>JAVLVB010000491.1:4429896-4481958 GCA_032876305.1 Orestias chungarensis | reverse complement strand
CTCTCTCTCTCTCTCTCTCTCTCTCTCTCTCTCTCTCTCTCTCTCTCTCTCTCTCTCTCTCTCTCTCTCTCTCTCTCTCTGTGTGTGTGTGTTTGTGTTGTAAATAACCTGAAGGATAACACGGAAGCTCCTGCAGACAGTAAAAATCCATGAATCTTCTTATTATAGTTATTACAGTTGTTTGGCCACTATTCTTTTTATTTCAACAACAAAGAGGAAACACATCCCAGGTGTATGTGCTGGTTACCTGAAAAAAAAAAAAAAAGATGAAGAATCTTGATTTAGAAGCTGTTTTAAATTATATTAACCTCAAAAAGTTTGCGCCACTTCTTTTTTGCCGCTCCGCCTTCCCAGTGATTGATGAGTGGACGGATGGCAGAGAGTGCGGATGGTAAAGTGAAAGATGCGGTGCTGGTAATCCTGTTGTGGGGCTGGCAAATAGGATTAGAGCAAGAGAAACTGAGCCAAAGGAAGACTGGAATACACTGTAGATTCACAGCTCCAACTCACATTTTCACTTAATTTAGCACCATCACTTTGACACTAGCCAGCGATGAGTCTTCAGAGGCAATCCAATGGTGACTAGTGACAGCCTCCCATTGTGTCAGATTACTGATACGTTCCAGTGATGTCTGACGCTTTTTGATTTTAGGTTTAGCTGTTTAACGCGCGCCACCATCCCCAGGACTTGAGAGCATCATGCTTTGGGGTTTTTTTTTCTTTTTTTTCTGCAGATAAAATGAAGTATATCCAGAATTAGTGATGTTAAAATGGTAATACTGGTTTTTATGGTAATATTAAACTTAGGAACATTGTGAAAGTTATAAGCAAAGCATTGCAAGTATTTTACTGGAAGTGAAGAGAGAGAAAGTGATTCCATTGAAACAGGATTTCTAAGGTAGTTGACATTTAAAAAGTGAAATGAATCACCTGTATGTGGTAGTGTTAACAGCTTTTGTTTCCACGGTCACAGTTTTTTTACTTTATCCTTGGCAAGACACCTGCAGACCAGTCATGAAAGCAACAATGTAGAAACAATTTAGGTTGGTTGAAACGAACTCCGCACATTGGACTGGATACAGAACCTCCACAGTAAAACATGATGGTAGCAACATCATGGTGGGGAAATATAATATTTTGTGGTGAAGTGTCAGAAACCCTTTATTAATCGAAAAAAAGGGAAATAAAAATTATCAATACTGTATAGTCACAATTTTGTTCTTCTCTCTGGGGTGCATATGGAAGGTGTGAAAGCAAAGCATTGCAAATACCTAATTAGCAACCAGGTTGATAAAAGTTTCTTATTCAACAAAAAAGTTTCAAACTGTCCCTCTTTAAAAGTTGAATAAAAACCTTATGTGTAGAAATTTTGAAATGGTTTGACTCCAACTAATACTTGAACATTTCTGTCAGTAAGCTATTTTGTATGACGGACAGTAAGATATTATGAACTATATTTGAGCCTCCAGCGTTAAATGCATTTGGTTCCAATATTATATTATTTGCAGAATTTCAGCCCATTTATGCGCTGGAAGATACAAAAATGTATCTGTTGAGAAATAAACTGAAAATTACTGATTAAGAAGGACCTGTTTGGCACTTTGTGGCAAGATTTTTGCTATAAAATGTATGGGTGGCAGCATTATGCATTTCTTTTTCTTGTTGTCATTGGTAGTTTTATTGAAATGGAAACATCGCAAGCAGGATAAAGCAAACACATTATTAAGCTGGAAGCATTATGTCCTTTTAAGAGCATATTGAGAGTTATTTTCTCTTTCGAAAGTGCAATTAAGCACTTTTATAGTCTGACTTTAAATGCTTTTGGCACAAACCCTTCTTGCACAAAAGAAGTCAGAAACCAAACCTGCCGTGATAATAAAGTTAGATATGATGTTTTTTACTTTCCTTTCTCAATCAAGATTGTATCTGTTTTTTATACTAATGCTCAGAAATCTTAAAACTCCATGAAGATCTTGTCATCTTGTCCACATTTGTGTTTTGCTAGTGGAAAATTTCATTTAGATTTAATGCTTTACTTCTCTAAAATGATAAAAAAAACTGCACCGAGAAGAAAAATAAAACATTGATTTCCTTGGTGCGTGACACGCCTAATAAATTAAAGTCAACTCGATGGTGAATCAGAAGAAACTCATTAAATAAAAAGCCAATATCTCCTTTACTGAGTCTACTTCTTGTATACCACAGCTGCATTATCTCCAATCTGTATGAGCCTCTCATCTCCTCTCTCCCGTCGTGCTTTAGTGAAATGACATGCATGAAGTTGGCTCAATTCGACCCCGGCGAACAACACCAGCTTTGCGGCCAGCCTTCGCCAGTCGTGTTGCCCTGCGGCCTCATCTGCTCTACTTTTCACCTCTGCCACTAAATCACAATAAGAGCATGTTAATGTGTACATATTTTTCGACGTTTTCAGTCGATTAGGATGAGTTCTTTCTCTTTTATTCCAGCGTAAATACAGATTTACAGGAACACTTCATTTACTTAGGATTCCTCTTACAAACATTTAGCTGTCAGTGCAGAGGTGTCTTTGCAGCTGTGATTTATTTCTGTATTAATTATTAGCGTTGCCTAATGACTTTCCTGTGGTGAAGTACAACAAATCACTTCCACAGGATGTATGTGGTGTGCTTTTTTTTTTTTGCTTGTTCCTTTTTTTTCTACCTTGCTGTAGGGGAATGAAGAGGAAGTAAAATGAGAAGTGGAGGGATCTGTGTGGGAAGAAAGAGGTCACTGTATGGCAAAGCAATTACCTTTCTCACCCAGGGCTGTGCCAATACTCAACATAGAGGAGAGACAAAGAGAGGTCAGAGAGGAAACAAACATTCGCACTTGTGGTCAAATGCCGGTGCAAACATAATCCTTCATATTCACCCATAAACCTTTGGATAACAGTTCCATGCAGAAACATCCACACCCACTGACCTTTTTCACATTTAGTCAGATAAGAACATGAATGTATTTGTTTTTACATGTTACAAAGTTATGCACATTTGTCAAGTGGATGGAATTGTTTTAGAGAAGCAGCCAAGAGCTTTATAAAACCTGTAGAGTAAATGCAACATCTCAATGCCTTTCATGAAAGAGTGCTACGATAAAAATCAAAGGAAATCGTGTTTGTTCTGGACCTAGAAGTAGTAATGTGGCGTTTGGCCTTTTAATGCAAGGCCAAAAAGAAAACAAAAAACATAATAAAAATTTTAAAGTTTTATTTAAACAAATGTTAAAAACATCAGCTTTTTTTGTCGTAGCGACTTTAAGACGTACCTGTTGCGCAAACCTGTGGCCCAACAGAGAGTTCATCCAAAGCCTTGAGCAGCTCGCAGGAATTCCCATTTTTAGTCTCCTTTAGCAACTTATACTGAGTATTACAACAGTCAAAAAGCTTGGCCAATAAGTAATGCAATGGTCCAAAGCAATGCAACGAGTGACTGCCTGTGTTCAGCCCTACTTGTTACCCATTAATCTGTAAAATGTCAACCTCAAAGCTGTTCCATATTACAAGAAAGGTTTGGGACTGCTTATGTAGGGGATACAGCCTTTAGAAGATGCTAAGTTGTGGTGTAATTTAGAAAAGACTGTAGACAACATCAGACAACAAACCTACAGCAGCTACTATAGCCAAAGTTGGATGGTTTGGATTACAGCATGTATCAGTGTTATGTTAATTAGATGCTCGTTGTTTAAATTGACATCTTTGCTAAATTATTTTGCAAAGGGGGGACAAACACCCTAGTCTTTGGATGCGCTAACCTTGTAAAGATAAACCTCTTCCATATATTTTAAAGTTATTCAATCCTTTAGTTTGGTTTATCACTTAGCACACTTTAGAAAATATAAAGCAGTTTGTGGTTACAGTATGCAAACTAGACAAAATAAACATGTTCGCGAGGCACTCTACACTTTGTTGAAGCCACAACACTAAAGAAGTGACCGTTTTGGTCGATTTTGGTGGCCAGTCGGGACAAAAGAGGTAGTGTTTTGCCTGAAGGAAGACTGCGTTTCCCATGAGGACCATCGTAGAATCCTGATTTCCCGATCGCCTGCAGTTGGAATGAAGTAGATTTCTGTTTCAGTGGCTGTGTGAAGGATGAATAGCAGTGAGGTAATGAATCTAGTTGTGGTGAGACAATGTCATATGACGATGTTGAAAATAAGAAATGGGGGAAGTGACACTTGCCGTAAAGGAGTCAGCGCATTTGTAGTTCTTTTGTGTGGCCATGGCAGAGCGGTGATTCAATAAGCTGTAAGTCGAAAAATCACAAAAGTTATGAAAATTTTTTATGAAGGTTGAAAAGTTCCTTAATGTTGCTTTAAATCTCAAACAGACTGATAATAGCAGCCGTCATATGAAGATCCACAAATGCTTTGTGACATGCTGAACATTATCTACGGAAACCTGACATTGTCCTTGGCCATCGTGTATTGGCATCATCAGGGGGGTTGGGGATCAATTGCAGCATGTTTATGGCACTAAACCCTCATCTTGCCCCTCCGTCCCCTGTTATGTGCAATGACCAGGGCAGAACGGTTCTCCCACTTGGATTAGAGGTCAGGATTGCCCGGGCTTCTGTGCATGCTGCTGACAGCTCAGATTTATTTTTAATCGCAGAGATAAGAGCGTGCTCCTCTCAGATCATGTGGCTTGTTAGAGTTGAGTGGTGAGTCCCATTCACCATCACGTTCATCATATAGAAAGAGAAAATATGACAAAATAATGACCTTGGTGAGAGGAGGGCTGGATAATTGTTAGGCAGCTGAATGGTGTTTGATTGTTATGCCGTCGTTGTCTCGCTCGGTGCAAAATCTCTTTTGCTTGCATTCATTGAGAAGCCCTGTCATTTTTCCCTCCATCTTACCCTTATTAACACTTTGACCTCACCTGATTCTCTTTGCAGCTTCTGTAGGTGAGTGTGTGTTGAATTTAGTACTTGTCCTCTCTGTTCATTTTTTCACCCATTTCCTTAGAATTGCTGGAAAAATGCCATTATCATTGCATCAGCAGGCCCATTACTCGCTATCAGAAGTGACTGCGGTCATAGAGGCAATTCTGCTTACACTCCTCTCTCTCTTCTCTCCTCTGTCTTTGTCTTTCCCTTCTTTTTTGTTCTGATAGGTGCCAATTACAAAGAGTTGTGTCCAAGACCCCCCACCCCCACCCCGTCTAGTCGTCGGTGACCCTCTCGACCAGCTCTGTGGTTTCGAGGCAGCAGGATTTCTCATTCTCCTTTTACAATAAGACAAAACAAGAAGCTGTGCAGCAAAATGCAGAATTTGACTTATTTTCAACCCGTGTGCTCTTTTCAGGGTCAGACTACTCCTGCTTTTTGGTGAAACGCAGAATTCGGAGGATAAAAGCCCAAGGGTTTTGACATTTCAGTTCTTTTTAATTTTTGCTACTCTTCTTGCTTCAGTGCATTTTGGAGGGGAGCCCAGACGATGAGTTGGTGTGGCTCAGGCATATGCAGAGCCCTGGCTCTCCTGGTGCTCCTGTTTGTCTTGCGGGGGCGAGGCTGCTGCTCTTGGGGGCTGAATCCCAGCTCTGGGGACGGGGAGAACTCCCTGCGCTCTGATCCGGACTCCTGGGAGGCCCTGCACAGGAACAAACGCAGCTGGGTATGGAACCAGTTCTTCGTGTTGGAGGAGTACACAGGAAACGAGCCTTTGTATGTCGGCAAGGTGAGCGATCCGTTACAGTAAAGACATGGGTTTGGAAGCAAAATAATGCCAGAATGTATTCACACCACTCTGTTTTTTCTATATTTTTTTAGATGACAGACTTTTGGTGTTTTAAGTTCTTTTAATAAAGAAAAGTACTCAAACTAGTGAAAATTGACAAACTAACACAGTTTGTTTGACATTTTGGTATGTTATTGGAACACATAAACATCATTCCTATGCCACTCCTGCAACTTTATTGGAGTTAACATGAAACCTATAAGGAAATCACACTTCACGTATCGGAGCTTAAATGAAACAAGTCTAGAAGCACTAAAACACTCATTATGTTTTGCTGTTCATCCCAATTTCAGAAGACATGCCTGGATCAAAAAGGTAAGAAAGAATCAAATATGCACTCAGTTTTTAGTTAAGGAGCTAAAGTCACCGTCCAGAAGGTCAACCACTTCAGACACATGACACCAATCAGACTTCCAAATACTAATCTAGTTTTCGGATAAGGCCTAAAAGGGACCTTAGAAAAGGTTAGGCTAAGAGAAATAAAAAAAGCAATATGGAACTTTTAAATATTTTCCCCTGACTTCCATTGTTTGGTCTAAAATCTGCACATCTGTCCAAACTCATCCATACTCCTCAGCATGACAGTGACACAACTATGCTGTAGGGTATGTTTCTGCCACAGGAAATGTACAGTTAGTTGCCATAACAGGAAACATATGGCAGAAGTCATATGTAGATAATCCTCAGGAAAACCTACGGTAGAGTGCTCTAGAAGTTGCACTGAGTTGATGATTCTTCTTCTAACCCAACAATATTTGGAAACACACAGTTAAGGATACAGAGCACACTGTTAATGTCGTTGCATGGCTCATCCATACCCCTACACTTGAATCCAAACAACAATCTCTGGAATTACTAAAAACCTGGCACGTAATGATGTTGCCCATTCAACCTTGACAGAGCTTGAGACAGCTCCAGGGAAAAAAGTGCCCGAAAACAAGAGAGCCAAGCTTGTAGACAAATACCAAAGAAGCCTGGAGGCTGTGATAGCTGCCTAAGGTGATTAAACAAACTATTGAGCCATGGGCGTACATACTTTTGAAAAACTTGAATAAAAGGTTTTTTGAAAAAAAAAAAATCTACATACATTTAGAAGACTGCTTTGCTGAGTTTTTAGGCAGCACTGTTATTAGATCTGTGTGAAGATAATTTACACATCTGCTTAGAATAAGAGTAAGAAAAGGAAGAGCTCTGGAAATTTTCTAGCAGCATGTTAGCTATGTCTGAATCTTTCTCTGGTTAAAAATATTTCCAGGTTTGTTGCACCTGTATGGTTATGGGGTACATATATCAATAACCTGCTAACACAGAGACCTGCAGAAACTGGGACACAGCAGCGTTTTTCAGAGTTGTGCATATTCCCACTGTCCTATGTAAAATGCAAAGCAAATGAAAAGACTCCGCGCAGACTGTGTGGGAAGTTAAGAAATTCTGCGTTTTATTTCAGCAAGGTAGGTTCAAAAACCTGTGCTTTCAGTTTTGAGTTCAGTATCAATGTGACAAGGTAATTTACATTATAATAAGGAGCCAGGAGAATGTACATTACACAAACATGCCTTTTTGCGGTTCCGCCAAGGCCTGAGCTGATAGATCCGAGAGAGTTTGGTTTTGGCAGGTAAATAAGTACAAAACCCTCTCAATACTATTTAAGACAGGGGAAAAGTATGGGGACTAATCCTTTTATGAGGGGTGGCTATGCTGCCAGTTCCTTGTCAGTCCAACTTTTTGTTTAAAATAGCCTACAGGTATTTTGTTTTTACCGCGGAAACAAAAATATGTGTTCTAAGCATCTTACATATTTGATGTAAATGTACATTAAGGAAGCCGAATTAAAGGATAATAGATGCGATAACATCGGATTTACATAACTGGAGCAAAAAGCTGATGAATGTAACTGTATAGAAGTGTAATCTTACTACCAGAATAGAGAGCAGTCTGCACATTTGCATGAACAACGACTGCATGATGTTGTTAAGAAGATTTTTTTTTCACAAGAAAATTTGTCAGGGCAGAATAAAGATGGATGGAGCTAAAGTCAGAGACTACAAATGGTTTTCAGAACTTGTGCGGTACCTTTTTAAATCCTGATACCTATGTTTTTCTTAAAAAACTATTAGAATCAAAAAACTAATTTCAGAACACAAAGAAATCAATCATTAGGTTTGTTTCTAATATTCTCCAAGTTTAAGTATTTACTTTGTTTCTTGTAGTCACTCAATCTCTTTTAGTAACAACATGTATTACTTTGCCATTACACAAAAACTAACAATTCCAGCTAAACGAGCGAGTACATGTAGCTTTGCCAGCTCCTACTCGTAAACAAAGGAAAACAGAAAAGCTGGCAAAATTGTTACAGACATTTGAAAAAGCAACGGCTTTAAACCTTGATGCAACAGTGCTTTCATGCAAACAGTTGAATTACAGTGATTATTTAACATAATGTCATCTTTTTGTTGATGAGAGGAAACCATTGTAATGGATATTTAGTGTTGTCATTGTCAATTGTACGATTCAATATTGGTGTTCTGTTACATTATTAAAGGTGATTAACAAGAGTTAGAATAGGACCTCCTTGGGCAAAAAGTCATGTCCTGCCAATGTTCACAGGTTGTACAGGTTTGTGTAAAGGTATGTCAACACGTTGCTAATTCAGCTGCTTTCTTGAATTTATTTGAAAATACATTGTTTCTTACCAAGGAGCAAGACTTCCTGAGGAAGCTTTCTGTCTCAACCGAGGCATTTGTTTAATAGACAAAACAATAATATCACTCCAGATGAACTGATACGCATTCATATGGTTCTAAACTGAAGAACGTTTCTACGTTTTTCTTATGTTGGTAACAAAAAGTTGAGATAATGTAGGTATTGGCCAGAAAAAAAAGAAAATCATTGCATGTCTGTTTGTGACTGTAGGTTTAAACACATAATCTAAATATAAAACAGCTAAAAGCACCTAAGACTGTTTTTAAAGAATGTTAAGGAATTGAGTCTCTCGTTTTATAATAAAATATTAAGGTTGAGGTTCTCTTACAGCGAAACTGTGCAGAGTAATGTTTCTTCTCAGCTTTTAGCACCAGCAGTGTAAATGGGACCCTCCTGCTGCAGAATATGGCGCATGCACGTGCAGTACAAGCCAGATGGGCCTCAGATTGGTCTCTAGATCCCCGTTATCTTGCAGAATTCTCTGGTCTTATTATTAAATTAGTTTTCATCTTTCCGCTCATCTGTGGGATAATCATTCTTATCCACGGCGTATTTGCCGGGTCTGCTCTCGCAAGCCCATTTCCTCGCCGTCTCTGAACTGAATTAGGATCTCCAGCTGGAATTAGGATACATTTTACCATCCTATTGTTCTCTTTCTCTACTTTTCTGCTAGGCGGATGCTGCGAGGGGAACACATCTAAATCAGACTGAGCATATTTGTTGCTCTGCTGGAGTTCAGCTAAGGGTCATTTTTATGTCTAAGTGTCCATGGTGAAATATTGCTATTTGTGATCTGTTTGTCTCCAGATATTGTCTCCAGATATCTGTTATATCTGACTGTAGGGGTGGTTGGGGTAGGGGGAAATATGGACCTTTATCATCTTGCAATACTTCTTCTTTGCCTAGGGTAACCCTATCTGAAAGTAAAACGGAGAGATTTTACTGAAGTAGCTGAAGTGCCTTTTTTCTTTTGCACTATCTTGGGTCTGATTGCTTCTTGTTAGAAAATCCTGAAGCATGCAAACAGACTGATTACTTATTCATAGACATGTACTTGAGAGCTGCTTATCCACATGGAAAACACACACATTTATTTTCAAGCTTCGTTGTTCGAGATTCTTCATTTTTCTTTTCCTTTGGTTTATTTTCTTGACATGTGTTGAATGATTTTTCCTTTAGTTTGTGTTTGTAAGGTTTGTTTATCAAGTCTTTTGGGGAACACAAGTGGCACAGTCCTGCAAATACATAATCTGTCAAATAAATATGTATTAATGTGTTTAGAAAAACTGCACATAAACTATACATTATGGTGTAGGTAAAATCAGAAAGAGCAGGCATGCCCAAAATTCAAAGAATTTGAAGAAATGATGAAGTCATCAAAATTTGTCCATCTGGAAAATGTCATAAAGCAATTCCTAAAGATTTAGGAATTCAGGAAATCAATACAACTTTTATACACAAGTGAAAAAAACCTGGACACCGTCTCAGGAGTTAATGGTCTACCAAAATATTCCTAGAGTGGACTTTACAAAATATCATAAAACATTAAGTTAAAAAACAAAGATCCATGTTATATTTTCCAAATAAAACAATGTCCCGATGTCTCTGATGGATCGGCGTTGTGTCCAGGGTGTACCACCACTCTTGCTAGGAATGGAAACGCCTTCAATGTAGGTTCTGTATGTATTATTCCCGTAGAAGTCCAGTTGGACTAAATGAAAAGCAATTCTTGAGAGTTGTTAGATAGTCAGCAGCATCATGGATTAGACCACCAATTTTTAGGGTACAGTGGAATGTACTCACAGTTTTGTAAATCACTGAAACACCTGGAGTATTATGCATAAGTGTACGTTTTGGTTTTAATAACTGTATTTGTACTACAACACAAACAAAAATATTTTTCATTACAGTTTTGATAATTTAATTATTTCCCATGTTAAAAATAGTAAGAGGAAACACAACATTGGGAGTGTGAGAAGCTCCACTGTCTACATCTTTACATCTAACCTCTTGCCCAGAGTCGGCGTAACCCTTTCAAAATACTGAAAATCTGGGTCCTTTTTTCCCGATGGGAGGCCCATGTTGAATGGGGACTTGAGAGACTGTCACATTATTTGTTCCCTCAGATCATAGATGTCATACAGTGTCGGTTTGTTTGGTGTTGCAAGGTCACAGTGCTGGTGTAAAATACCTGGGCGGGACACCCTGACCTCGAGTGACAAGGGAGTTCCTGCCATGTCAAGAAAATGACCTTAATAGAAATGAATTCGTCATGCAGTCACTGCAATAAAATATGTTAGGGGAGATGTGGAGAAAATCAAATTGATGCTGCTGGAGCTCTAAATTTTCAGCATTTTTACTGGCAAAACCACACTACCAGGATGGCATGAGCAGTAATTGCTTTCATCAGTTGCTTCCCCCTATTTGACATGACAAACAATGGGAATCTGTGTCCAAACAAAGACACAGACTGCTGGACAACTTGTGTGGCTGGGAGCAAAGGGAAAATATGATACAGTTGGTTTAAAAAAAGAAAAGTCATTGCTTTTGGCCCTGGCCTCTCTCTTTGCATTTGCCGTTTGCTTGGCTTTAATACATTCTGTCAGATTCTGAATTCCACAACCAAATCTCTCATTATGCCTTGGCACTTGGCCTTGGGTAAGCGTGCTGGCCTGGAATCAGCTGCAGTCACATCCAGCCAACGGAAGCATACATTAAAGAGCCTCCCAAAAGCCAAACAGAAATTTGCGAGGCTTGTATTTAAAGAAGCGACAAACGCCGCAGCAAGTCAGCCACTTAGCAAACACTTGCACTTTTGGTAAACATGATGCTATTAACAGATTCTGCAGGGTGTTCATGCTGCTAAATATTTGCAAAGCATCTGCTGAGCAGGAGAGGTTCAAAGGCAGTGTTTCTACAGTATACAAACAAATACCTTTTATATCATATGCAGTTTAGAGTGTATGTCTTTATGTTGGTTATTCAAACTTGTAACGTTTGTACATTTTGATGTTTGCAAACTTTGTACAATTTTTAAAAAAGTTTAATTACAAGTTTAAAGTCTTACTAAAGTACCTCTCAATAAAGGTATCTTTAATTGAAAGCCAGGTGGGAAATAAATAAAAAAAGATCCTTGATGGTAAATCAATACAATAGTTCTCTTGCTATTGTTATGGAGTTTAGCAGGCCCCATATCTTGTTCCATTATAATAGTCCTCCATACCTGGATCCTCAATATTAGAAGGTGGAGTCTAGTAGCAAAGGTAAAGTGTGATGTACGTTCTACACACACCTTTGTGGATTGGCTTTCCACATGCAAAAACTACAACCTCAGTAAACACATTGCATTGCTATTGTGTCAAGTAATTTATTGTGATATTTTTGGACCTATGTGTCTAGCATCTTAACATTGACTTTGCTGTAAATAAAATGGTCTCACCAAGTGGCCACACAAACATAGTGCATATTGGACATTGTCCACTAAGCTACATGTCGAATAGTGCTTCAAGTTAGTCAGTAGTACACACACCTCCAGATTGCACCATGTAGGCAGATTGCTAGCAGACTGTAGCCAAAACACGTAAGTAAAGATTAAGGAAATAATGTCACATTCACAAAATTACAATATTATTGAATTGACAAAATGTATGAATAAAATGTATTTAGATTAACTACACACATAATTGTGTTTTAACCCTTTATTTATGTTATTTAAACATATTTTTCACTTAGTTTATAAAACACACAAAATTTAGGAGTCAATAATATGTCTTATCTTTTGAAGTTTCTTTTAATAAATGAGCTTCGATAACATGCATATTGTACATTTTTGAATAAAACTTTTTTTTTTTTACCTTTATACCTTTTTTCAACAGAAAATATTATTTTACATAAGTCCACAACACACAGGGAAAGGTTTATAGCACAGAATTATTAAAATAAATCTGCACCATTAGAATTAAGTGAGTGCTGCTAATAGGCTGACATGTTTCCTCTTCCACAGTCAGGCTGAAACTGAATACTCATGTTCAGATACCTCTAATCCTTATCGGGAACTTCCATAGTGGGGTACAAAACATTTTGAAAAGACGACCAAAGAAAGGACGGAATAACTTTTCATTGAGCAATAGACCCTTATTTGCCTTCACTCTAAAATAAGGTTTTCCTCATCTGTCTTCATTCAAGACTGTTTGAACATTCTTCGAGAAATTGACTGTGGAGCCGTCTTATTCCATTAAGAAGGACACACAAAGATTATCGATAATTTGCACTAAAACGTCTAAATGGGTCTATTTTGTTTAACTTACATCCTTCCGTAGACCAGCGTTAGCATATTAGCAGCATCAATTGCTCATTATGAGCTGTTTTTGACCTCATACGTAGAGTTTGGGGGTCTGAAAGATTATTTCAATATTCAGGTGAGACAGGGTAGTCCCACAGATGATTACATTGAACTAAGCACAATATGATGCAGGCTGCTTCATTAACATTCTGTTTGGCGTTTACTGTCAAATGGGTTACAATCATAGAGCACAGGGTTGCTGCTGCAAAGGTCAGGCTCAACGGCGTCTCCTCACACTCTCTGGTGCTGCAAACACACCGGAGCAGCAGCTGGGGAGCGACAGCAGCTTTGTGAGCCAGAGAGGAAAGAGGCTAATTCAAACTGACAGAGGGAGTGGGACATCATACACCGCTACCCAGGGACAGAAGCTCACATTGCAGGAAACTTGTAAGGCATCCTCGAGGCCTGTTGGGATGGTGGGAGAAGCCTTTATCTTAGCCTGGGATTCAAAGAGGATAGAAAAACAGCAGCAAAAAGCCGTCAACATGGTAGCTATCTGCTGGGCAGGAGAGAAGAACATTGTTTACTGTGAGTCCCTCTCATATGTGCTGTGGTGTTGGGGTTTTGGGACGTGGGGGGAGGATGGTAGTGCTGGAGTCAACGCTGTCTTGGTGACTTTTAGAAATGATATTTGACCAAAAATCTGTTGGGACTTCAGGACACAGTCAAGGCACTTGAATTCAGATGGAGGTCAGTTTCAGACTGAAGCAAGCTGCAGACTAAACACTGAGTCCTAGTTGTGGTTCCTTAAGCTGGGATCTAAATTGTTAAGTTACATCAGTCAAAAAGATGTGACTAATGGGGAAAATAAGGCTTTATTAGGGCTATATCAAGATTGCAAAATCCAGATAATAATTGGTACCAAACAAAGCTTCAAATACTTTTTGATTGCATACAATTTAAATATTGGCCTGTTTCATTTGTTTCTTTGAGATGCTTGCTTGAATTGTGATACATGTCAGTTAAAAAGTGAATTTAGGATAGTCACTGGTAACAAAACTCTCTTTGGCTTGCTCTAAAAAACAAATAATTTTTTTTCTGATGTTTAATTTTGTTGGTTGTGTTTCTGGGCAACCGTAGGGTTCCCGTGGAAGTTACCATGTAGCCTTAACAAAACAAATTTAACAACAACGGAAATGTTGTTTATTTCACTTCGCACAAGAAGGTCGAATTTAAACTGGTTAAAGAAAAAAAAACAACTTCCATGGTGTTCTTAGATGTCACTGGTAAAATACAGTAATTACTCCTCTGGCAAAAATGGTCCAGTTTTGTTTCCCTTCTTCAAATTCTGACGTGTAATGTCACATGAACTGCTGGTCTTTTGTTAGATTGTAGATGATCTTTGTCAAAGCAATGTTCATCCTGTCATTTCATAAAGTCCAGCTTGGTTTCATGTACATGTGAACTTGTTAACAGTTTTGATAAATGTGATCCTAAGTTTGAATGATTTCTATCAACACTTAATAATAAGTAATAAAAGCCTTCCTTCTTTGACACATATTCTAATATCATGACTTTGGCTGAATAACATTTTATTCATTTGATTCTACGCATGTTTACCTTTACTTTATCTCCAGTTGTTAACACGATCAGAAATTCGGAAGAAACGATTCACAAAATTAACTTTAGCCAGACTAGCTTTATAACTTTGACTTTTACAACAAAGCTAGTTGTGTAAATGATGCAGTGGTACATTCTGGTACAGAATAAAAAGCTTCTGACAAATGTATTTTATATGCATAATATTTTTTGTAAAAGAAAAAGAACCCACAAAAGCGTGTTCTAATGCTTTAGTTAACAGGGTTTAAAGTCTGATTTTAACAAGATTCGCAAATACCACAGACATACCATGTAAAGAGGCTAGATTCAATGACGTACTTGTCCCCGGTAATATTCATGTGTCCACAATATTAGCTATACCTCATTCTCTTTTCTTTTATGATTTTCTCCCTGTCCATGTAATGGTAAATAAAAACTTGTGCAACACAAACTCTAAAGAGCGTGAGAGTATGTATAAATATAATTTGAAAACTATTGAATCCATATGTGTGTCACGAGAAACAACAGTATAATTGTGGTATTCGAGTGCTTATAACACTTTTTGACAATTCTGAAACTCATTTGCTTTTTTTTATTTCCCTGTCAAGTGGAATAAGTAAATTGTTGTTATTGGTGCTAGAACTAATATAAACTAAAACCAAACTTGCCCTTTGGCGGTTAAAAGTTTTGTGTTATATACCTCAACTATTGCAACATTTACAAACTACTTCTGATATTTTAATCGCTTTTATTTAGAAATATTTTTTCTTAGTCGCTTTATTAAATTGTATTTTCAACAATTTTAAGACTTGTAATAATTTTTTATCTAAATGTCTATCCGCCTAGCATAACATACCTTATTCAAATTAGAAATATGTCTTTGACTGTCTTGGTGTGCTGAATACAATAGATTTTTTTAAATTGTTTTTTAATGAAACTCTGTCTAGGATTAAGTGATATGTTGGGAGTAGAAGAGGTTTTAATATGGTTAGAAACTTTTGTATTTGATCTTATATAGTCTGTGTGGATGCCCTTTAAAGAGGATACTTTTATCTGAATATGCCTTTACCAAAGTCTCCTGAAGTGCTGATGTATTGACTTTTCAGCATCCCCAACAGGTTGTTATCTTGAATAATTCAGGAGTGGTCCTCCCCCTGTGCCTAGAGTATTGTTGTATTATGAATACACAAAAAAGTTACGTTTTCAAATCTCACTGTTCTTCCTCGGCAAAAGTGGATAACAAGTGGCCTCCAGACTATTATATCTGATCTGATGATGTTATCCAGCATTTCTCTCCACTTTGAATAAAGTCAGCAAGTTTCAGTTGACAGTTTATGAAAGGTTTGATAAACCTCTGCGCCTTTCGAACCTCGTAGATGGGTCTGATGATTTTAAAAAAGATGGATTTGGAGTCTGTTTAGATTTTGCAAAAGGCATGAATATGTTTGTGCAGATGGAAGACCGTAAATGGATATAATCTGCAAGGGAGAGAAATAATCTTTGGATGGATACTGACGCAATGAGATTTTAAGATGCATATTTTTTTGCTGGCAGACATGTTACATTAATATCGGTTCTAACTGATGCAATTTCAATCTCAGTGGCTCTGCAGATAGTCAATGTGCCTGATACACCAGTAAACTGGAAACAAATACCGTCACCGACGACCCCTTGAATATAACAGCTAAGATATTGAATTTCCAATCTTTATGATGCCTGTGTCTATCCAGCATCCCTTGGATAGATGCTCATTATGTCAAGTATGCTTTGAAATTGATTTGTTTTGTATAACCTGCTGTTGCTGATGGGACCCTGGGTTTAAAGTCTATCAAAACTCCCATAAATTAGATTTTCTCTGATATTTTCAGGCTGCTTTCTAATTTGATTGCTTTCCAGTTGAAGATGCGTTCTAATTTCAAACACATCTTATTTGAAAAGTAAGTTTGCCTATTTTAAATTAAGGGTTAAAACAGATGTGACGTCAATTAGGCTGCATTATTTCTATAATCAATGACAGATGCTGGATTCAACAACCGATAAGTAGTACTAGTTCCCGTGGTGGAGTATTTATTGATAACGCTGCCCCTGATTACAATTTTGAAAAATAAAAAGCTAAAATGAATAGCCAAAATATTATTCAAAATGAATTGTTGTTGCTGGAAATGAGTTTTGAATTATAGCATGCAAACACTGCATACAAATGTGAACACTTTTAAATATGAGTTCAAAACTAAAGTTTTCACGAATTGATTTGTTCTCTGTAATACAATAAAAGTTAACATATAACATTTGAAATGAAACCGTATTGTAACCTAGCATTGCATATCTTAAAGTCCCTCTAACTTTAGTATGCTAGTATGCAAATATTTGCTGATACAAGTTGTATTAGATGCAAAACTGATTATCCTTTTAAATTTAATGTAATAATTATATTCCCCTGACACCTTGTGTGGATTTTCAAGTGTTATAATATCATCAAACACATTTTAGAGCTAAAACACATTTTAGAGCTAAAACTTCATGACAGGTGTTTAACAGATCTAGTTCCATGTCCCATGTTAAACCTACTAAACACAGTTATTCATCAAAAGTCTCATATAAGACTGATGGTTACCCATGGCGATTTGCTTTCATTGGAAGGTTTCATGATTGAAAGATTTTTAGGCAGCATTACTGAATGTATGTTGATTAACATATTTGTTTGCTGATATTTCATAACTCTAAACCTTTGGTATTTATTTTATTCATGCTGTCTTATAGTTGAGTTTATATAAAATATTTTAAGGCCGCTTGAGAAGGGGAAATGTCTAGTTGCACAACTATGTTACTTGCAATTGGCTCGTGTTTCCAAAGCAACAATTTTAAAATGTCTTTCATTCACCTCTATACTAATTGGCTGTATCCCCTAGACCAGATTTAGATTTGAGTTTTAGCTTTTGTCATAGTACCAGCACAGTTTACAAAGTCTTTAATAATGTAAAACAATAAAATAAAATGGATGATTGATGAGAGAAACACCAACAGGACTCGAAATATTTTAATTGCTTTCACAGCAGATTCCTTTTGGAAAATCCTTTAAAGAAATAAAATCTAGGAGGACATAAATGCATTAGGTCACGTTAACCTGATTATGCAAAGTAGTCCAGCTTTTGCTAATGTTTGTGCACAGGTATGTATGCATGTTGAAGCTAAATCCCTGAACTAGTATTTTTCTTCATGTCTACACATCTAAGCATATTGTACCCATCCTTGCTGTCTCCCGTTGCTTATCTACACACTTAATATCTGGTGGATGAAGGGATCCTAAAATCCTAAAACCAGGGATGCATTGGCCACCTCTCTCTGTAATTAAATTCAGTTGTAATGAATCATAGCCTCCCCCCACCCCATAATCCTAAAGCAGAGTGTATTTCCACTGGGAAGGGAAATGACCTACATGTGGTGGAAAAGCTTAGTTTAGTCTTTCTGGGTATTGCTTTCCATCTTGGAAGGAAGCAAGACAAATGCACACAAACCTTTTAAAGCCATGTAAAAAGTCAATGAGTGCCGCACGCTTCTTTCCATATCAACATTGTTCATTATGCAGCACGTAGATCACACAGGGCGCAGTTTACAAAACCTGCCTGCAGCTTTGAGCGCTTCATAACGCAGCACAGTGTGTGGGTTTTTCTTAATAACATGGTCAAACATCCCTTTCTTCAGACTTTTTCTCGCTCGGCTAATGTTTTGTGACTTGAATAGCAATGCAATGCGCAACTGCTCATTGCTTGGCGGAGAAGTATGCATGCATATAACATAAGGTAATTAGGGTATTGTAAGAGCAAGTCGGCAGGCTAATGATTTTGATTCACAACAGTGCCTCCGTACCTTTGCTCTTTGTGGTGTATTTTATCATTTGCAGACCATGTTGGTTGCAGCCCACGATGCTGTCAGCATTTCTCTTTAGAAAACAAAAGCTAGAAAAAAAAAACAACAGCAGTTTGCAGTGGGGAGAACATGATGTGAACCTTGTTTTTTTTGTCTTTTTTAAACCTCCTCAGAGAGAGAAGGAAAAGTTCAACCCAGCTTCTTTAAAAGAAACCCCATATATTATGATTTTTATCTGTTTTATGTTTAAATTGTTGTGTTTTGTTCATTATTCTTATTTAATTGCCCCAAACCATTAATTAAATTAATTAATTTAGTCTTTTAGTTCTTGCGAAATAATAATGATGCACTATAACACTTGAAGCCCTATAAGACTATTTAAATAATGTCAAACCACTGTGTATTTTGGCACACATACTTTGTATTTTAAATTGCAGAGCTGAATGGTAACATGTGTTGGATAAATAAACTGAATAATAACGCCTAATCCACAAACACCTGGCAGGAATAAACCTCATTACCTCTTAATTCTCTTTTCATTTGGATTAGAGCTCTTGCTGATTTACTAGTGGAGAGCACCTTTGGCACGAGTGTCATCATTAATGTTTGGTAATTTTAAGTGAGGAAAGACTTGCAATTGCATCCATTGCCTGTTTTGCCTTTGTGTTTTGTTTTAGATTGTTAATGGAATTGTAATACACATTTTAAATTATAATTTAAGAGGAAAAATCTAAATCAACCTAAATGTTAAAGTATTTGCCATCTTAACCTAATACTTGATTGATCACTTTGGTAGAATTTTGTCCAGCATATTTAATAACTAAATGTGCAAATTTTGATGAAGCTTCTATAAATTTTGCTTGACAAACGTATGTTATTATTCTTTAACCAATAACAATTTAGAGTTGCAATTGAATTATGTGTTTGTTTTCTCTTTTGTTTTTTGTCTTGTCACAACGATCATGTACACTTTAATTTAAGGTCATGAACTAATGGCCAGGCATTGTCCTCCATGGTTTTTTCATGCGAGGCAGAATTAATGGTTCCGTCAAAAGTAAACAAATCATTTAAACAAAACTGAGCGTTCTCAGGACTATATTACTACAACCACAAAGTTTTACTGAGGGTATAATGGTTCGGATTCCATTTCTTTATGGCAGCTTTATAGATTTTTTTTAGATAACTGCTTCCTGTTCTTTTTGAGCACCAGGTGTTTACTTTGGGCCTCTCCCAATAACTGACTTATAAACACTGACCTTACTCTAAATGTTGTTCTATGTTCATTTTTGACCTCCTAGATGAGTCTTTCATGCGTTCTTTGAGCAATGTATGATTTATTAAAGTAATTTATTAGCTATGTTGTTTAAGATTAAAGATTAAATCAACTTTATTTGCCAGGTAAATACAGGACATACTAGGAACTTGTTTTGGTGTAATTACACCGACGCCAAGTAGGCAGTAGCGCAAAGGGTCTTGCCTAAGGACCCATACTGGATGCTGTGGTGTATTTTTGCCATGTGCTGGATTTGAACCCATGACCTTCCATTCGGAAGTCAAGCCAGCACTTGAGCTATCCAGCCGCTCTATGGGTGCCATGAAGAAGAAAAAAATGGATAAAAGGACAATGTAATTCTCTTTTGAGCATCACTAATTTTGAACCGTGGTCACAATATTCTGATTTCATTTTGTAAAAACAGAATCACAATACAAGACAAACCCTGGCTTTTGCCACTGTGAAGGGTATTAATATACATGTTGTGTTCCAGATAAAATTAAGTCTACCATCAATTTTTATCAAAATTCCTTTGCTGTTGATAACAGAGGTTATTTATTGCCCTCAACTCTGATAGCTCTCTGTCATATGGGTAACGAATATAGAAACAACACGGACAATTTACAGAAAAGTTGCATTAAGGAAACATGTTTAAGGAGTTTTAAGTCTTAGATGCCAGTTAGAGGAACATTATTCCTCGATCTGACTTTTTCTATTAGAATAGAAGAAAAATAACTGAGTTACAGTCATTTGAGTATCAATATAAAAATTAACAATTATAATTCAATAAGTATTTTATTATCAATCTACCTTATTCTTTTTTCCTATATTTTTTCAGAAATAAACCCAATTGTTTCTATGTTACTTTTAAAATTCTTACAGAAAATACATTTATGAAATATCCAGTTATTTTGTACAAATAAAAAACTAAACAAGGTAAAGATAAGTTATGATGGAATAGGAGCAATTAATCCACTACAAATCCCTAAGTTTTTCGTTATACTCAACTCTGGCAGAAACCTATTATTGGTGAGCGGCTGATTTCTTGGTCAGCTGAGTGACTCACAGCTTCTTTCTTTGTTAGACTTGTTCTCCTCCTATTTATAGAAGCCAATGGCTTTTCTGCTTGTAAAAAAAAACACAAATAAAACACTGTGTGGCGTACATGAAGTGTAGCTTATCATGTCAACATACATAAACGCCTTTTCAGTTTGACACTTTCAGCTGTCAGGCACAGCCAACAAGGCTACATTTATTACCACTCACTGTACCTCCAATGACAAGGTCTCCGTATTCATGTCACTATATATATATATATATATATATATTTTTTTTTTTTTGTTTGTTTTCTGTCCTTTCACTTGAAGGGTGATTTTATATTTGTATGGCTTTAAACACAGAGCCAGAATTCCTACTCGTGCGTTGGTCAAGATTTCCCTCACAGATAATGTGACAACCTAAAAACTAAGCAAACCATTTTTCAACTTAAACTGTTAAGAAGTAAAAGTGGTAACGTGGTTGGGTGGACCTCTCTGGTTGCAGGCTGTTTTGTCCTCATGGAAATTCTGCTTAATTTATAGTGTAATAAAGAAATAAGATTGACTCAGACATGCTGTATATTATTTGTGCTTGTGCATTCCACATTGATGATGATGACATAAACACTAATAACACTACTTTCTTTTAAAAACAGATTTTCTGTTATAATATATATTTGCCCCATAAGACATTTCTCATTTCTCATTTCATTTTTAACATCATTCATATTCCGTAAACTTGGCCATAGTTCACACTAGATTCGTTAAGAGGTTTTAGTCCTAAACTCCTAAATGTACGCAAATGTATGTGTCCAATAAATGCAAAGCCTCTGCCTGATGACCAAATGATTTTAAACAATCCTAATAGAGGAAGTGCCGTCTTCTTTTTTTTTTTCCAGCTTCGTGCGACTCAAAAGGAATTGCCCCTAAAGCCTAAATGTTTGATTCAGATATCAGATGCTTCAGTGAATAAAACTAATGCTCTTTCTTCTTCGCTGGCTTTATGTAATTTGTTTTTGAAATGTAATACTTTTAGGATCGGACTTCAATAGTTCTTGGCTCATCAAACCATAAATACAGTTACAATATGGAAAGTGCTGGTGGCTGGATCAATTCGGTTGATCCAATCCAGTTCTTTTTCTTAGCCCGAAGCATTTATTCATTTCACGGACAACACAGATAAGTGTATGTCGTCTTTTGTGGCTAATGTTTAAAAGGTATTGCATTTTTTGTCTTTTGATTGTATAGAGAAAACAAGCCGAAATCCTTATTTGTGGTATTTAAACATACTGTTTAGATTTACTTCAAATAATGTGTCTCCCCATTTATAATTATTTTCTGTTAGATTTGATGTGGTATTCTTAAATTGATATGAAAGACTTTCTCCTACTTTCAGTCAAGCAAGTACTTGAGAGTGGCGTAGCCAGTGTATGACTAACTTTTAATGAAGTGTAGTCAGTCGTTTGCATCATCTCGACATATACACGTCTCCATTGAATAGAATATAAGGAAAAATGATAATATTACTGAAATATGATGTAATAGTCACTTTGTGGCCAACACAATAAATACTGCTGGCTTGAGAGCTCTCTAGCAGATGCTGAATGACTCTTCATGAGCAAGGGGAAGCCACCAGCAGTCATTAAAAGAGAAGTTTGATGCCGTGTCCAATCATATCAAGCACATTTTGAGTGCCTTTGATTTTAGATTCTTTATACACCAAATTGCATTCAATTTCATTACATTTCTTACCCATGGAAATAATTTGAGCATATCCATTTGAGATTTTGTCGAATCTTTCGGTTGAACAGACCTTTAAGGTATTTGCTGTGACGGTGCTCTGTTTTTGGAACCCAGCCCATTCATCTGCTATAGCAGAGACGACTTCATATCCTGACTGTTCTAAATTATGCCGAGGGGATGAAGCAATGCAAAGACTACGGGGTGATTCAGAGATGGATTGGGCTGTGATCTAAGGTTGTTATTGAATTTGGCTCCCGATATCCCCCAGAATGAAAAATGGAGTCGGGAGAGTGATTTGCTCTTTTTTTCCTGGTTCCTTTTAAATATATTCACTACTGGAGGGATTGTGTACACATCAAAAGTTTTCCTTCCCAAAGGTTCTCTCATGTCGGGGTTTAATAAGGTATTTTATTGTTTGAAGTAGTGGTGCTTGTTTGAGTTGTTTATAGTCCCCTCGGATTGAAGCAGCAGTGCAGTCACTTGTGTAAAAGAAATGGCACTATTCTCATGTTTTACTTTCCTCCTCAACACTGGGCTTCACTTACATTTTGCGTTTTGTTTTTTCTATTCTGTTCTAAAAGAAATAAAGAAAGATTTGAGTCACAGAGTTTACAGTGTATATATCAATGCTAGAGGTGGGCACGCTCGTTGTTTATAGAGGGGAGGTGGGACAGAAAAGGCAGGGATGAGGGGGAAAGAAAGCTCACATAAAATGACTCTATTCCTTGAAAATTTCATTTTTTTAAAAGTGTTATTACAGCACACGGATGAGTCACTGGTCAACGGCTTTCTGTGCTACACAATCTAAGTCCTTCATGGTATTGTTCTTCTTATTATAATCAACTATTTTATATTTGTGTAAAATTGTCAGGTTTACTCTTCTATTTAACTAAAAAATGCGACTTTTCCGCAACACGTCTGGCAGTGTAAGCTGTTCATGCATCATCCTGAGGGATAGCCATTGGCTAGTTTAATTTTCAACCAACTTGAAAACCTTCAGTTTAAATAAGCAGCACTCGTCATACGTCACCAAAAATATGTATAACGTATGGTACACGCTTTACATTTATTTCCCGAAGCTGCTAAAGCAGGTGAAGTCTATCCTGGTAAACTGATCATTTATATCAATAAATCATTCATACATTCCATAGATTGATGTCAAAGAATGATATTTACGGCTGTTTATACTTAATAATATTAATGATTATTCCTTACAGTTAAGGAAAACTCAAAATTTTGTATTGTAGATAATTGCAGTATAAATGACATGAACAAAAATGGATTTGAGGGCGGACAAATGTTTCCATGTAGTGTAAAGTATGCATACCATATGCTGTGGCATCACTTTGTGTGGGCAATGGCACTGCTGAGGGGTAAGGTAGTGTTTAATAGTGGCCTGCTCTGTTGCCCCCGACATTTCACTTGAAAGTCATGTGGTGGTGACTCTAAACCTCGTAAAACACCGTGGACCATCACCAGGAGGCAAAATTGCTCCTGAAACTTCACGCTGTACCTCAACAACTTTGATTCTGTGCTTCCTTCCTTCCGCATGACCTGTGACATTTGTATGTGTTTAAACCATCAAAGTGCCAACTGAAACTCCTACTGCTGCATACGAACGGTGTAAAACTACAGCTGGTTCAAACTGTAGAAAAAATAAAGGATCCGACATGTTTGTCTTTCCCAGAACAGAAAAGATTCATGTAATATAGAAAAATGTATCTTTTTTTTTTTTGTCACCAACACTGTGAGCCGGGAAAATACTCTAAAATCCAATCATGAACACAAAAGCCTTCAGCGACAAAGCTAGGAGTCCTTATATTGGAAAACAAAAGTGACATTAACTCTATTGACTGCAGGCTGATACACTGTAAGCTGTCTGCAACACTAAATTCTGCTCAGCTGGATGAAACTGTGGAGAGGCTTACCTGATTTTCCACAGTCCTAATGATGTTACCTGTGCAGAGAAGGAAGCTCCGTGTGAAGCAGTCCAAGACGCAAACAGTTATTTAGGTGACGGGCGTCAATGCAGGCAGTCGTTATTTAGTTACTCAGTGTACTTTTTCATTTAAATTCTCTCGCGTATAAAAATCATTTTCGTCAAGTTAAAAAGTTGCCACATGTACATTCAAATTACTGATAAAAATGATATATTCTTCATGAATTTTATAGGCTATAAGTTTAATATTTTATATAGTGTGTGTGTCATGCCCAAATTAGGGTTACAGGTTAAAAGTTAGCGAGTGTAATCAAATGTTGAATGAAGCTGACAAAAGTTTCACATAATTCCAACGGATATTAATTCTTACAGGATTTTCATGCAAATCACCTTTTTTGATGTATTTAATTTTACCAAAAACTAAATTAAGTTACCTAAAGGGCACTCATTGCACAGGTCAGTCCCCAACTCATAATTACTTTCTGCAGAGCTCTGCCCAGCAGTCCTGCGTAAGCTTTATGTGTGCGCTCTGTGCATTCTGAGAAATTACTTGGCGAAAAAGACAAGACGTCAGGGTCAGTTCAAATTAAATATTGCACTGAGAGCTCTGAGCTGTAATTATGTAGAAATGGAGGAACATGTCAGTAGACGGGGAAACAAAAAAAGGACAGGAACAGGTAAACAAATCTCAGCTGAATAGCTACAATGTGCATATTTGCTGTGAGCAAAACGATGATTGGAACGGGATACATTAGTGGACATTTAGAGGTTTGAGACATTAAAAGAAACACTGTAAATACACCCTTGTGGCTTTGAATGCGTAACAATATTCCAGCTGCATTGTCCAGTGGATTAGATTTAGGGAGTAATATAGATGTGTAGCAAGATGTGAACATTTCATGATCTAACATCAATTAAAAATAGACTTTCCACTTTATGATTGTTGGGTTTTTGGGGTTGGTTTCATTTGTGTTTATGGCTTTACATCTATCTTATTTTTGTTTTGTTTACATCTAATCAGGTCAGGCCATATTCCATTCAGTTCCTGTATTTATTTTTGCTAGAGGGGTCTCGCCACTTTAGGTTCTTTCTTTGTGCTCGGTTTCGATATTTATCCTCTCGTTCTGTTCCTTATGCTTATTGAATTTTTTTCCCCCTGTTCAATCTGCTTTGTTTGCGTTGATAGGTTTTAGCGTTTATATGAGATTAGTTTTAATGGCTAATTTGAAAAGGTATTTTTGAACGATTTCCATGGGTTGTATTTACAGTCCTCCAAAATCTTATACAACTTAACAAGTGCTGAACTTTTCAAACTAATGGTAACAATGCTGTTTTCAATAAAGTGGTATTAAACACAGACATGGTTTTATTTATGCATTCATCAATGTTTTTATGAAAGACATCTGAGTTCATTTGGTAAACACAGATTTGGTTTTATTAGGCTGTCTTCAATCCGAATTGAGTTGAATTAAAGGATGCTTTAAAAGATACAGATTGACTTGCCTTCTAAATAATACAGCTGACTCAGTAGATAACAAATAACAATAGAACAAGGCAGCTTAACTTTAGCAGTGTGTGGGAGAAGGTCTGTGCGCGTTTGATTCAGATGGTAATTGACCAGAGGAGAATACATAGAGTAGGTAAAACCATACTGAAGTGAGTGTAGCTTTAGTTTCCTTTAAAAGAAAAAAAGTGGCTCAGATGAAAGCAAATGAAATGGGCCAGCTAAAATAAGCCTGGATGTATGTTTTGCTGGAAACTTGCCCAGGTAAATGTAAGGCTAGCTCATAATTGTTTCTCTCTGGGAAGGTGGAACAAAATCTTTCGACAAACTTTATGTATAGTTTATATTTGGAAATCAATCTGAAAACGGACAAATACAATGGAGTATGCAGTCGAGGTGTGTTTAATAGCTAATTTTCATTCACATTCATTTAAATCTATTTATTTTTAACATGTTTTTAAAATAAACTGATAATCTCTATAAGTTAAAACCATTAAGGATGGGACATGTGTGCGGTGATATATTTTCTTTCATATATTAAACAGTAGGTTTAATTTATATGTGATACCTTATATTTCAAATCATCGCTTTTAAGCTTACACTTCTTATCCAAATGTTAAATAATTACTTTTGGCTCAAAGCAACTATATATTCACATTTCATTTTTTATGACAAGAAGTAACAAAACTTTGCAGTCATATCTTTTCCTAAATGATAATTTTTTAACAAGTAGTCCGACAAACACAGCTGGAATGTATTGCCAATATTTGACAGTTTATGTATTATAAGTCTTTTTCACTAAAGGTATTGTCTTCTTCACATTGCACACTTTTGTTTCTAATAAATTATGATTTCAAATGTAATTATTCAAAGAAAAACCTATTTTTTTGATTTTACTCAAAGTAACAATGTATCAGAACCTTGAGAGAGATAAATAGGAATTAACAAAATCAAAATGTCACCATGTTCTCGTTTGATGTGACATGGAGTACGATGAGGCCCGACTTCCTTGCCTTACCCAAACTATTGCTGACTCTTTATGTGTTGGCCTCAGGGTTCTTTCAGCAGATGGTGATGGTGCAGAAGAGATGTCACACTCACTTTTGTACTGTCTAGGGCACTTAAGGCAACAGCATGTAAATGGAGAGGCACACTGGTTTTTCACAAGTGGCAGATGGAATCAAAGCTCACTTATTCCTGACAGCAAGTTTCCAAGTGTCATGTGAGCAGTAGATGGAACACAGTTAAGGTTAAAAAAATAAAATAAAATAGAAAAATAAATGTCTCTTTCATCAATGTCTTCAGTCGTGTTTTCCATCCCACGTTGTTTTTATACACTATAATAGGAAGATTCTAGAGACATGATCACATCTCCAATTAAATTATATTTGTGATTTTAATAACTAAATCAAGTAGTCTTGATATTAGTTGAGACATTTTAGACACATTTTTGTTAGTTTAGTTAACTGACTAATATTTTGAGGAATATTTTTTTTCTAAACTAAACTGCATAAATATATCATGCGCATAAACTAACCTCATGATATTCCAAACTATGTTGGTGTGGTTAATTAACTAATGGGAATTTGAGGTTGAGTATATTAAATAATATTTTCATTGCATGAAAAAACTTACGTAGTCTACAAATAATAGCCAATAGTGAAACCTGTTACCAAAATTTAATTATTTACAATGCAATTTAGGAAATATAGAATATTTAATTCATCCACTTCATTTAATTCCATTACAATAACAATGTTGAAGTACTCAGTATTGCCTGATACAAATATGGACATATTTACTTGATACAAGCTGCTTGATAAAATGCTGTCTGAATTAAATGCAGGGAAAGACTTCTTGTGTTGCAGGGCTTATGTTGGAGATTTTAGATGCATGCACATATAATCCAATTAATATATATTTTTTTGCTGGTATTGGGTGCATATCCGATAACAATATAGCATTAAACATACCTAGTAAATAGTTCTTGCCAAAAGTAATAAAATGCCATAAAGTAAAAAAATTAAAGTACCTGTCCAAACAAGTTCTGTTTTTTTAATCAATCAAACTTTTTGCACCATTTATTTAATAAAACAAAAATGTAGCACAAAGGACTTTAACAAAACTAAAGTATAAAAATAAAACCAAGTAAGACTCTTTTACCATTTTATAATCCGTAGCTTATGGAAATAAAATATATTGTAACACCGTAGTAATCTCACATTAAAGCAAGTTTACCTTAATAATTACATCTGTATTAGCAGCCTTTTCTTATGATTTGCATGTCTTTGTAAATGTGCACACAAGATTTTGGAGGCTGTATCGTAAGATGGTGCATGCGTCTCGGCTGATGTGACTGATGGATCTTACTGACTCATATGAAGCAGAAACTTCACAGGCTCATCTGGAAACCTCTTCACGGTCCTACTATGACTTTTACTAAAGGCCATTTTCAATAAATGTCAGGCTCCAAATATTGGTAAACAGTATTAGCTCTGATCAAATTCCAGAGGGGAGTTATACACCATGAGGTTACCATGTTTGTAGGATTACAGGGGTTCCACTTCCGAAATGGCACATTAAACAAATGGAGCCTTTCCCTGTGGTGTTGGCAGTATTTATTCCCACCACTATGGAGGACTGCCCTTTCACTTCATGTCCCTGCTTTTCCAAATGCCCAGCCCATTTAAAAGAAAAGGTTGTTTCACCACACTTCCAAAGATTAGCTCCGGAAGGGAAGATGATGAAACTGCTTTATTTAATTTCAAAGATCAACACTTTTTATTGCACATTTTACATCCTGACTGTATTATTTTTTCCAGGGGACACATTTCTCCTGAGCACTATTTAATATAAATGTTTGCATCATTCAAATACTTGCCTTGTTTTCTCTTTGATATGTACCTTTGTTTGTATTGATGTTTTTGCTGTCCCAGTGGTTGTAGAGAAAACTTGAAATTCTGTGATTTATGTTGAATAACATAGTAGGTTTTCAATGCCCTAATCCAGATCTGTGAGGTTTGGATTGTTCATTGTCCTCGTTGTTCATGTTCTCATAAAGATTGGGGAATGAATGGCCGCTGAGAACAGATTACTGATGTCATTGTCATCAGAGGCCAACTCAGGGTTCTGAGAGGCATCGGTGCTCTTTACAGGTTCACCGGGTTTTAATCAAAATCATATGCACCAAAAGAACCGTAAACCATGTTTTCGATGGAGAGTGCTGAGCATTACAACATACATTTTTCATGCTTAAATGGTGCCTCCCATAGTACTGAATGAAAAAAGTAATAAAACTGATAATGTTCAGCCATATATATGTTTAAATATTGGCTTTCATACCCCTTACAGACCTAAATAAATGTAATTTAAAACTATGGATTTCTAGATCTTCTATGCTACTAATGAATTATTAGATTCTCATCAGGCTCCATTACAGGATATCTTTAGAATTATCCTACTATGATGCAAAATAAACAAGGTAATAAAAAGTGTATGCATTATGTGCAATACATACCTGTTTACCAACACAATATACATGATTAGTAACATTGTTATCAAAATTACCTTTTTTTTTAACCAACATTACTTTAAAAAAAAATACATTTTTTAGATATGAATGTCTTGACATAAAGATACATGTGTTTTTTTTTTAAAGCAACACTAAAAAGTTTTAGTTTTGGTCAATTTTTGTGGCCAATGGGGGCCAAAGCGGTAGTGTTTTGCTTGAAGGAAGACTGCATCTCCCATGATGACCAGCTCATAGCGTCGTAAAATCCTGATCTCCCGGTCGCCTGAAGTTGTATTGAAGTATATTTCTGTTTCCAGTGGCTGTGTGAAGCATGAGGTAGCGATGAGGTAATTAATCTAATTGTGGTGAAATTATGTTAAAAAAAGAAACCGGGAAAGTGTAGTATGCCGTAAACTAGTCAGCACAGTTGTAGTCGTTTTGTGTGACAGGGTTCCTGCCACCCTCCTCAGCGATATGGACCCCTCTGGGCCTTGAGAGAGGTGTCATTCAACAGGGTGTAAGTTGATGTATAATCACAAAAGTTAGGGAAATATTTTATGAAGGTTAAAAAGTTACCTAGTTTTGCTTTAACAGACCAAAAAGCTACGATCATATAGGTTTATCTCATTTTGTGATAGAAAATTTCAACAACAAACCGTGACTAACTTTAATTGAAAAGTTACGACATATAAGTGTCTATCTCTGTGCTTGGACTCGAAGAAATGGTGTTCAAAGTTTTACTAAGAGAGGCGCACGTTTTTAAACAAGAAGGAAAGAATGAAGCAAATACATGTTTGAAAAACAAGATTGGGGCAAATTTGCATAGCAATTGTTGCAATGAAGTTTAAATCAAATATGTAACACAACTAAAACGTGGAGTGTTTTTGTGTAAAGGTGTAAATTTAAGCTTTTTCATTGCATCAAGGGATTACTGTCCTTAAAAGAAACTAAATATACAGCTCGATTGTGGAGTGGAGTTTTAAAGCCCCTAATCCATACCTGGAGGGGGAGTTTACCAAATAGAATCAAAAGCACAGATTAAACACTTTTCGATGCTACCACATGTAATCAATTTAGGTTTAGATTTTGTATTTTCTTTCCCCCTCCTTTGAATGCTCTTCTGTCTGACATTCCACTTGGAGACAGGTTATTTGTTGAGGCAGAGAAACACGTTTTCAGTTCTTTCACAGATATTTATGTAAAACCTACTGGATTTGCTTTGAATCTGTTCAATTAAATATGCACATCCAGCGGATACTGGGAAGAAAAGCACACAGATGGAAGGATTTGCTTGGAAGAATTGTAATAACTACCCCATTATAGTTGAACTGAATTCATTTTATGGAAGTGGGACACATACATTTGGAATAAATGTAAGAAACGATAATAAGTAAGAAAGTTAATGTTTGAGACCTTTAGCATCTATTTATATACAGTAAGGCCCTGTTGTGATGTTTTCTTGCTGTGCTCCAAACTGCTGTTCATGCTTTTGTAATACTGGAGTTACAAACTTCCTTTAGAAAAATTTTTTTTTGTTAAATCATGAAAAGCAGTATGGATTGTCCTGTCTTGTGGGCTTTTATATTATACACCTCTAGTGCTAATATATTCAGCTGCAGTGATTTTCACAAACCCCTAATTTGCTCCATTTTCTCCACCATCATTTCCCTATGAAAATATACTTGGATTAGGTCCTTCAGCAAATGAACAGGTATTTACGTTATGACACCATGTTTATAAAATTCTGGATCACAATGCCTGTTCCTGGGCACTTTGTTGTATTTTTTCCCCCCTGTCTTTCAGTTATATTTATGCACGAACTGGTACAACATTAAAAAATACGCATCTTAAGAAAAGCAGGTGATCATCAACAGAAACAGCAAACCTGTATTTTATTTGAACATGTATTCAACGGTCATCTAATCATTATACTGTAGAGCACCATGGAAGTAAATATCCTTTCCCAGCTGATCAGCACTTTGTAGTTTAATTAACAAAGACTTTGATGACTCTCTTGAGTGTTGTATGACCTGTCGAGTGATCCCAGATACCCCAAAACACCTATAATAGATTTAATCACTGTAAAGCTCACGGCCATTAGGAACTATGCAGCATCTCTCCAGCGGTTGCGTTATACATCCACAAAAAGCAAATCTTTTTTGAATACAGATCTTTTTTCAAAACTTCTTGAACCCTTTTGATATATAATATATATATAAATATATAAATATAATAGTAATAAACTGCCTGTCAATTGAAAATAAGTTCACCTTATGCTACTTTATATAGCAGGGTTGTTGTTTTTTTTTTTCCCTTTCCACACATACTGCATACATTTATTAGCCATCTGACATTTACTGTATCAGAATGTTGGAGCCGTGTACAGATTATTTTCTTGTTGTCTCTGCCAATTTGACATGCACAATTGTTAAAACATATTTCCTTGTAAAAATTCACAATGCAGTGAAAGTGACCCACATGAAGTTCCTGACCTTAGAAAAGTTGCACCGACTGGGTTCATTCAACCTTGTTGCCACAGATGAAAATAATGTGTGTTTTTTTTTTAATCATTTGCTCAACACATTGAATAACAATGGCAGCACAAAGAAAATACCAGGATTTGTATTACAATCTAAAAGGCAAGGAGGTCCAAAGTGTGGCCCCAGGGAGATTTGTGGCCCTCTGATTAAGTTTTCTAGCCCTTATCATAGTTATAAGATCTGGCCTGCATGCAAAGGCAGTTTATACTGATTAAGATGATATTCTATCTGATTAGCTGACATTTGAAATCCTAAAACAAAATACAATTGACAGATGCTAAAGTATTTGTCCTCCATTAATAACCAGGTTTGTTAAGTAGAGCTACACCTTTCCAACAACCTTTACCTAAAACCACTTTTGTGTGCCCCTCCCCCATTAATTAATATAGCAAGCACTTCAGGAAAAAGATAATGACACATATACACTTGTTATGGCCGAGCTAAGACAAAAAAATCTTCTTGCTTAAAGAAAAGGAAACTGTAACAATTTCTTATGTTTTACTTAATCAGGATTGATCTGAATATTTTGTTAAATAAAAACCTGGGCATATAAACGCATTTTTTATTTTTATTTTTACCAAATTTCCTGCATACCTGATATGAAATTAATTCAGGATAATCTTTATTCAAACTGGAGAGTTTAATATTAGTTATTGGATTTCTCCTGTTTTATGGAAGTCAAAAAATGTGAAGCGGAAGGAAAAGTACATTACAAGGTAAAACCCTCAAATCTTTAGATAGTGATTCAATGTTTTCTCTAAATCTTGTCTTAGATTCCATGGTGTGATCTCCATTGGCTACAATATTAAACAGGCTCTGGTTTAAGTTAACTATTAGCATTAGGGCTGTTTGATGATAACAGTATGGCCGAAAAATACATTTAAAACAAATTAAAATGTGAAAGGCTTTTAGCAAACATTGGTTCAGAAAAATAGTATTCTATCTGGCTACTGGAAAACCTAAACAATATAAAAATAAATCTGCATCTGAAAAACAGAGCTTTATCAAATGTTGCTTCTGGATGAAGTCAGCAGTTTTGGCAAAGAAGCAAATTAGTAGTTTTTTAATGGACTTAAAGGTATATTTAATAGGCCACCTTCTTACCTTCTAAAATCTTTTGAGCTGCATTAAACCAATAGTGTCACCACATATATTGCTAACACAGAGAGCCTGAATGCATGGTTTTGAAAATAATAGACCTGTGTTGCAGACTAGGCAGTTCTTTGTTATCTGCTTATTGCATACAGTGGTATTGTGATATTGTTCAAACTCTACAAATAAGGACCGGGATCTGAACATTTGACTTATATTTAGATGTTAATTTATTTTCCTTTCTCCTCTGCCAGAATATGTTACCTGTACAATTCTAATCTAATTTCCCACAAATACTAGATTTTACCTTTTTCTGAAACGATATAAGACTAAATCTTCAGTGTAGGTTACCTTACAGTCATATATATACACTTTGTGTCTTAAAGAAAATCCCGATACGCTAATGTTTAACAACCATAATTAAATGTCAGCTACATTTTAGGTACTTCAAAGGTTTTGTTAAAATAGACAACATTTGTATTATTGTACCTCTTACATATACATATAAATGCATGTATGGTATGAGCTTTTTCTTAGAACATGTCGGTGAAGAGGATGAGCTGTGCTAGAAGCTGGAAGCTGAGAGATTCAGAACAGCATGCCAGGCTATATTTATAGCCCACTTTAACCTCCCCTACTGTACTGTATATCCTGCAGATGACCTTACCTGTAGATTTTAGGTTTTTACATCAGTTTGATATATCTGGTTCTGTCATTGTTTGACTCAGATGCGTATAGTGATATAACCTAAACTAATTTGTCTGGATCTTAGTGCATACACTTTAGTCTGACAGCTTTTTAAAGGTCTAGGATGGAATTACGCATTGTGCTCACATACACTAAGTGTTGATAATATTCTTATTGATTTACAGATTAAATTAGCAATCACATTTGATAGCTTCACACGTCTTTAAAATGCATAGATTTTTTACATTTTTTGTATTTTAAGACATCGAACCGTTGGATTTTATAATTTAGGATAAGTAGAAACCCCAGTATCTCACAAACAGGGGGAACCTAAACCTAATTGAAGTTTAGGTGCAATACAATAATGCTGCCTTACAACCAACAGAATAGGCTTTGACCATGTATATATTATCATCATGTCGTTTAGACTCACATTACTTTATTTTGTCTTTATAATGTTTTTTGATATCAATTTTTTTATTCTAATTAGATGTAAAAAAGCTTGAGCAGCTGTCTTTGTGAACCATGTAATAACCCCTTTTTTACCGCCACCACATTATATGGAAATTCAATTCCTTTTGATTGTCAGATGTGGCTTTTTTCAGTCGCACACAGAAACAGGACAATGACATCTAAGGACGTTTCTATGTGATGAGAGAAAGCTTTGATTTACTGTAAAAGGGATACCTATTGCTGTCAGCCATTTTTGTTAACTGTTTACATTAAGACACGCTAGGTTACACAAAAAGGAACATACTTAAAAATAGAAAGAAGAGAAGTCTTACTCTCACACAGAAAGAGATGAGCATTAGAACTAATGTTGGTTTAAACCATACTATTTTGAGTTTAGCTAGGCGAAGTAACTCCTATTCCTTAGCCTAGGTAGTGTATTTGCCACACGGTTGCCAGTTGCCACAGTGCCAGCCTCTGCATTTTGGAGTGAAGGCATCAAAGGACTAAAATGTTGATGGTACATGGAAGCGGACGTGTTCTTTGCACATCTTTGCAGCAGTTCTCACGGACCTTGCAAAGTGTGTCCTGGATTGGTGTGCTGTGATTATTTGAGCAGGTTGGGTGCATTTTTCCAACTGTCTTTTTCTAATGATTCAACATCTGCAGCAGTGTATATTTTCTTTGCACCCAGTTGCCCTTCTCTATGGTATGTTTTTTGCTCCCAACCATTTACGGAGGGGAGACATCCTGGAATGCCTTTTAAAGCTTTTAGGCAATTAGTTGTAGTTTGCTAGAACAGTTACTTTGGCTGTGTTTACATCCACAAGTGCAGCCATTTACCTTCTTCCCCACAAACCTAACCAGTCATTTGTGATTAACCAACAACAAAACTTAACCCACATTTGTAATTTTTTTAGTAATTCTCAGCAATAAATCTTGTTAGAAAAGGTAATCATGTTAATTGGTGGATTCTTTAGTATTATAATAATATATTATATTACTCTGCTGGATTCTTCTCAGTTACCTTAGCATCTTCTTTCGTCTGGACACCGTGATTCTGCGCCCCAACTTCCGGCTCTTTCCTAGCCAATGGATCTATCGGCCCGATCCTGCCTACACTTTTATGATCTTTTTCCTGTCTAGTCCCTGGATTTGTAAACTTGGTCCTGCTTCACTGTATTTGACCCTTGCATGTGCAACGGATATGATTTTAATTGCTTGGAAAGCGATCCGTCTCAGCTCATGTCCAACCGCTTGAGCTTTCTTCAACTCCCTGAATTCTCTATAGCCACTAACCTGTTTCTTGCTTCACAGAGGTCCCTGGTTCTGTTGCTGTTGTTTATATGTTAACTATCAATGGAAGATTCAATATATCTTTTAACATTCACTGACTGTGTCTGGCGGAAATCTCAAGTCCTCAGTTTGTTCCTTTACACTTTTCTTATTTTTGCACATAGAAGCAACCAGCTGTTGTCAGTTGTAACTACTAACGGAAACTTGATGAAGTTGGCATCTTGAAAATAATTTTGGAACTGCAACAGCGCTGAATTAATTATCAAAGACTGTGTGTGGACGCAGCATGTGTAATTTTAACTTTAAATTGGCTTCACACCAAAGATATTTCAAACTTGTGCACTACTAGTTTTTTTTTCCTGGTAAAGTCCAGTGATTTGCAAATTGCAGTTTAATCATGATACATGTAACTGTTTTATTTATATCCCTTTTTTTGTTTTTTCTGAATTTCCGAAATTTTGTTTTGACATCATACTGTTTGCAAATAGTCAGTAGTTTTAGAAATAGTATTATGTAATTATTAATTTAGTTACAGTGAAAAAAATGTATTTGCAAAACAAGTTGAAAGCTATTATCTGTTTTTATTATTAGTAATTCAAAAGTTTGAGTTAGAGAAAATTTGCTTCTAAATGTATAAATGTGAATTCTAATGGGAGCCAGAATTAAAGTTAATGGTCCGTTTGTCATTTTTAGCCAGCTGACAAGCAGTTTGCAAAAACTGATGTGTTGGTGTTTGTGTGTTGGTTGGGGAAGGATACAGTGCCTTCAGCGGTATTTGATGAAATCATGCCACTAAGCAGGCCATTTCTAACCATAGAATCAGAGCTTTTCCCAAGATTTGGGTTTTGTTCTAATTTTAGGTTGGTAGCATAAAGACCCCCTTTAGCAAATCTTTTCTCATCTTTTTCATTTTGTACTTAGTATTAAAACTGGACAGTCGTACAACCTAAAAAAGGTCTTAAAAGTCAGTGTTAAAAGTCATTAACTTCATGATCCTTTCTACGTAATAATATGGGAGACAATTATTTGCAGATCCTGCTGGTCCAGGCAACGGCTGTATTATATACCTGTTTCGTCAATGTCTGGCGAACACACAAATAAATGCCTTTACCACCTACATTAGTGGTTTTACTCATTCACACAAAGAACCACAAAGGCCTAAATGAGGAATTGGATTTTCATGCGATTTTTCTAACATAGGGGATCTTGACTCACTCCTTTAAGGCGGATGAACATCCTGATTTAATTTCCACATACGATAACAGAGCCATTATGTCCCAGGTGTTATGACTCAGTCAACAGGTGCAGATATGAGCTGTCGCTGTCTGATGGAAACAAAATGAATGAACGGGAGTCACAATACTGAAAATCATTTTCTCGACTTTCACCAAAAGCCGATTCTCTCATGTGAACAGCTGCCGCCTCGGAGACACGGCCGCCTCGGAGACCTGCTGAAAATGGCTCCTTCAGGATTTTCATATTTATCCCCTAAAAAAAAATGTTTGCACTTTGCTTTGTGTCTTCCGTCGAGGTGTGACACATGTCTGTATGTGTTTGCACTAATATTAGTCTGCAACTCACACTTTAGTGGAGTATTTTAAAATAATAATTTGCAACAGAAAGATAAGCTTTTTCCTAATCGTAAAGTGTATGTGGCTCTGCTGCGGAAGATTAAGTGACACTTCAATTACCTTAGTTTAAAATTTAACTACGGTTTCTGCCAGAGTAAAGACACTGATATATGTCAACCGACATTTCAGGTGCCTTTATTTCTTTGTGCACATCTGGCATAACATCTGTTAAGCATCTCAGACTTACTGCTAGGAACTTCCTTCATGTCTCAGAATCTGTTCACACACAAAACAAAGGGAATACTTGCTCTACCTTGTTGAGCCTCATTAAAGATCCCATAAAATAGGCAATTTAAATCTGTCTTTTTTCACATTTTGGACAGGAAATCTACAATTACAGTGCTTTGCAAAAGCATAAATATCCCTTATAACTATTGACATTTTTATAGTTAGAAACAGCATTTTTTTTTTGTTTTGATCCAGGTATCGGTTGCTTTTCTTAAACAGAGGACAAAAATTTCCGTCAGGGTTAATCGAAATAGATTTAAAAACTGGAAAGTGGTGAAGCAGTTATTTACACACTCTCTAGAGAAAATGTTGATCTCAGAGTCATAGCAAACTTGGAGGATAATTTCTTAAATCATTAAATAACTATGTATAGCTTTTGAAATGAAATCAATACGTATAGGTGCATTTATTTATATAATGTATATGTATAATTTCATGTTATACATGTTTATTAATTAGTGACACATTTAACTTGTTTCATCAGTTTTTATTTAATGTGATATGACATGCTTAATAAGTTACAGTGAACCAAACATTAATTAAATATTGCAAGATGACCTAAATAACAGAGCTCAACCTTGCACTGTAGTCATCTTGCTGTAATTTTTAACACACAAATAAATGGGTTTGGAAGAAGACTCCAATCTTAAATGAAAGCCCTTTATCAAGAAAACAAAAACATCCAATAGTCTCTTTATAACTCTGGAGGAGCTTGAGAGTTCGACTACTCAGGTGGTTGAACCTTTGACTGAGGATTAATTAGAGATCTTGGTTTACTGGGTGAGGGCTGGGAAGAAAGACATTACGAAACTCCCATACAAAATACCACAAGTTTTTAAGGGAACACAACAAACAGAAACAAACACATCGCCTATGTGTTGGCGGCATCATGGCGTAGGGATATTTTTCCTTGAACAAGAACAGGAAGGCTGATCAAAAGTGTATGAAAGGAATGATGGAGCTAAATGTACATCAATATTTCAGGACAACCTGTTAAAAACCTGACTGACACACAGGTCCCTCCTTTAGCTGGACACTGATCGTAGACATACAGCCAGAGCTGCAATGAAATGTTTCAGATCATATCATATTTGAGTTCTAAAATGTTTCAGTCAATTGGTTGATTTGCTTTATTCTAAAATCATTTTAGGGTTTGCTGCCACTCTAGGTAAAGACAGATGCATCCTCCTTGTTCCCATACTCAACTTCACCTTTCACCCCCTCCAAAAACAATACCTTTAAAATTCACCCCACAGATCCTTCAGTTGGCTTTGATAATGACAAGTGACGAACAAATAGAACTATTTCTTTTGGCACACCTGTCATGAAATTACCGCATACACGTAATGTTTCTGTCATAAAAACTGATGCATACACAAATGTGACAGATTCACCCTGACAGTGAAAATATATATATATTTTGTCAAGACATGAAATAAGTCAAAACCAGTGCAAAAACAAGCATACGAGTGAAGCAGATCATTTATTCTTTTTTAGAGAAAAATACGTGCCAAGCCTATGTGTACAAAACCCATGCAACTGTGCTCTGCTTAGTGAGAGCCCACAGTCTCCCTATAATGATTACTAATTCCCCACCTCCCAGTTGAAAATGAAAGAGCCACAGAGCCCTGCTCTCAAAGCACAGCTCCATGGCTACTCACCAGAACATGGCCGAGTGAATAGATGAAAAACCAAGCGTGTCTGGAGCCGATGTCAGTGACAGCTGCTCCTTCTGCCGATGTGGCTCTTTATTTTGTGGCAGAGTGACCCTTCTTTATTCTGTCTAACGCTTGGTTTTATTAGATTTTTGATTGTATTTAAGTTGTACTTTCTTTACCCTGAGATAGAATAATTTAGGCAGTTAACAAGTTAAAACAAAAAATGTCTTTTTTACACTTTGTTATTACTTAGTGTGTGAATTGTTCTCAAAAAGTTTCTCTCAACAGTATATGTCTTTCCATGTATATTTTTAAAATATTTTATATTATTCCCTGGATGCTTATTGGCAAAGCCTTAAAATAATTGGAATATATTATTGTAGTGTAATCTCAGAGGGACATTTTTCAAAACCTAATCTGTGAGTACAGTTATTCAGCCGGGTTAAAAAGCACCCTGATAGGAAATAATTGCTTTCTTTTACATAATTAACAATAGCCAAATTATTCACCACCCTGCTAGGATTAAATTGCAACTCCCCTTTATCAGTGTTCAAATAAATCTGTCTAGATTAGTCTTGGACCATTTTTGTCAGCTGAACAATGCCTATTAACTTATTTACATTTGTGTTGCTATGACAAGGATGTTTTTCCTACTATGCTTCAGAAACAACCGATTGGTATGCAGGTGGCATAAAACGAATGGGATAAAGACAATGTGACCCAAAGAATAGGAGAGTAAAATATATCGGTAATTGGGTCAGATCATTTGTATACATTACAAACTAACAGCTAATTTGGTCTAAATTCTGTAACATTTGGATTAACCTAAAACAACCATTAGGGAAAAAAATGCTTCAGTTCTATTTATTTCGTGGAAGTTGGTACTATAGATATTTCAATACGTATGTTTTGTTTCTCTAAAAAAATATATATTTCTCAAAAAAATGTTCTTCTTTCTTTAGTGTGAACATATATTTTTTTTAACACATTTTTACTAGATGTTAAAATAAGGAACTATATTCAATTATTTTCAGTTGTAAATAGCATATCACAGGTCTAAATCCTGGTAAAATAATATGACCATGCACTTGTTTTTAACACATTTTATAGAGGTGATGAGCAGCGTATGTATATTTAATAAAGTTGATTTTATTTATGAAGATTTCTTAATCAATATTCAGAATTATATCTATATGTAATTGTATTAAGGCCTTTATCCGAATTGTTTAATTAAGAAGTACAATACAAAACAACCAACAAAATAGATCAAAGACACTAACAATCCATCATAAGGAGGAAGCAATTTTTCTTCAAAGAATAAATTTGGTTTGATGGTCAATTCTGGGAAGGGAACTATTGTTAGAATAGAATAGAATAGAACAGAAATGGCCTTTATTGTACAACAATGCAGAGATTCTTTTCAAACAGCAGCTGTCATATGCAATCAAAGGAAGCAGGATTTACACAATGATAAAAATATAGACTATATAAAAAACAGAAATAGAATAAAGAATAAATATTGTACAGTAAGGGCGAGAGATCAACATACACATCTGCTGGGACAAAGGATCTGTGTTAACCCTCCAGTTCAGAAACAGTTTAATGCATATTCTGTGTTTTCTATATTTCTGGACAAAACCACTCACTATGGTTTACTGAAGTTCCAAAGCCATAGTTATACCTTTATAAACCTTTCCAGGTGGATAGAGACTTTGTTTGTTACCAACTTGTGATATTTATTTTGGTTTTTTTACCGGTAAAAATTAACTAGTAATGCTGAACTTATTTATTATCATCAAACTATTTTTTCTTCAAATCAGCAGGTTTCTTTTAGAAGATTTTACTAAATGTAATTCTTATTTGAAAACTTGTGTTTGCCGTTTCAGAGAGCAAGAGTTTTACAGCATTCAAAATGTCAAATGTATGTGAAAGGTCAGATCTTTATTGTTTGTGTGTGCTGAACAGAGTTGCCAAGTTGTGCGGAGGACCCATCACGTAATTGCCCTACCCTGTTGAATTCCTGGTGCACGTTTCTATTTGAACTCCTTTGTGAAAAATGCTGGAGTAGTGCTGTGGTGCACACTGAGTAATACTCTTGCTTTTGTGTCCATTTTGAGTTGTGGAGGCTTCATTGAGAACAGGGCAGTCCCCTCAAGAAGAAAAAAAAATGTTTAGGAACCTTGAAACTTATGTCTTGCAGCTTAGTTTCTTTATTTATTTGAATTTCTGATTGAACAAGAATGTTTGTTCTTGCCTTAAGGCAGTATGTACAAACAATAAATGAAGAAGCATGTATATGTATGTAGGAAAGTAGCTTTTCTTATTGCACCTGATAGTAAAACTAAAGAATTAAAATGCTTGCACTCATCAACCTGAATTTTCTTGTTGAAGAAGAAGCATGAATCATTGGTTTGTTACGGGCTCTTTTATGCTTTCCTGACCTGCCCCCTCCTTTGCAGAATGGTACATGAGCAAACGTGGAAGTTAACAGGCTGCTCCCCAGAGAACTGCCAGCACACAAAGTGATGATAAGTGTCAGGACTGATTTCAGAAGACTCTGTGTTTAGATCCTACCCCTCCTCTCAATTCCCGGGGGTGCCTTTGAGCTACACCACCAAGCAGCACCACGCTTCACGTAGTGTTACAGCTCACCCTCAGGGAAGCAAAAAAGGAAGGATCACTGAGATACTATTTTGATTTCATTTTAATTTTTTGCAAGCAAAGCAGCTTCATGAAAGAAATACGAATTTGAGTCTCCAAATAGCACCTTAAAGTGAGAAGTAGGCACTTTAAAACAAGGTAGAGAGAAATCATGTATTCAAGTCTTACTTTTATTAAGAACCCTCTCCTATACATATTTCATGCAAGATTCGGTACCAATGAGATATTGTGAAGTGAAGCCAGTTTCCTTTTTGTGTGGCTTTTATCATTGAGGGGAAAGTTTGAGACACAGCAAGCCAAACAGTTCACTGAATAGACCACATGGTGTGCTTGACCCGCTGACCTGTGCCGCTTTGTCCTTCTGGTCTGTGGCATTCACTGGAAACAAACTGACACGGATGGCTTCCTCCAGAATAAATGTTGACTCTCTCAAAGACTGAAAATTTACCCGGCTTCACTCCCAACAGCAGGAGACGGTGAATAAACATGGTGGCCTCTGTATAAAAGAGGCCACGTATATATGTGTACGCGCTTAGGCTTGAGGACACAGCCAATGCAATCATCGTGCCCCTCAGTGCGGCATCTATCAGGGAGCTGGTGGATTCCATTAATAAAAGACCTTTGCTGTTGTATCCTCTGTACAGCATGTAGTCTGTCAGTGCCACCAAAATAACATTGACCTAATTTTTCTCCTCCCCCTGCAGCACCCGCTTGCAACCTGAAATAAAACTGTTATTTATCCCATAATGAGATGTTGACATTTACAGATAAATTAAAGAAGACTTTTACCAATATTACTGCACGAGTATTGGTAATACAAATAAAATGTTGTTCAATAGACATTTCCCCCCATTGCTCTACACAGTAAACAACCAAAGTGTATGACAAATTGAAATCTGCTGCGGAATTTCTGAGCAAGCTATGATCCTACAAAAGGACCAGTATTGAACCTCTCTGATAGATTTTCCATTGCAAAATTTTCTTGAATGGAGTAAAACAATAGCTTTTATGTCCTTCTAGGATTCAGCTCGATTATGGTGAGAGAGCGTAAAACTCTTGCTAAACCACCTCAAGGCAGCTCAAGAGGAAGGTGGACCAACTTTGTCTTGTCTTCTTTAAGTCAAAGACCCTGTCCAAGTTAGCGATTGAAAAAGTAAAGAGTTCCTGAAGTCGGATCTAACTATAAGTGGGCGAAGTGCTAGCAGACCAATTCAGAGTTGAGTTTACCAGTGTTTACTGGAAGCAAGAGAGTTCTGTGATGATAAGGAAAGAGAAAATACATGTATTTCAGACAACACCTTTTTTTTATCTATTGTCACCAATTATCCGTGGCGATAAATAACTATCTGCTGCTTTAACTTTAGCATTGTACAAACACGGTATCTGTATAATCAATTAATGGATGACAAAACAGGAGCTCACATTGTTGAATCCAAAAGTCCAAAAGTCCATTTTGGCATCATGGTGCATATTTAGTGCCAACAGGTGCTACTTCTCAATTATTTTGCAGTAACCAGCTTTGCAGAATTTTGTTTTCATACTAGCTGGTATGGAAGCAGTGAAACACATGTTAGAATTCACTTCAGCAATTTTATTTTCTACCATATGTTTATTCTGTCTACAGTTTCTTTTAGGGACAACTATATTGATCCAACCTTATGTAAGGTGGTAACAGGTTGCAAAAATACTACGGTGTACATGCTGTTACTGAAAAATAAGTTAACTATAACTACCAGTGAGTTGTTAAGAAACTATGTCAGAAGAGGCAGAGATGGAGCTATTTTAAAAATAGAAAGAACAATGCTTTATGTAGCTTGAATATCATTCAGGCTGTGATGGAGTGAGAGAGAGCAACACTTTTAAGTAAAAGGAAGGATGCATGGAGTTAATCAAAGTTGAGTTGCTTTAAGCTTAAAAAATTTCACCTTTTGTTTATTAGGCAATGTGCCATGTCCAGAATAGATGGGAGGCTAGTGGAAATATATCTCCATATGTAGAAAATCATCTCAGTTATGTCCGTAAAAATCAACCAAAAATTAAAACCAGTTTGTCAAAGTTTAACAATAAACAGAACTGAAGAAAACACTGATTGGTGCATCTTTATTATGGGTCACGTTAATGGATGTGTTTGCATGTGACCAGTAAGCTTGAGAAACCATCAACAAAGCTACCGTTTGCATTCAAGCACAGTGTGTGCTTGAATAGCAATTATCATAAAAATCTTAACAATATAGCCTCAAATGAGAGAAAATAATTTTCAAAGTCACTACATTAAATATCAGCTTTTCTCAATTTTACTTGAATTAAAAAAACTTTATAAATGGGAGAGTTGTGAAATAATATTATTGATTATTTTTGATCCTCCTACTGATAACTTTAATCAGGGTTAGCGTAGCATAACCTAATTATTGTTGAGATGTTTTAGTAACTTGAGCACTAGATTAACAAATTGTCCATAGCCAGAATAAATTCATGAACTGCGTTTGGTGATTGACTTTTATTTGCAGGCTGTTGCGCAGCAGTTAAGTAGGATAGCTAGCCTCTTTAGTTGGAAGATTAACACTTTTACTCTCAACTGAATACTGTATAGCCTAAGTGGGAGCTTTATTCCGTCAATCTTTCAAACAAAATGTTAAGAATCAGGAAAAAAACATGACCTGAAACATATGCTACAGGTGATCATTTTTTTAGCTTATTGTAATAAAAAGACACATTTTCACTCTGCAGTGTATTGCTTTTTGTTATCACATGAACTTCAGAGAAATATCAGAGAAACAACCACAATAAGTAAAAATATTCAATTTTAAACTAGAATAAAAATATATATAAACATCCCAGGTATCCTGGCCTTAATTTGACAAAGTAATGAAACAATAAGCCTAATAGCAGATTTCATGGTTGAATTACCCAACAGACCATTATGCCACCATGTTTAACTTTGGGCATGAATATCTCCTTCCTAAAATGCTTAGTGTTATGTCCAAGGTACTGTAGCACCATCCACACATTTAAAAATGTTTAAATTTTTTAATCCCATAGGGTCATCAGATCTTGTAGACAAATATTTTAGTAATCCTCAAGTTGTTTGTTGACAAATGTAAGATGGGACCTGTATCCTCCCATTTTAGCAGTACTCAGCAATGATCACAGATTGTCAGCAGAGATGTTTGCCCTTACACTCTGACAGCCCTGTCATTGGTGAATCATATACTCTGACCTTACCCGAGGCAAGTGAACCCTGCAGTTCTTTAGATGTTGTTCTTGCAACAGCTTTGCAGTATACTCTTCAATTATTCAAATATGTTTTCTTTTTTGTTTTTTGTTTGTATTGAAAGCTTTCCATTCCTTTTTTCATATTACACATGTAGTTTCTAACATGGTTAGATAATTAAATAATAAATAAATATAATATCGGCATCGGCAGAAGGAGCAGCTGTCACTGAAAAATATAATAAAAAAATATAATAAAAAAATATTAAATAATTAAATAATATGCATTGATTTAAATGTTTTTCTTTGGCCACCAATATTTAACTAACATTACTGCATCAATTTAATAAATATCATATTTAGGTTTTTCGATTGGGTTACGCCATCAATATAATAATATATACAAAGCAGATTTTGTAGGAACTAAAACCTTGTCCCAGTATAATAACGGATAGTGTGATGTAGGATAGTAATAAACACATCTTTGGGACAAGGATGAGTTGTGTCTTATTTGTTATACATTCCTCTCCCTACTTACAGCCGAAACGCTGTCGCTACAGTAAATGAATAGCTTCAGCATTCAACACACACGAACCAAAGCTCTTTTAGAATTCACAAAAACATGTCAAGGTTACTTGACTACTAGGTTTTCAGCCAGGAAAATACAAAATCCATACTTTTTGTCATTCTGTTGATAAAAATGAATTGGACTCCTAAAGCAAACTTAATGACAAACAAAGCAGAGCTGTGCTTATTCTCAGGGAATTATGTTTTGTTGCCAGTTGCCAGATTTTCCGTGTTGTGGAATAAAATCACATTACTATAATAGAAAATAAAAAACAAGGCTGCACTGCCAAAGGCCTCGAAATGCGGTCTGTAAAAAAGTTTGCAACATTATCAAGAAGTTCCACAATCATTAAACTTTGAAAAAAATTTCAGGATGCACTTCAAAAAGGAAACTCAAAGGAAGAACGTCCGTGAATGTTGTTGCTGTTTCTACGAATCTGAAGAGCTTCAGGGTGATCTGGTTCAGCCTGCAGTAGCTGTTTCAGCCTTTGTTATACAACACAACCTGAAACGAGAGGATATCCAAAGCAAAGACAATAGGAAAATAATGAAGGAAGGGGAGAAAAAACTCTGCACATATCTGGTCCGACATAAAAATCAAACTTTCTTAATGTAATAATTTATTGTGTAAGAAAGTAAAGCTCTAATGATATCCTGATGGAGGCTTTTGTTTATTTGCAGAAAAATGATGCAAAGTACCTGACTGCTGTTTAATTGCTTAACATTGTTTTTAATGTAATTTCCGGTTTTTATTTATATTTTATTTTAGTAGTGAGCATAGCATTAGTGATATTACTGTTACATTATGTGTCTCCATTTCACTTCAGTCCAATGTTTGATAAAATAAAATTAGGGTATTTTTCTGCATGAATTTTGATCCCTTGATCCGATTTTAATATGTGACATGACAGCAAACCAAATCAAATCACATGGTTTGAATATTAAATACTTTGTAAGGCCTGACTTTATAATTGCATTTGGGGTTATACAAATGCGCTAAATAATGTGAAAAATTGTCATATGTGCCAAAACACAACATGGTTTGCATTATAATCTGTTTTAATCATTTAACTTTGCTCGTTATCTCTGAATAGGTTATTTGAGGTGTCAACCTCACTGGTGTACTCATAATTTAATCGTTGCTGGAGTGAGAATCCTGTGGGACAGACACCCCAAAATCACTCTTTATTAAGTCAAGCATTAAGACTAAAATATTAAATTAATTTTCCTCCAGATCATTAAGCATTTTATATTACAGCTCATTCCTCATATCTGTTAACAGCTGCATTCTGATGTGGATAAAGGAGATGGCAAAGTGAAGTACGTGTTGTCTGGTGAGGGGGCTACCTCCATCTTCACTATCGACGAGAACACCGGAGACATCCATGCCACAAAGCGCCTTGATCGGGAGGCCCAGGCTTACTACACCCTACAAGCTCAAGCGGTCGACCGGATAACCAACCTACCTGTAGAGCCAAGGTCTGTGTTTGTGGTCAAGGTGCAGGACATCAATGACAACGAACCCAAATTTCTCGACGGGCCGTACCTTGCCGGGGTCCCGGAGATGTCACCTTTAGGTAAGCCTCCCTTTTTTGTTGTAAACATGATCGGATGAGTTTCTCTTTCAACTCCTGGATCACTTTCTCTTTGACTTGCCCTCGCTCTAATGTCTCCTTTTGATAATTTTCCACCTCGCTGAATCCGTCTTCCCATTTCTGCCTGTAGGTTATCAGGTGGGTTGGGACGTGTCCTGTGTTAATATGAGTTCAACACTTTGCAAGACTGAAAATTGTGCTCATCAAATTTGACTCAAAAAAAGTGTAGTTGTTCATTAGGTCTGTTTAAATCAAGGTCAAGGTTAAGCTGTTACTAACTTGGACCGCTCTTTGTCAATTCTTATACGCAATCGCAAATATGTTCACAGATAAAAAACATTTCAAGCTTTTTTGTAAAGGTTGTAAACATTAAATATCTAAAGTACTTTAATTTGGGATTATAATAAAAAAAAACAAATAACCTAACATTTATGTTTTTGGACTGTGGGACAAAGCTGAAGTACCCATAGAGAAAACATACATGCATGCATAGAACAACCACAGTTGGTACTTGTACGAACAATTGGCTCCCATTCTAACTACGTTTATCAGTGTTTCTGAATGTGTGTGCAATTATTCAGCAATTTATTAGATTTTGTCGAGAAGTATGAATATAGGATTGTTATTCCCAGTGAAAGGATCACCCAATATTCTGTAAATGTATTAAGGAAGCCAGGTATGGGCTTGTGAAGGTTTGACCTGCTGTATAGTAGACAGTTGTGTTATTGTAGAATTCAGAGAAGGAGGATGGTAACATATTTGCATAGTTACACAACCCCATGCATCATGATATATTATGGCATAATGCATAAGAATGTATGTGTTTGGGGGTTGTTGGCCAAACTTCTCTCAAACATTCCCTATATGGCTGAAAAAAATGCACAAAAAAACATGTGAACAAGAGTTTTTTTTAAGTTTATGTTTTATTATTGTAAGTGGATCTTTGGCCATTTTTGTAAGTAGTGTAAAAAGTTCGAATTAGAAAAAAATTGAATGATTAAAGAACTGGAGAGTTTAAATAAAACATTTGGGTACTAATGGTACTTTGTGAATCTATATATCTACATATCTATATATCTATATTTCCTTATCTATAACGACTGTATCAAAAAGTGCTTCTCAGAGATTAGTTGACTCAAAAATAAATATTAAAATCATTTGTAGAAGGTTACATTTCTGTTGTAGAGATTTTTTTTTTTTTTAATGATTGGATGTTATTTAATATACAATTTATACAGTTTGTTATAAGTGGTGCTTGCCTTCAATTCTACTTTCACCTACTCATTGAGGAGTGTGACCAAATATGTTATATTTTATACAATTTATTCTGTAAATTCAGACACATAATGGATTTCAATGGAAGTTCGATATACCCTTATTGTGCCATCATATGTTGTGTCTATGTGGAATAGAGAACATCCAAGTTTTTAATTGAAAGAGATGACAATGAAAATCCTTTGCAGTCAACTTGAAAAAAACTACTAATCATGAAATAAATATAGAAATAAATATAATTATAATTATAATTATAAAAACCAAGAAATCACATCTATGTAAGTATTCAGAGCCTCTTACATGACACTCAAAACATGACATGTTTCTATACCCTAGATTGAGTACCAACTGCTTTGAAGGCACAACCAGGACTCTTAGAGCTGACAGGCCATCTAAACTGAGCATTTAGGAGAAGGCACTTAAGGTGGTGACAAAGAACCTGATCGTCACCCCTTTTTAGCATTTCAGTGACCCAAAGTTCATAGAGTGGCAAGGAGTGGCTTTAGAACCACTTTTTAAGTGTCCTGTAGGTGCCAAGCCAGTCTTCAGACTTAAATGGGATAAAATATCTCTGGAGATATGTGTCAATGGCTTATTGAGGAAATAAAACTGCACTTGAAATCAGTTGCATCTCCTGTTTCCAGTTCCAAACAGCAGTTGAACTTCACCAATAAAGCCATAGGTCTTATTCTATGATGTCTTACCACCAACTTGTCTCCCTATTTCAGTCATAGCTGACTGCTCTGCAGACTGATCAATGGTAGAGTTCCTACAACATACCAACACGACTAGTAAGCTGAGGTGGATAGAGAGATATTGCTAGGATATGCAAGAATTAACAAAGAAAAAGTCATATTTTACCTGCAGGTGTTTCTGCTGCAAGTGTATGTACAACGGTAAATAATCATCTTCCATCTCCAACGGGTGAACATTAGCAGAAAAAAACAGAGGGTGTAACTGCCTAGGCTTTGTTTCCAAGAGCAACACATTCTATTGTCGTTTGGTAAGATTTTCATGAGTGCAGCCAATAGAAACTCAACTGCTCAAAACACAAATGCTATTTTTCTTACAAGAATAGCACCATGTGAAATTAAAATCCATTGTCAAGGAGTTTTGTTTGAACATTTTGTTTAAATTTTTTTAATTGTTAGGAAACTGAAATGTATAAAAGATTGACAGCATCTGATGTACTGAATAGTCCTGTAGAACACTCAAGCAACAAGTGACACTGCCTAACTAAAGCCACTGAACAGATTTATTGTTTGTCAGAGGGATAATCAATAGGCCACTTTTTTGTTCCTATTTGACATAGTGGCACCTCCCCTTGATGCTCAATACCTGCACTTCTTTCTTTTGGTAAAAATTTTATGTTATTTTTTTTTTTCCTGTCAATGGAACAATTTGAAAAGCACATCAGATGAATAAATGTATTTATTTATTTATTTACCTTTTCCACAACTAGATGGTGCTGTATTCCCTGAAACTCAACATATGCATGTGAAAAACTAAAAATATTCCAAATAGACACATAATTGGGTTTAACAATTGTTTGACCAGCTGAATTGTAAAACCACCAAATTGTAAGAAAAAAAAATATATTGGGAATAATCTCAGTTGAAAAATCCAGGTATATACAGAGGTTACTTAGAGCAGAATCCAGAAAATGCTTCTTTTTTTTTTTGAGTAGACTGCCATGACAAAAGCCATTGACAATATTCTCTCATTCTGTGTTCATCAAATGTGTGCGCAGTTGTTATATTGTGAATTAATTTCTTCAGATTTCTGCCATTCTGAGCATGATACAGGGATTCCCTGTGAGATTTTGTTTATGTTTACACAACAGTTTAAATTAGGATGTTTTTGAGCCATTACAACTTGAAGCCTGTTTTCAAACATGTGTGTTTGTCAGAGGAAAGGTTCATTATTATTATGCTGTTTTCACTAGAAAAGTCGAGATTGCTCAAAATTTTAAACAGCAGTTTTTTCATTACTGCTTTTGCCATCTTTTCTTTTAAATGAAGAACTACTAATTATTCTCTACATTTTGGTGAAATTTTTATTTAGTTTGAATAAATACTTTGACAGTTTGGTATGTGCACCACCTGTGTATAATCACTCATTAGGTACTACCTGCACCTGCAGTGTAAGTGAAATATCCGGTCATACCAATGTTGTCCAGCTGTGCGGTGCTGTTGTGGAAATTAAGCAGAATAACATGTAACACAACTAGTTACTATATCTTTTTACCTGGGATATTTTGTAATGAGCTAACAGACAATTAATGTAGTGATTCTCATTTAAAAGACGGCCTAAGGCTCAGAGAGCAAGCTATGATCTTCTATGTCATAGCGCTAATCTTATGGTAAACTTAAGTGGGGGGCATTGGTAAAGTTCACCAGACAATCGTTATGACGCAGGAGATCTCCAGGCAGCAGCTGCAGAGCTCTGAGTAGAGAGAAGGCAAAGAATTAAGGGTCTAGCATAGCACAAACAGTTCAGGAACACTTGTAATGCGAAAAAAGCTAAAATGAGGAGCAAAACTATTTAAAAAGTAGGTTATGTTTTAGATTGCTTATTGCTTGCGTATCTATTTTTACCCAAAGTGCAGCCGTGACTGTTTCTGAATGATGACATTACAACAGACAGCCATTCTCCCGTCTCACTGGTACTGCGTACTGGTGTGACTGTTCATATGTATTATTAATATTGTTATTTTTATTGTCATATTCTGTCAACGTCTGATATTATCAATTGAAGGTAACCACATACTCCACTTTGTTATTTTATATGAAGTGAATATTCCTTGGAAAACAAAGTTATTCTGTTTGTGATTTGGGCCTCAGTAAGAGTTAAAGTCGCTAAATGTCTTGTTGAAGAACAATAATTGGCAAGATTTTAATATTTTAATGATTTCTATTTCCAGATGTGTCAATGTATTACAAAAATAACTTTTCATTAAGTCTAGTATATTCATATAAGTTTCAATTAGTTTGTTGTACACCTTACACAGTCCATCTCAGGACTACTTCGTAACGCATCATACAATTAATTTCAATATTTTAATACATCGTCAGTCCCTCGAACCTAGGGAACCATACCTTGCTAATAACTACTGTTTTTATTGTGTTGAAACCAATGCTGAAGGACATCATGTCAAATTACTTGACATTCAAGATTTTTAAGGTTTTGAACTGGTACTATTTTGTTAAAATTGTGTGAACATATAAATTAATAACAAAAACATATCAACACCTTTTAGCTGAGCAGGTGAGTGAGAAACACAAAATAAGTAACCTTGTATTTCTTTTTAATTGAAACTCACTTTGATAACAGTAATTTATGGCAATAACTAAAGTTATTTTTTAAAGTGAAGATACATGCAAATTGATAGAGAATAACTTGTTAAGGTGACCTTATTGGGTTTAATCACTTCTGACCTAAATTTTAAAGAAAAAGTTACCTGCTGTAGGTGCGTAACAAAGTAATGCTTTAAATATACACCTGCCAAAGCATGTATTTAAACATTAGGCCAGAAACAGATCGATGTATGGTTTTCTTTAAGTTTTAAAAAAAAACAGTAGTGATGGGAAATCTGATGAGTAGAAATTTACATATTAATCACTTTAGATATGCTAGTACACACCTCTGGCCTTACAATTCCTGATGAGTGACACATGTTTGAAGACCAACTTAAGGTCTTAATCCATTCTGACACCCATGGGTGTTTTTGCATCTCAAATTTATGTTCATATTAGCTAAAGCTTTTGGGTACCTTCTTGCTGAAAATGTCAAGTTCTAATGAATGCTTTTCTATCCATTCATTAACCTGCCTCTTCACCATGACAACAAGATAGACAAAAGCATTACAACATCCCTAACTCCTTCCATTTTTTTCCTTCTGGGCTTCCTGAGGTGCTCTGAGGGATGCTAGATGCTGATGAAAAAACATTGGGACTA
>JAVLVB010000491.1:4376062-4423452 GCA_032876305.1 Orestias chungarensis | reverse complement strand
CCCCCCCCCCCCCCCCACCCCTTTAGCGAGACATTAACATTTGCTATCAAAACATTAGCAAAACCCTAAAAAAGACAAATACACAGAGCAACTCAAAAAAAGTTAAAGATACACAAATGCCAACATGGTAATGTTAAGAAATGAACTTCTCACGTTTTAAATTAGCTAGCTAAAAAACTCACGAACTAGCTAGCTAATTACTTGATCATCTCTTTGATAAACATTAGCCTGCCATGCAAGCCAAGATTCAAACATCCTTTATCTCTGCATTTCTTCTTCTCTTAGTTCTTCTTTTGTATATGTCCTTTTCTGCGACATAGTTAGCCGAACTACCTGTGTTTTCGATTCACATGATTGGTAAGTGAAGACGGTGGGAGTTTGCTCTTCTCAGTTTGCGTAGGAAGTGAAGAGGTGGTAAAGTCTTCTTCTTAAGCCATGTGGGGGTTTTGTTCCAGGTGGGGAAGGGTACCCAAAAATATATACGCCACCATTGATGATCAGGTGGCCCTGCTGTGGAAGACCTCTCCGGAAGACAAAAAATAAATAAAATAGATCTTTCTCTTACCAAAGGGCAGATTGTTGTTTTGACATCACTGCAATATTCAGATTAAAAAGCAATGTTATTTGTACTTGGCAAATATGATGGCGTTGCTTTAGATATTATTATTTATACTATCTTGTGAAAAGGATCAATAAACATGACAGTGTATAGTTAGGTATTGATAACCTTTATCTGACATTAACTTTAGGATATGACAGAATAGCAAAAACAAAGGAAGTCAATGAAGGGAAATGTTTTCGTTTTTTTTTCTTTCCAAAGCACTGTATTTTGATGACAGACTGGAAAAAGCCTTTCTCAGTTACAATGCATTGGTTTATTTTAAGGTTATTTCAATGTCTGGTTTTCATGATTTCACTGCTGCCAAGGTAGAGACTGCCTGTAGGCGTCAGTGTTAGGACCAGCACTCATGTCTAGTCTAATTCAGCAAAAATATCCTGAACCATCACGGTTGTTTGTGAATATGCAAAAGTTTTTTACACAGCTTTTCCTCCACATTATCAGATGGGTATCAATTCTTTGACCTAAAATGGTTTTCTTTATTTGCATTAAATGAGCCTTGTTGGAACAGAAAGGCTTATTTATACTGTAATGAATGTCTTACTGAAATTGAATGGCACTGATTTTTGCTGATTATGCTTTTGCCTGGAAAATGGTTCTCTGCTTCGCTGTCTGAGCCAAAAGCTGTCAGTTTAATTCACGAGTCAGGTGCAACAAGAAGAAGAAAAAAAAGAAAAAGAAGTCCTATGTTCTCTATTTTTTATTAATGACAGCCTGGGCAAGGACAATAGAGTGCAGCAAGTAGATACAATATTTATAAATTATCAGTGAGTGTGTGAATCGTTTGGCTTAAGAACTGATTTTGTTCTTGGATAATGTACAGAAGTTGGATATGTACATAGAACAACTTGATTACAATCACAATTAAAGGAGTAGGCTTTGTATCTTAACTTCTACAACAGTGTCAGTTTTGAGCTAAATGCAGTAATCCCAATCAGCATTACTCTTACCCTTTCTTCTATATGTTTTAATTGGAGGACTATTTCTTTTATTTTTTTGTTGTTACAGTTTTTACAGGGTAATACCAAAATGTTAATTATGTTCATGGTTTGGCATATATATTGTTCACAGAGTACTTTATCCAGGCATTATAATGTAATGTAAAGTATAAGGGTATAGTATAGCACAAGCACCAGGGAACTACAGCATGTTAAATTGCATTACATTAAAGTACATGTAAATACTTTTTACATGTATGTGATGTTCTCAATTACTGGGGTCAATACCTCATCCAGTAATCAAGTACGCTCTGTTTGAGTCCCACATTGTCCCTGCCGGTCTCTTGTTCTATTCATATTTGCATTAAAGTATCAGCCTTTCACCATCATATCATTACCTCAGGGTCCTCAAATTGCTCACATTATGGCAATTAATATGCAAAAATTAATTAATAAATAAAACAATCACAATACCTTTATTTTAAAGTATATGGTTATGAAACTGGCAAATCTTTCCTATGTTTTTGGTTTAGGTTACTCTCATTATATAATTCTCCTGGAGCACACAAGTTTTTTTGTCATGGTTATTTCTGCTAAGGTTTGCTTAGTGCATATCCAATAAGTCAGATTTTGGTTATAGAGATTAAAGACTAATACACTCACTTTAATACGTAGTTTAATGTAACATAAATCTTCCAGTATAAAATGTAGGTAAATTATCTGTTACGCAAACTGGAAAAAACTTTTTATGCCCCATCAGGTCATTGAATTTGCTCCAGTCTATCATTGTAAACATGCATTTGGCAACAGTGGAATTAAATAACCCCTTATATTACAGAATTATTGATTAGACTGTTTACGGTGTCACTTCTTTAATCATTGCTTGTAATAGTTTCCTTTGTCTCTTACAGTAAATAGCATTAAAACAAATCAGAATGCCACGTTATTTTTTATCATGAACAAAATTTTCAGTACAATTTTATGTTTACTTTTTTTTTTTTTACCGTATCCAAAGATAAAGTTGAGTAAAATCATAGTGTTCAAAAACACATTTGATTTTACAAACAGCAGCACAACTCACTCATTTAAATACCAAATGCACAAGAAAATTTTCTTCTCGTTTCTGGAAAAACTTGATAACATTTCCAAAAGAACACCCTAAACAAGCAAAGAAAAACACTTCAGATGTTTGTGCCCTATAGCTGCAATCTTCCCCTTGCTTTAAGATATAATTTGAACTTCACAGCAACAATTTTCCCTCTGCAGAACAATATACTCTCTAGGAACAATTTTTCTACCCCGACACAGTTGGATGTGAAACTGCCTGTGCTAGTGTGTGGTATTATAGTTTAAGTAGAGGAGTGCTTATTTCTTATTTCTGTCTCAAACTCTTAGTAGATATTTATTAAGCCGAATTTGAACAAGATGACAAATAGAAACCCCTAGCATTGCCAGGAGACATATTTGACTTGTTTAAAGCCACACAGAGTTGCACTTTTTAGATTTTACTTTGTTATTGTTGACTCAGACTTAACACACTGACCAAAAAAAGGGGAACTTAGTGATCTGTGCAAAGCAAATGGCTAAAATACTCAAGTGGACTCTAAAGACTTAGAGTACTGTTTTATTTCTGCTCTGGTTTCTTTGTGAATTTGTACCAATAACAGGATTTTGTTTTTGTTGTTGACAAAAAGTGTTTTATAATCAGTCAAGCAACTTGCATGAAGCAATACACAAATTCAGAGTAATCACCAGTCTCAATGCAACTAGACAGTGTGAAGACAATGACTAATGAGATTATTTAGTGCCTCAGAAGTTACGTTTTCATCCGTCTCCTCCCTTCCTTTTCAAGTCGTATTTGTCACACACTGAGCTGATATGACTATTTCCACATTTAGCTCCGCATGACTTGGCTCTCGAATGTTGTCTTGGAAACTAATGAGTGCCCGTCTGCCCACAGGAACCATGGTGGTGCAAGTGGCAGCCACAGATGCAGATGACCCAACGTATGGGAACAGTGCCCGGGTGGTCTATAGCATTATTCACGGGCAGCCATACTTCTCGGTGGAGCCCAAGACAGGTAGGTGTAATCTCATCCCACCTGCTTAAAGTCAGTGCATACTATTACTGTACATGTCAGACAGTATGGATCTCTCTGTGTTTGTACTTTGTGATGGGCTACTTGCATTTATGTAATGTAGATTTTTTTTTTTTTAAAGGATGTGCTGCGGTATTATTTTGTGTATTAATAAAGAACTCAAAATCACCTTTAAGTTAACTTATTTTTGTATTTTGCTAACCTAACAGAATAGGGCTGAACAAATGCAATACAGATAAATGCAGACATGGAAGTATATAATGGGGAAGAAACCTAACCAAACTGTCAAAAGCATTGTTAAATCATAAATTAACTCTGATTAGCCACAAATGTTTGGAAAGATGAAATCAATGGTAATAACAGGGACCAATGTCTGATTAGCATCAGGCATATACATTTAAGAAGTCATTTGAATAGAACCCATATGACAACATAAAGTTGGCTTTGTTGAGCCCACAATTTTACTGCACCACTCCATCGCTGACTGTGTCCATCGCCAAATCCTTAGAAAAGCTGCAGCCTCCAAAATACTATAAAAGCATTTATCTTAGACTATATCCTTGAGGTTTTTCATTGTGAAATGATGAAAGATATTTGGATTTGATAGAAATCTTTAGAAGTCTCTAATAATTCCACAATCATTTTTATTTTTCAGCAGATTTATGAAATATTTCAAAAAAATACTACAAATGCTCTATACTGTATCCAGCTTTCACAAGATTTTGTCATGTGTGTATGATAAGATCAAAAATGTTTATGTCCTTCCACTCTTCCATAGCCTGCAATAAAAATAACTAAAACATAATAACATTAATTGGAGGGGTCTATAAAATGAAGTCAGCAGTGTTTTATCGATATTAATTCGAAGTGCCTTGAGATGACATGTGTTGTGAGTTGGCGCTATAAAAATAAACTGATTCGACCTTCTTTGAAAATGTTGTGTTTGCACAACCTTTTTGCAAATTGATGCAGGGAATTTGTCATAGTTAAGAGAATTGTCCACAGTTGTTCTCAGGTACACGTAACTGTTCACAGTTTCCACAGCAGATACCTTTAATACATTTGTTGTTTCACTGATATTCACCTTCAGATGACATGGTCATTGCGTCACTTCACAAAGTTGTCAAGAGTGTCAGTTTCATCTACAATCTCGAGGAATGCCGGATTTGAAAAATACCTTTTGCATATAATGCATTCCAAAACAGGAAAGGGCGCACACCCTGAGTAACCCTGTGAACAAAATAGAATGTAAACAAAGCATCAGCATCAGTTAATATCTTTGTTTTTAACCTTTTATTTCCTCTTAGGGTTTTTGTGAAGCAGTTTTTCAAAAAACAGCTTCTTTTTTGTTTGTTTTGCTTTGTGCAGACATTAAAGTATGTTACAAATAATAAAATAAAAGCAAACTGTTAGATCTAACACTTTACCCTACTGTTACAATTGAACATCTGTATATGCAGGCGGTTTAAAAAACAAATTGTCATACTTTGATGCGACTGTGAGATGGGTAAAATACTGTCACATGCACAGCTTTAAAGGGAAATTAGTTATCACATGTAAAATTATTAAAAAAGTAATTTATTTACTTTTAAAAGTTAGATGCAACATAAATATTTTAATACTGTTAATACTCCCCCTACCTTGTGACAGCGATTTCTGAGCATCTACTAGTATTAAAAAAAACTTTAATCAATGAAATGCTTTTTTTAAGTGATTCTTTAATAATGTTATTAGAAACAAAGCTTCAGTCGAACCTTGGATTAGACGGATTACAACAAATGAAAAACCTTTGTATCAAAATAAACTAATGCTTTAATTATACAAACACCAATGTACCTCATGCACACTTGTTGTTATACCTTAAAGTTATATACAAAATAGTGGTTGAAAGTTTACGGATATGTTTTTTTAAAGTTTTAGGCATACCTGAAATAAAGCAAAGTACTTTACGAAGGCAAATACCTTATAGAGACAAATTCATTGTAAATTAATACCAGTATAGATACAGACGTTTTTTATAGCAGCATTACAGAGACAAGGTCAAGAAGAGCATTTCTGAGAAATCATAAACAGGTTCAGATTATAAAACAACAACTCACGCTTTAAAATGCCAACACACAATAGAGGCACTGGTTTCCATCTAATGCTTAATTATATGAACTGAATGACTTAGTCAATGGATTCTAGTCATGAAATTATACACCTATTTCACCCTAATTTCCCAACATTTAAGATATTACGATTACAATTTAAACCTTAAAACTTCAAAACAAATGGGCAGAAAGCACTGTAGGATGAGATGGGAAAGATCTGTTTTGAAACAGGAAAATTCTATAACGGTGTTTAGAAATGGGTGCAATATAATGGGTGGTTTGTTGACTGAGGCGGTGTATTATTCTGAGAAAGTGCAGCAGCAGTCCTTGCTATATCTTTATATCTGGATCATTAGCCACTGCCCTGCCGAGGCTTTGCAAAACTCATGCAAAGCGGTCTTGCGATGAAAATGGAGGCGTTTCCATAATATTAGGCTTCCTTCTCTGCCTAGAAGCAACATGTCCACACATTTATTTGCCTGTTTATAAATGTATTTCCAATTCATACACTTGGAAAAAACAGCAAGCTGGAACACTCTTGTCTTTATTTGTCATGCTCAGATACAGAAATCAGAGAGAAGATTCACAAAACCAACTCTTCTATAACCAATCATTTTCAGAGTAAACATTCATTAAGCCATAACACTGAAAAAAATGTAACATTTCTGAAATAAAAATGATGTGCATGACAATAAAAGGAAATAGCTTTGAGATGTGTTGCCCTTATAATTGTTGGAGTCGGGGATGGAAAGTATGATACAAATCAAGGTTTAAATAATGAGAGGTAAAAAAGCCTCCATACAATCACAGGGATTTTCTCCATCTCTAGAGACCTTCACCTAGTGAAGCATCTTGCTGATGCTTTATTGGACAACATATCATCGTTAACATTTCTTATCTCTTTGTTTTTACATAGGTTACATTACAAACATCTTAAAGCCAGTGGATCAGTCACTCTTCAGAATATTGTGTGTTTTAATGGGAAATCATTTTACATCTAAGTCTTTGATGTAAAAAACTGTCAGATTTTCCACTTTAGGCATTTTTACCTGTCACTGATGGACAGATTCCCGAAACATATTTAATACTGAAAATTTGAAGGTCTTTTAAAGGGTTCGTCAATTATTTACTTCAGGTGTGTTAAAGCAGGGTTGCATCTCAAACCTGCAGGACAGTAGCTCTCGAAGACCACGGTTGGAGACCCCTATTCTACACCTAGTTCAAATTAGCCTGACCAGATATGAAACTGAAATTTGGTGTTAAATGTCCTGTATAAACCTTAAATATTTTGACATCTTTCAATTGTTAGTGATTAACTGGTTCCCCATTGCTCACACTGCCTACAACATGCTTACAAAATGGCAATGAGCCAAAGTTCAATTCGGTGTGTTATTTTTATCTGGCCATCTATGCATACTCAAATCCACATCTGCGTCGTCTTTACACACTTATCCTTGATGGGGCAAGGGGTAGCTTTTACCTGGTCATTGGTCAAGTGGGAGGGTATGCGCAAATCGCTAATATATTTTTTTTATTACAATTAACCCAAACAGAAAGACATTTGTCATATGAGGGGAAAAAACTGCTCTTAAAGGCTGCTTCTCTTGTCTGCTTCTATAGCGTTAGTCCACATCTAACTACTATTGTTAGTCTATTAGCCTGCATTAGTTACGGCCTATTAAATGAAACACTTGGGATAACAGGTTTAAGTGATTAAAACCATAAATAAAATGTGATCTAGCAAAAATGTCCTAAACTGACGGAGGTCCTATAAAAATTCGATCACTTGCCTCTAGCTGTTCAATGCTCTCTAACAAAGTTGGTGAGAACACTTGCACCCATTGATGACTCTTGAATGAGATTTCATTAGATCAATATCAATTAGAGTGAGAGCAGACATTTGCATAAATGATGTTCTAACGGCGTGTCTGCCCCATAAACCTCCTATTATTCTCATATCATGTTTTCTAGACTCTCGTCTCAATGACCAGAGCTCGTACTTTCACAGCCTCAGCTGAGGAGTTTCATTAAGCTAAGTGGATTCTTTGAATCCCCAAGGTTGATATTTGGAAAGCTTTAATGGGATATAATTACTTGCTTTGAGTGGTCTGTGTTTCTTTCACAGTCAAGTACAATGCCCACCATGGTTCAGTGTGTATTGAGTACATTTTCAACTGAGCAAACATGGTGTATACTGAGACGCAAAAACGTAAGCTATACAGGAACATGGTCACTTTTCAGTATCGATTGAGTTTAGTTGATTTGAGCTGGCAGCATGTCAAATTGCTGTTCACTTCTCCTCCTTCTTACAGGGAAAGTAAGTGATAAGTTATCCAGTGCCTTATGCATAGTATCTAGGCATCTAAATTACTTATTTATTCGTGAGCCCCATTTTAAACAGGTATTAAGTTGTGCATTGAAAGTGTTACAGAACAACTCAGAGTCCTTACTCTTCTATTTGTATCTTATAATAACAATTCCGATGTATTTTACTGTGTATTTCATGTGATAAATGACACGAATCAATACATACATTTCACAACAAAGCATAAAGATGTTCACAATATATATATTTTTTGTCACGTTTGAATGCTTCAGGTTTACAAAGAAATGTGACGCAGCACGGAAAAAAATAGCAACAAGTGTCCAGAGCACAATTCGAGAAAAACATAAAAATCCTCAGTAAATGACAAAATAAAAACTAACGTGATTGTTTTGCAAATTGCTACTTCTGATTTGAGTAGGAGTGTTATGGCTTTTAAAATGGTAAAGTTTGTCTTTGAGTTCAGCTTTTCTTAGGAGTACTTCCGCTCTGCCTCCGGGGGTTCTCGGGTACTCACATCTGCTTACTTTTGTTAATGGCCAATAACATGAAACTTAAAAATAAAAACATTTATATATGGGTGAGGTCTGATAAAAATAATTTTTGCTGCTAGTCTACAAGAGAAGAGAATACAATTGTCCATACTGTGCAAGAGAAACTTCCCTATGCATGGATGTTTTTTTTACTTTTCACAAAATGTTGATTAGTGTTGATTTTCATATCAAGATGCCATGCATAAAGGTACGCAAAACTAACAACTCATCAGACTACCCTTAAAAGCCGACCTATTACTAATAACGCATTAGTTTTAGAAACTTTCATCTCTGTTAGCCTTATGTAACCTTATGTAATACCAGAGACCTGTTTTAAGATGGAAAACAAAATAAATCCACTATGAGGGAAGAATGGAAGCCGCATGTGAGAGAAAATATGTATAAGGAAAGAATGAACATGATTCAGCACCAGTACGGTCTTTAAATGGTCAATAGGAATCAGTGTTCCGCTAGTCCTAGATTTACTAAAGATTATTTTGTCCTAGGCCAATGCAAGGTTGTCAGCTGGCATATACATATGCATAGAATAATCATCCATCAACTTTCTTCGACCACTTATTCTATCCCAGGTTTCTGTGGGTGCTGACATTTAAACACAACAACCAATAAAAAATAAGGTTATAGTTATGTACGTACCTTTATAGTTATAATTGTGTTAAAAAATAAGATTCCTTATGTTTACATTTCAGACGCAAAAAAAAACCTAAATGCTTTTCTTGAGACTTAAAAAATCAACTCATAAACAACTCATGAAAAGCTTCACTTTCCTGCAATGCAGCTTTTGCTCTTTTTGGAATGAATGTTAACAAGTGTTATGTTGTTTCAGATTCTTATTGTCTGGTTGCCCCTGGTCTTTAAATGATTCTGAGCATACAAGTTCTAAGCACTTATGAACTGATCTCGCTTTCATGTGTCCATACGTTATCTTGCATATTTTGATAAAAACTGAAAAGTTATATTTTACAGAAGTCTTTGTAAACACTGACATTATTCATAGTTTAAATTTGCTTGAGTCACATTGTTGGCAGTTGTCCAATTTAACAAATATGTTTTGTTATGTATTACATCCAGTGTAAGAAGGAAGTAAAGTAAAGTGTATAAAATACATGTTTTTTGATGCTACTGAACTGTGTGTCTATTCTAACAAATCACATATAAATGGAGGCTTTAAAGCTTTCGGTAGTTGTTTAATGAACAAGTAAAAGAGCACAATCAAAACTGGTAATAGTCAGTTGCTACTTGTAATAAATCAAGGGGTTGTACAGCAAATACATTGCAGCCTTCCCTCCCCCAAGTGATGGGGAAAGTCTTTGGGTGAGATGTGGGTACACGCTGGAAAAGAAATCAATCTATCAAAGGACATCTTTGGTGAAAAAAGTTACATTAAAGGCCATAGTTTTGCAGTTCATGAGAACTCAGTGTGGAAAGCTAGAGATAACTCCATGTGAAAAAATCCTTTGCCAAGAATTGGACTCAAGACCTTCTTGCTGGAGAGCAACCATGTAAACCAACACTAAAGGCTTACAAAAATGTAGTTGTATATTATATTTTCCTTTTATTTACTTTACCAGACTGCATAGGAAACCTACATTAAAGTCACACTGACCACTTTTTGTGTCTCCTGAAAGAATTGATGCTTGTGCCTTTAGCATTCACATAATGTATAATTTACAGAAAACAATGTTAAGACTATTCGTTTTATCAGTTTATTGTATTCGTGCCACAGAGAAACATTCATTGAGGTTCAAGTAATTTTTGCCCATTCACATTTGTTGTAGCAGAGTAAAGGCTTGCATCAGCTGTGAGTATTAAAGGCAGTCAGCCAAGAAATTGATAGTGTAATTATTCTTAGTGTTAGGGGCAAAATTCTATGAGCTGATTACACTTCACTGCGACCGAGCCACAAATTGTGGCATTAAAAATAACAAACAAAGTGTTTCTCACATTACTTTAAAAACATGACTGTTTTGAAATCATAAATATATAATTTAATTTTACCTTTATTTATACATGAACATTGTTAGGTCTCCCAAGTGAGTGGGCCATTAGTTTTACTTTAGAACTATTATTTCCCCTATTTGTAGTTTACTATGATCTGTTATTCCAGAGGTATTCAACACATATAGGCTTGTAAACAAGCTGATGTCTGCGCGTTCTTGTTTAGTGTGTAACATCCCATTGATTCATATATCTTTCCCAATACACTCAGGGGATGAGACACTACCTTTTATTCAGCAGCCCAGGATTGAGTGTTTTGCAACCAGTGTTGTGCCTCCATCTTTGTAAGTTTCTAATTAGTCTCATTTGCAGTACAAGCCCGGACTGCTGCCCCCGCTGACTTTGACAAAGTACCAGAGCCGGAATACATTCTGAGCTTCGCGCTGCAATTCAGTGCTGCCGATTAACTGGCTCAGGGCTGATGGCTTTGGGAGGAATTCGTGTGAACCTGTGTTCGCCGGGTAGCATCCTGTCTCTAGCTAGTTACTCTGGCTCTTAATCCCAAATTGAATCCACAAGGTGCCCTTGGGAAAACAGCCTAATCCTGGATAGCTTCTACAATTTCCAAGTGGTGCATAATGGAAAATAAAAAAATTTAAGGCGCTTACTTAGGATTGTATTGGGTAATATATATTGACTGATTACCTGTAGTTCATTCTGAAGGTGAAGCTGAAATGGAAACAGTGTGCTTTAATTGATGAGACCCTAAGGAGGTTTTTTAACAGCTGCCTACAACACCACGCACACTAGCACTGCTAAGTGTGCACGCGTGCATAAACCCCATAAAGCTGTAATATCAAGAGAGAAGTTCAGGTTGTGGGAAATGCCAGGTGCCTGAACGAGAGGTTTAATTACATCCTGATGGAAGTAGTTAAAGATGTGACAAGGCGATGCGAGTATGACATCTGAATATGATAGCCACTCAGGTGGAGGAGGAGCTGTGGCGGACTGAGACATGTGTGCCGTTGGACCAAGAATCTAAATAAAACTGACACAGGTCACAGCAAGGAAAAAGCCATGCTCAATCCCTATTCGGATTACAGCAGTGAGTTTTTGACACTGAGGTCAGAAAACGACAAAGGTGCTTTGGATAATTGCTTTGGTCTCAAGGTTTTTTTTTTTTTGTTCTTCTTCTAAAACGTAACCTTTGCTATAAGCCCTGTGATTTTTGTATTTTTATACAGTACATGTTGTTCATTCACTCCGCCTTCTTGCTGTGGCTACTGAACTAGATCAAGAGCACTACAGCTGAGGGCTAGATTTAGATTTGGCTGTCTCTTGAAGTTCAGGCAAGTAATATAGAATGCCATTTCTGGACCCTGCTTTGGTACACAGTAAACAAGCATGGATATTGAGACAATCTTTAAGTCAACTACTCCCTCAGTTGTCACAAATAAAATTACAAAAAAGTCGCCAATAAAGGACAAAAATATGGCGGATTGTCCACTTGTCCACTGTTTTTAAATATATTTTTCGTGTTTAAGGAGGGACAGCTTATGATATTAAGTTAAATGTTTGATAGCACTAGTGTGACAGTTCATGCATTTGCACCATATTGCACAACATACTACTGTAACTTACAAGTGTGAAATAGAAGACCTCAAACCCAACCAAACTAATGCAAGAATAACTAGGAGTAAAAAAAAAAATTAGATAGGTTTTAAGATAATGAGAGGGCTGCAAGTTATTAATATATTGAATCCTGAATGGTTAAAGATTAGTGTTCAAATGACAAGAGATTTTGAACGTTGATCCTTGAGTACTGGAGTTGAAGCCCCCTGCTCTAGCAGTGTCAATTATATTGATGAGTTGGGTTGTTCTTGACTTGTGGTGCAGTGATTTTTTTTTCTCACAGGGAATAAAAACCAAAAGACGTTTTATGTAACTCAAATGTTGTTATTATTATTATTATATTTCGGCCTGCAATAATTGAGCCCTTCATCTTTATCCGTCTATCCATCCATTGACCATCTATGCATAAATTGTAGTTCCTTCAATTCAATCATCCATCCGTCATTGGTTTGTAATTTATATCTTCATGTCACACATCATCTAACAGCTAAGTCTAACTCATTTAAATTCTAATTATTGTTACTGCAGAAGGGCCATTACATTTTCTCTTATTTGGATTCTGCAATGACTGGATCTTGTTTTCCCTCACAAGCTGGTCATCATGATTTATAGGTCCAAATCCCCGCCTTTTCAGCATCGTGTGGCTCTCTCAGTCTTGTGGATCCCTGGTTGGCTATAGTAAGTCGTGATTAAAGAACAAGCCTTGAATGTCACTCAGTAATAAACTACCAGAGCTACAGGTTTTATTACCTGTTTGTATGACCATTTTTTTTTTTTGCGTGTCTGTTGAAATGTTCTCTTCCTTGTAAGTGGATCGCCTGGGGGCTCGGCAAATCACATGCTGCACCCTTCATGTTTAAGTTTACATCACCTTCATCAGGGGATCTCATAGCTGCACACTGAGCCAGAGGGCTCCTTTAAAGCCAGTGCTTGTATTTTCCTCCCCTCTCAAGACAAATGTCAAGTATCCAGGCTTTGGGAGGGAGTGCGGCCCACCCGTCTGCCGCCAGTGGTTTGGAGACAGCTAGATGAATGTGCGGCTACAATGCGTCTGGCTTGCACCGGAAGCAAGGAGTCATGGTGCAATGAGGAGGACGTGCTGTGATAACGACAGAAGGGTTTTAATCATCACCGCTCCCCAGGAATGACACGGGGTAAAAGAGACAGAGAGCGCAGTGGGGTGATGTGGAGGAGGGGAGCGACGGCAGGGCGGCTGGCACCCAGCAGACAAACAAGCAGCTTGTATTATTCTTGTGTGAATTAGCGCCGGTGCTTGGTGTGAAAGTGTGTGTTCTTCAGGGAGGCCACCATGAGAAACATTTTACTCTTTTATTGTTTTTCTTTTTTTTTATTACACATTTTCTTGAAATCTGAAATAAATAAATAAATATTTTTCAGGTTTACTATGTTAGGTAATAGGTACACACCCCTTGACCTTATGCATTTTGTCAGGTTGCAGACTGAAATGCAAGTGTATTTTATCATTGCTTTATGGGATGGAACGCGAGGTAGTGGATAGATCAGTTCTTAAATTTTGCCATATGTTTTCAATATGATTCAATTTGATTCAATTTGAGGTCTAAGCTTTTTTTTGGTAATTCAAACACCTGGATATGTGTAAGTCTAAATGATTGTATTTATTTACAGATATATAGTTGTTTTTTTTGTTGTGGTTGGAAATTGAATATTTATCACAGTATAAACTCTTTACCAGCCACTAGCAGATTTTCCTCCCAGATCAGCCTCAATTGAGCTCCATTTCTCTTCCATTAAACTCTGAGCTGATTTACTTTCTTCTGTGACTTTGAGCTCCCCTAAAGCCAATGTGCTGCAACCGACATGTTTTACAAGTGGGCCTATGTGTTAATCGTGATGTCCATATGTTTTTTTTCCCACTGCAAACAGGGCTTTAGATTTTGACTAAAAGGTCAAGTTTTCATCTGAGCATGTTTTTCCCTACGATGCTGAGTCTGTTTCACAGCTTTTGGCACAAAAAATCTTAGTTTTTTTTTTTTCCTTGCTGTGCAATTCTTCTTGAGAGTATTTAGTTCAGGTTTGTTGATTTGAAGTTAATCTGTGCTGTTAAAGGATCCAACAGCTTTAGCGGTGACCCTCTACAACTGCTTTAGAGTGTCAATAGGACTCTGCTGCTTCTCTTTTTTATTCTCTCCTTGACTGGCTTGCATAACATGTTGTGGTAGGTTTTTTATGACTAGAATCCCTGATGACTGAAATTTACGCCAGGTACACTAAATGCTAAAGGATTTATTTACTATAAATCAGTAGAACAACTACACGCTACTAGCAACAGGAACAAGAATCTCTGGGAAGTGAGAGATATTGGTTAGTTACTGTAATGAGTCCTAGATTTAGCCTACTCATAAAGTCATTAATAAAGCCACCTACTCTTGGAGGGAGTGAACATCATGATTTTTGGTTCCTCGGTGAACAAGCAGGGAGCTTGCAGCAGAGAGATGAGGTCACTGTGGGCTGAGACAGATAATTATTCTTTCTGGGGGAAAACTGATTTGTGACACAGCAGGCCATCCAGCAAGGTGGTAAGAGAACAGGTTTATATACCTGGGGGCTTGACAGGACATGTTGGTCAAAACAATGAAACTGGGTAGGTGCCGTGGAGAAAGAATCAGGACAACAAACCTGTGGATTAGGTTTAAAATCCAAATAAAATGTATCATGGTTGTAATGTTTAAAAATGTGGAAAAAAGTTAAAGGGATGATATTTTTTCAAGTCCCTCTTTTATGCTTTAGTAGGAACATTTATTTCTCCTATTTTCAGTTTGGTATAATGACTTAGCTTTTATTATAATCCGACCATTACCCAGCCTTATCTTCATGTCTCAAATATTTAGAGAGGATCTTTTCAACTCTAAAATGGCATGCCTAATGTTTATAGAGCACAGAACTAGAAGAAAAACAACTTCTGTTTACATCTGACTGATATTTACAGAGCTTTGTAGGATCGGAGTCAGCTATCTGATGGAACTTAATCACAGGGGGAGCCGTCGATGATGTGAGTTCCGCTCATTAATTGGCTCACTCTGCATACAGATTTTAGGCTTGTATGTAAGGATGCAATAGATAAATGCAGCAAATGTTTAAATATTAAGGCATTAGTTTATGAAAAAAGAAAACATGTTGTTTACAAGTGAAAAGCATTCATTTTTTATACCACCATATGTTGCACTATTTAATAAATGGCATGTTTTGCAGAACAAAATAATGATTATTGTTTTATTGACCCGCATCATCTCAGTGTGATCCCACAAACTGCGGCTTAAGAGAAAATAAAAATTGGACAGCTTACTATAATTTAACTAGCTGAGCCATTTACTTTAAAAAATCCAATACTGGCAGGTGGTGGGACTGTAATGACATTATTAAAGAAAAGCAGAGAAAGGAAATTAAATACAAAATGGAATTATTTTTATTGTATAACCATGACCAACAGTTCAAAGGAGAATTCAAAAATATGAAAAAAGGGATAAATTACACAGCAAAAACAGAACTTACACCGCTGATGCCATTGTGAGGTACAATAAAACAAATCTGACTACGATATCGATTTGAGCGGGGCAATTTAAGACTTGATCTTCATCATTGCAAATATTTGATGGCAGCTATTAACTCTATCAGCGGCCTCACAGGATAATTATTATTATTTTTTATATTTTTGTATTGAATGATACTTGTATTTAAATATGTTTAGTAAACAGAAAATAGAGGGACGTCAGAAAAAATCAAATACCGGTACTTTTTCTCATGACACTGTACCTGAAGATGTGTCACTACTCTCCAATCATGAAAGACCTAAATACTTACAACATAACTATTATACCAAATGTTCTCTTGGTAGCAACATTAGTTCACAGCTTTATTCATGTATGTTATTAATCCTGGAATTCTTAATATTTGTATCTGAATTTAGTCCTTTAGTCCTTATTGTAGTCCTGATACACAAGTACACTGCCTGTAGCTGCATATTGTTTCAAATGCAAATGACAAGAAGGATGTTCGGTTATCAGTTGGGAGAAAAATTCCCTGTGCATCCCGCTTCACACTAACCCTATTCAAAGAATACATTTTATGTACAAAAAAACAGCATTTTTTATTTGATTCCAAGCTGCGTTTTATTTGGCTTTGTTGGGCTTGAATATCCTTAAATAACTCTTAAAATGTGTTTGACAGTGAGATCACGCTTAGAAATATGTTTCAAAAACTTAAAACGATATTTGTGCATATACAATTATCATGAAGCCACAAACTGTAAGTAGGTTTCGAAAAGTTGTTTTCATTCTAATCAGAGTTTCACAGCACTAATTAGCAAACTAACCTAATTAGGTTGAAATTCATCCAAAGCGCAATTTATTAACAAGTAAATCCAAGAAAAAGAAACAAAAAACTTAGAAACTAGATAACTATCTTTGTAATTAAATTCTACCCACTTTAACACATTTATTGATGCTATTTAATCCCAAAGCTGAGAAATTGTTTTAGTTTAGTAATCATCTTCTGAGTGGAATTGAATCTAATTGAATAAGAAAAATAAGTTCTGCTTGTCTCATTTGAACAGGTGTGAACACTTTGCTGCATTTGGAAACCCTTGAGCTAGATACATAAATAAATAAATAAATAAATAAATAGAGAATCAGTTGTTACCAGTACATGTGTTTTCAATAAAATGTTAATTTGGGTCCCATTTTTGGCAAAGTTCCCTTGCAGCTTTGGAAAATCAGAAAAGTTAAGTGTATCTTGCGGTTTAATTGAGAATTTAAAACATTAGTCTTCCAAGGACTCTATTAAATCTAATTTTTAAACCAGGGGGAAATCTAGGAAATTGCAGGTTATAAAGGATTGCAAAGATGACCAAAGGAAGGAGGGGGGATGGGCAGGTAGCAGGTTTGTTATATGAGCTGCTTTTTACGATGGAAACAGACAAAATAGTGTCCTGAACTGCACTGACCTGTCCCATACAAGGGGAAAGAAGGCATTTGTGTCAACGTCCATGGTGTCTAATTGGTTTGTACTAGGACTGTTTTGCCTCACATAGCCTATGTGGCGACCACGCCCAACTTGTACACTGATTTATTCACCAGGGTATAAATGTTATTGAAAGCTGTTAAAAAAAATAAATAAATAAGTAACATTTAAAAGATAAAAATATTAAAGGAGGATCATTTAAATGTTATTTGCAGGTATCAGTAGAAACTTTGGCCTGACACATGATACATAAAAGTAAAGTCAATGAAAAATAAAGCATTTACCAGATAAAATATATGTTCATAACACCAACAGTCAAATAAGTAGTCTAGCTGGTGAGTTTAGTAAGTGATGGATTTATACTCCACATATATGCCTTGTAAATAAATTGCCTACTTTCTTTTGTGCTCTATATTGAAAATAAATAACCACACATCCCTTTGAAATATAATCCATTAGACAGGCTTATAGATGCGATCATTATATCTGCCATGTCATTTTTCATACATGCTATTCCTTATTCAGACCTCCCAATGTGTCAAAAATGTGCCTTTTTATATTCTCATATTTACCAATCAATGAAATGTCTGATTGGGATTTTCTTTATATTTTATATTTTCAACATGTTTCAGGTCTTAATCTCTTGAATATAAGTACTTCAAAGCTATAAACCTTTCAGGAACACTTGCCTTATTTTCTTACCAGAACTTTCAGACCCTTTCATTTAAAGAACTTAAAAAGAAATAAAAGCAACGCTCAAAAAAAAAAAGCTCCACATTTTTTGAAAGCAGAAGAACCTTTTGTAGTGATATACAGTAGAAGAGCCAAAACTGCCAAACAAACCAACATTACAGGACAAAGAAAGAAAGATAAAAAGTCAACACATGCACTTTGAAGAAAGTAAGAACCATGTATTCAGAGGGGGTATTTTAATGGCTCCTTGCCCCCCCCCTCCCGCCAATGCTTTCATTCCTCCATTGCTAATTTAACCCCCAGAAGTTCATCAAATCAGAACTTTGTTCGGCTGAAGATAAGGTTCTGGAAAAAGAAAGCACACGAGTAAATCCTATATTGGCAGAGAATCTTTGATTGATTCTCAGGAAGACATTTTGTTGTCCCATTGTATATATATATATTATAATCCCAGCTCAATCTAACACTACACCTGCTCTTAACCCATTTCCTTTTTTTTAAAGAACTTAAAAGAACAAATTTAACTAATAACATCCCTACTTACACTTTCTATACCTTTGGTAATGTAGGCCATTGACATAGGCCGTTGGGGCTTCAGCTCACCCAAGTAAATGCCCTTATAAACAAACTGAGAAAGAAAAACATGGAATACTGCTTTTTATCATCTGTATTTAGGATTAAATGACGAGAAAGAGACTTGGAAGAAAATTTCACACCCATGTAAAACACATGTTTGGATATGGAATGGGATGTGGCATGACATGAAACCAATATAAAATCATCCTGCTGTTCATTTTTTGTGGTTTATGAAAACTTCCTTTACAATCTTAGTACACAACTTAGGATCAGTTTAATATGTAGTTTGGTAATTTCCTTATTTAAACCCCAGTCCAACACTCACAACATTGTTCTTATGGAGTACCAATATACAATAGGACACAGTGATGTATGCTTCTGTGACATGATGAATCGTCTTGAAAAGGTATAAATAAGAGCTTTATTTGGGTTAAATACGTTTTATTAACATTCACACTAAATGTAAAGATCATTCCAGTTTTAAATACAAATTCATATGACAGGTTATATATAATGTAGGTACCTAAGGACATCTGCTATCATTCACATACTCCCTTTTTTAATTGGATGCAATATTTTATGTAATTTCAGGGATTAGAATTAGAAATTCATTAGGTTTCATCTTGAAGAATGAGGCGTTATTTACATCTCCTTCATCAGACTGTGAATACGATAATGTACGAAAATATGATTCATTTATTCAAGAACTGTGCACTGCGGCTTTATGCGGTTCCTAATGAGTAATCTTCCATACTCTGTGGGAATCTCTAATAAGTGCCATTTAATGGATGAAACAAGTTGTGTGGCAAATCATTAACTTTGAAAGCAGCCCTGATTGCGTTTGAAGGATTAAAACACTTTTCTTTGATTTAAATGGGCTCCGTTAATTTAACTGGAATTATCATTTTTTTTGGGATAAAGTTTGGATTAGAAAAAGTACCATAAATAAAAATATTTTCCTCCTTAGTTATTAGCTGTGATTGCTTCTGTGCTTCGGTAGCTGGTATTTTGAGGGGCTCATGCGAAACCAGACAAATGGCAGTCATTTGATGCCAGCGTTGTCACATCACTTGTCTTTTTTCGATAAAGATCAATGATGACAGCAGGAACAGACAGATGATTCCTCCCCTGGTGGCCAAATTGTCCCCTTGCATGTGCTCACTTTTGTGACAGTGTCTGAACATTTGCCTCATCATTCATCAGACTGCTAAACTGTTTGGATTGACAGCACTTTTCAAGCAGAGAACACATACCAATCATGGTGAAAGAGGAAACGGCCAACGTGTTTGCCGGCAGGCTTAAGTAAAAAAAAAAAAAAAAAGAAAAAAAGTAAAAGAATGAATAGTTAATTACACCAATCATTTTCTTTGACTGATATCCAAATCCTCCAAGTATCTTTAACATGAAACATAGTCATGTTGCACTGGCCTTTAATCAAAGCAGCCTTCAATGATAACTCTGACCACCAAATTTGACATACTCACCTTCCGCAATGTTCCACTTTTTGAGGTAAATGTTAGATAAACATGTGGTAGGGTTTTATCTATTTGTTTTGTCAGTGTTGCTTTTGCTTCTATAACTTTCCATTTTTGAACAGTTTATTTCTTGGTGTTGAGTAATGAAAACTAACCTTAACTATGGACAGGGAAACCTGTGATGCTTTAGATTTTGTCCTGAACCAAAAACCTGAAAAATTACGAAATTGAATTATTTTTGGTAGCATTTTTTTGTTGTTGTTTACTTTAGGGATGATGGTGATACAGGTTCAGCCTCAGAAATGACTTGACTCTACAGGTCAGGCACTAAACAGGCTGGTGAAATCTTTACTCTGTGTTCCAGAGAATGTTTTTTTGGTCGTTTATGTTACAATGGCCAAATAGATTTTTTGCACAGGGACAAGTTGATTTGAAGACTTTTTTTTTATTCCTAATAACTAACCCACTACTCTCAAAAATATATCCCGCCTATTCCCCTATACTCTGAAAAACCTTGCATATACTAATCTTAGTTACCGCTCCGCTTTCTTTAAACTGTAAAAAAACAAATAAATAAACAAAAACTCAGTAAATGTAAAAGAGTACCATACGTGCTCATGTTGGCTAAAACAATAATGACAGATAGAAAATGTGAAAGCTAATATCGCTGACCAAAAAGTAAATAAATAAATACTTAGTAAATAAAAATTATATATGTCATTTGTATGTAGATATTCAATATCTATGGTCTCAAATAAAAACTTTTCCTATCTTTTTTTATTCTCTTTCTTCTGTCTCTCTTAGGTGTTATTAGAACCGCTTTGCCCAACATGGACCGAGAGACGAGGGACCAGTATGTGCTGGTCATTCAGGCCAAAGACATGGTGGGCCAAATGGGCGGCCTGTCCGGCACCGCTTCTGTTACGGTTACACTCACCGATGTTAACGACAACCCACCTCGGTTCGCTCACAGTAAGAGACTTTTTTTTTTGACTGCCTCCACAGTGCTGATTGAGTTTATACAGGCCAGGTTTTGCAGCTACTTAGCAATCAGAAGAAAAGTTCCACATCCTTTCTTTGCCATTTCTTTTTTTTTTTTACCAGGTTGAATACAGCTCTTAAAAGCTATTATCACCTGGAAGACCACTTGAACTAAGAGAAGCGAATGAGGACACTCGATCAACATAGTACAATAAAACTGGGATGCTTTTTTCACTCCTCGGAAAGAAAATAGTTTTTATTTCAAAAAGCATCACATTTGAATAAATAAGGTTGCAGGAAAAAAAGGAAGTGCGTTTTACAAAGTCATCAATACTCCTTACTCTAAACTTTGATAGATTTTATTTTAATTAAGACAAACCCAAATTTGCACTTAATGTGAAAATGCTTTTAAAAAAAAATCCAATTATTATTTTAAAAGTTTATTTAGAAATATAAACTTAAAAAGTATGCAGTGAATTTGTCCTCAACCTCTCCCAAGTATATATTTTGTAAAACCTAATTTTGGATCAATCATAGCTACAACTTCTTTGAAAAATCCAATACTTGTGATACTCACAATACTGTGAGCCCTATCAACACATTTTCATCTGGACTTTGACTAGGACATTTTAACCTATGACCATGTGTGTCATAGGTTCCATTTTCAGATGAGTTTGTTCAATTATGCTCTGTGAGAACTGTGAATATTGTGAAATTGTTTTGGAATTTCTAGTCTGAGTGAAAACTGGAGCCTGTTTTAGTTGTGTGTATGTCAGATTACAAAACAAAAACACTGTAAAATAAATAAAAATAGTTGACCTGAAACCTTTCGACTGAAAACGTGGACATCACGCATTAAATTGACTAATAAAATGTGTGCAACTACCTTGCATTTGTGTTTTCAGGAAGAATTTCGGCTTGGGTAGCGAAAAAATGGAAACCTGCTTTTTTGTACAAACCTACCAGATTCATTCCCCATCAAAGCAGTGGGGACTAAGATCAATCAGGTTTCTTTTTCGTGCTTTTTTTTTCATTTGGTCAGCCCTTTGCACAGGCTGCTAATGGCTTCCAGAAAAAAAAGATTTAGGATTCAAAGGCATGCAGCGCCTCTCATGATAATCCCGAAAGCACCAGCAATCGGTTTACTGCTGATAGCCCAACTGCTGGTCCGACTAGAGCGCAGTCACCACTGGACTGCCATGAAGCCAAGTCAATTTGCCGGTCCCTGGGGGGAAAGAAAGATTCAAGTTTGCACGACAAGTCATCAGTGTCGTTTTAACCCAGCGCTTTCACACTGAGAGAAAAAGTCTTTGGAAGTATTCCGGGGTTTTCTTTTTGCTACTGCTGTTGTGCTCACAGGGGTCATGGGTTAGAATCGATACGCCATTACAGCGCTTCTGAGCAGATAAAATCCAGGAGCAAAGCTTAGCTGGTGAAGTGGGGGTTAGGGAAAGATGGGGGCAGGCCCATCATGGGCACGGATAGGAGGTGGGTGCAAGGGTAATAGGATCGGAGGAGAATATATTTGGGAGTATTTTAAAGAGCCGCTATTCCATGGCAAATTAAAAAGCCATTATAAAGATTACATGGTGGCAAACAATGTCAGGCAGATTAGCATTTAGACTGTGGTTGAGGGAGACACTGAGGAACACAGAAAGGTCTGGTAATGAGCTCAGCCATGGTGATTGGGGAGATTATGATTATTAATATGATTCCCTTTTTTATTCTTGTTGGAGTACTTTAAATTCAGGGGGTCAAACAATAGCGCGGAGAACACAATAGAGAGTTTTTGGAGTAATAGAATCTACGAGTGGAGATTTCATCTAGTGAAATGTAACAGAGGGATTTAAATATGATTCCTGCTGTGCTTTTCTTTTTTCCTGGACAGCCTATTAGAAAAAAAAAAACTTTTCATTTGTCTTCACCCATTTTCCTAAAATGAAAAGTCATCACAACACTACAAAGTGAAATCCGTCTTGCTGTTATAATAGCACAACATTCTTTGCCGTCTTTTCTAATAAATAAATAAATAAAAAAATCAAATATTTTGTGCTAGTCCTTGTTTTTGTTCCCTTTTTTTTGTTAAACTCATGCACATTAAATTTAAGGTGAATGTTACTTTTAGTATTACAACTGCTTCCAGCTTTACTACAGTTCTAATCCCTCTGCGTCCTAATATGATTTGACTTAAGTTATTTATGTTATTTTTGTTTTTTTACTCTCTAAACAGTCTATGAAAAATCATATCATATTAACAAACTATAATTTCTTAGTTTTTCAAAGGTGTGCTATTTTTTTTCCAATTTTCTATAACCCTTAGCTTTAAACCAGTGCTGTCACGTACTTGTAGGAAGTTCAAGTTCAAGTACAATAAAGATAAACTAATACAAAATGGTTTAAGTATGAACTGTTCTTTTTTTTTATAGATCTGAACTGAAAATAGGAGAGTCAAAATATAATTACATATATATAAAATGGGGGTTCAGAACTGGCAAAAAGGTGAACTGACTAACAGCTGTTCTCGTTTTGGGTTCGCCTCTTTATCCATTTCTCTAAGCACTAAACAGAACATAAACATTACTCTGAAGTTTAACAAAGGAATCTAAATGAGGCTTCTTTTCTTTGTGCTAGGACAGTTTCTAGAAGTAGATTTTTTTTATATACTGCCTCATTTATTCTTTTAAAAGCAAAACTTTTAGCTTTTTTTTCCTTCTTTGCTGTCCCTACCACAAATTGAAGCGTAACCTAAACGATTTATGTGTCACTGCTCCTGCCTGTTAGTCTAATGTAAGTGTGCCGGTTGCAAAATAAATACATCTATCACAAACCAGCCACCCCTGTCGTTTTCTTTCTAGAGAGCTATCAGTATACAATCCGGGAAACACTGGCGGTGCAGTCTGTGGTGGCAAGAATCAAAGCGGCAGACGCTGATATCGGTTCCAATGCAGAGATGGACTACAGGATCATGGACGGTGACGGGCCCAGCATGTTCAACATTACGACAGATGAGGAAACACAGGAGGGAGTTATCATCCTGCACAAGGTATGTTTCATAAAACAGGCATGTTGTTACAAAAGAAGAAAACTGGCCGTTTTGTGTTAAAGCAATGACAGATATATAGTATTTGAATCTGACTTTTGAAAGACAAATGATGAGCGTATTTGGAAATGTTTTTAAACATATTACAAAACAGGAATTGCTTTTACTGAAAATAGAAAAGTAACAGTTATATCAAAAAAGGTTTATGGATTTTCTGTAAAAAAAAACCAACAACTAATAATAATAATTAAAAAAAGTCATAATGATCCAAAGACTTTGTTAAATATTCTGTTGAATAAAGAAACAACTGTGTGTCTCATTAATGATCCCCCCAAGACGTTTTAGAAACTATTCTGTGCGTTAAGGAGAACACCGTGTTTCCTGTTAATAAAAAGTACCATAGCATTTAGGAAAAAGATAAGTTGCAGCAGTATAATCATCAGGGGTTTTCTGCTTTACTTTGTCAGAACAGGTAGAGCTTGGTGTAGGGTCAATTCTGTTCTTTGGTAGGTAATCCTGGAGCATGATCTGCAGTCATCAGCTGCATCTTTAACTGAAGTACACTTAGTGCACTCAAAATGTAATTATTCACCAAAACATCGTAGTAGGATGAGTCATAAGTGTATATTGAAGCTGTGTCTACTCACTACTCACTGACTTTGTTACTCCATTTCACAGGGTCAAAGAAACACCTACTGGGATGGTTGTATGTAGTAATGTTGTAATACTGCTTCTTCTAAATTTTGTTAAACATTTAAGGGTGAATAGACATCAATCTACCTGTGTCTGCCAACTGTTTGTCCCGTTATCCTGATAACAAACATTAGGTAAAGGGAATAAAGAAGGACCTAAAACCAAACAAAGTTTGCCGGAACAGCTTCTGTTATATAGTAAATGCGTTTACAATCCCTTTTTTTTTTCTTGTATTTTGAATAATAAATGAGGATTGACTACAATGATCTTCGGCCTATTCCTATTATAGGTTATAAGGTGTAAAGAGTTAAGGAAAAAGCTGCAAATCCCCAGGCTTAAGAAATGTATTTCTATAGTCTTGCAAAAAACTAAAATAAGAATAAATACTGTATAGATTGCATTCTTTCAACACCAATAATCAATATGTTATCTTTTGCATGTTGCAGCAGTATAATTAATAGTTTATTACATTCGTTTCTGTGTTCAATTGCAATACTGTGAAACAAAGGTATACTTACACAGGGTTACAATAGTGGGATTTATTGTAATGCTTAAAGTCTTTTGAAACAGCTTTTATGAGTAGAGTTGTTTGAATATGATACATATCCAATTAAGACTTCACAAGGCTTCACTGTCAATAGCTATTAGCTTTATTTTCAAGTGAAATGTGATCCTTGTTTATCTAAACTGAATACACTAAAACTGACAGTAGGTAAAATACTGAATTCTGTATTAAATTTTTTATAACAGCAGCTACTTGTACATAAATCCTACTTTACTCAGATGCCTCTGAATAAATCTAGGCATGCCACTGTGTTTTAAGGTATTCATATTCTAAGAATGATAAGGTGTTGAGTTTAATAACTTATCTGCATCTGTTCATTTACAGATATGAAATAGTGTCTCTTTGTGCTTCAGAGCTTGTGGGTGAAGGGTCAGATCTCCAGGTGTCAGTCTTGAAATAGTCTCCGTAGGCCTCACGGACGTGACAGCTCATTGCTTGCTCTCCTTTGTCAGAGAGGTGAAGCCATTGTTGGCCACAGGCAGTTCTTGTCAGACTGTCCAATTTGATCTTTTGTTTGTTTCACACAAAATCTCAGACAAATACAAGCCAGAAGTTGTCTCCGACAATGAAACTGTCATATCAGCGTGCTCGGCCTATTATATTTGCCACAGAGAGTTTAATAAGCCAGACAAAATGTTTCAAAAGCATTTATCTCCGTACGCGTACACTTTGTGCTCTTGTTTTTAATCACTGTTAGTTTATTTAAAGGACAAAGTCAGTACAATTTATCATCAAAACAATTGGTCTGACAGTGTGTTAAGTTTTAGAAGTGCTCAAAACCCCATCCTTAATTGTGATCAATATCAGCATTATTTTTTAATAAATATAAAGTTATTTACACACAAGCTGTTCATTTATCCTTGGCAGAAAATGGTAATGTTTCATGGTTGTAAAACAAAGGACCACACTCAACGAGAAATGCCTGTGGAGGCACTTTTCCTGTCTGACAAATAATTTATTTTTAATCTAGAAAAGTTGTCATATTCATGGAGTTTAGTTTCCAGGTCTGGACGAGCATAAAATATCCAAAATGTAATCGTTATCTCCAAAAATACATGCATTTATCCATTGATCCATCCATTCATTCAGTCTGTGAGCTTGGCAGATTTATGTGGAACCTTCAAGTAACTTCTCTCCCATTGCTTTATGTCTCTTTTGTCCTTTAGCCTCTAGATTTTGAGACAAGAAGTGGCTTCGCTTTAAGAATTGAGGCTACAAACAGGAACATTGACTCCAACTTCTTGAGCCTTGGCCCATTTAGCGACACAACTTCAGTGAAGGTGTCCGTGGAAGATGTGGACGAGGCGCCCATCTTTTCCACGCCCCTTTCCAAAATGAGGGTTTCCGAGGACGCCAAAGTGGGAACCTCGGTTGGTAGCGTCTCCGCTCACGACCCAGATACCTCCAACAGTGGCATCAGGTACCAAAGCTGTGCTTCTCTTCTGTGTCACATAATAATGAGCTAGAAGTTGGACTGGAAATGAAAACCTCAGGACAGTTTTCCTTCCTTACAACTTTAAGTTATGCAATTAGTTTACAGAGTTTTGCATGGAGCAAAAACGACTAAGAAAATATCCCAAATATGGAAACAAATTAGTTCTTAACATTATCTACAAACACAGACTCCGCAGGGCCTCGAAACTCCCCAATCTGGCTGTCACAAAGACAGCAGCAGATGGTGGGTGGGCCAAGGAGTGCTGCATTTGCAAATCTAAAATGCCATTGTGAACAAGAGAAGGGCATTCCTGCAGGAGGGTCAAGGCCCAACACTTGCACAGTGGCATTTACGTCTACAAACAAGCACTCGTATTGTCAATCTTTGCTGTGTCACTCTCAAGATGCCTCTCCACCCACCCTCCCACCTTGCCCTATTCTGCTCTAATTGAATGAATATTATATGGTATTCATGCTTGGTCTGTTAGGATTGTTAGTAATCTTAATCAGAAAATCTAATTACTGCTCCATTGTAGCTGTAAATTGCCTTTTTTTGCCCCTGTGACTGTTATCAGAATCAGAAATATATTTCTCTACATCTGTTGAAATTAAAATTACTGTGGAACTAATGCAGCCACATGAGTTAAATTACATTGCAGTAATACCCCTTGGATGTATGCTAATTGAAGCTGTAATTTTCTATTGAAAAGGACTTGATAAGTGTTGTGTGTTGAGGGACAGTCTCCTGTTTTATCAAAATGTAATTTGCTATTACATTTAAGCTTTTGTGTCTTCCTAAGTTTAAAAAAATAAAATAAAATAATATCTATGACATTTAGAGAGAGCAACCGAGCAAAAGAAATTAAGTATGAAATCAATACACTGAGGTAAATATGAAGGTTATGATTTTAATGTCACACAAACTGAAAACAAAACAAAAACATAACCTTAATGTTTCCCTTCTGGTAAAATGAACTACTATATCTTAATGTCAATACAATACAAGTTAATTCCATGTTTAAATAAATGTCACATATAATATAGATGAGTTTCTGTGCCCAGGTACTCCATTGACAGGAACACAGACTTGGAGCGTTTTTTCAATGTGGACGCTCTGAGTGGGATCATCAGTACAGCCAAGCCTTTAGACCGGGAAGCCAACTCCGTTCACAATCTCACCATTTTTGCCATCGAGAGCTGTAAGTTAACCAACAGAAACAAACCTACGAATGACTGATTATCTTTGCCAAAATCCTCCACTTAAAATATTCAGTTACTATAATTAGTAATGGTTGTTTTTCATTGACTAAATTTTTGTTGTGCAAAATATTAGTAGCTGGGTGTTGCAAGCTGGCACATGACTTATTCATGTGGGCTGCAGCCAGTGGCTTAAGAGATGCTTGAGGTTTGTGATCAACTTAATAAGACTGACAGGTGGCGTTCGGTTAGTTTCAACACTGACTACTCTTGTTTACTGGTACTCTGTCTCTGAATCCAGTGTTTCTGTATGGAAGTAACACTAGTGCAGTATTGTGCAGTAGGTTCTGTTTTAATGTATTGGTTTTAGATGTCCTCAGTGTTTTCAAGTTTTCTTTGATGATGAACTTACCAGAGGCCAGACCTAGGTATGTTTGCAGCTGTTTTAAATGTGTCTCTATTTGCAGAGCATTTTACGTAATTTGAAGAGATGATTTCACATTTTTTTGAAACCTCTTTACCAAACAGACAAGTTGCAAGAATATTTTTTGGTATTGACCTCATGCGGCTGTTTCATTCTCACTGTGGATAAACAGTCCTGATCACAGCAAGCTAAATGAGGAATGACCAGGGGTAATAATCTGCTAGTTAACACCACTCGTACACAAATTCATTCCACACCAGAAATAGCTTAAATAAGTACATTTTAGGCTTTAAAATATAATTTTTCAAATGAATTTTTACCAGTTTTTTTTATTATGGTATTCTTAGAAATTTGAATAAAATATGTTACAAAAAACATAGATTGTCATAAACTTTTTATTTTTTGTTTTTTGAGTGTTTTGAGTGTATTTTTCAGTGGCTTTAATGCTTGCAGAAAATTGGCCCACTATATTGCCCTGTCTTTTTTATTTTCATATTTTTGCACCTCCCTTCAAATGTGCCTGTCGATTTATTACAGCATGTGCATATTTAAGATTCTGTCATTTTTTCCTCATTCAACAAAAATGACCCCAGGGTTTAGAGAAGTGTCATTTAGCCTGTCAGTAAAAAATCGTGGCTCCTCTCAGACTTCCTAATGCCCATTAGTCTGCGGTACAGGGGGAAATTAAAGCACATAGTCACGGAGTTGACGCACGGCTGTCAGGGAATGTTAATTTACAAGCAGGACGGTCATTCTGACCTCCATGTCTCCCTGAGCCGTGGGGACGAGATGCTGACTAAGGGCGGACCGTCTCACCCATGGGTGAATAATGTTAATGTGATGTGAAGAAGTGTCGCATGCCTTTATTTTTTGTTCATCTGTCAATGCTACAAGGACATGAGCACCTTTTTTTTTTCCTATTTGCTTTGCAATCCCATCATTCTACTGACATTACGCTAACACAATGGCCAACTTTCATCAGCACGCAACCTACTGAGCACTTCAGACAGTGGCATCACACCAATATAAGTTAAAGAAGACTAGCACCCTGTCAGCTTTGCACTTCTTCTGATTTTTTATCTTAAAAGTGATCACTGTGTAAAGACGGCTCAGTTCTTTTCCTGTTTTTTTCCAAAACCTTTTATGCTTCTCTACTTCAAAGCTGTGTTTTTATTTGTGTCATGGCGCACAGATGTACGTCTTGGTTGATTTCAGAAGTGTCGCCTTATATAGCACAAGAGAGAAGGCAGGATATAATAATAGCCATATGAAATGTCACAACAGTCCCTCATGCGCAAGGTACTGACTTCTGACACACAGTGCACATGCACTGTTTTCAGCTAAAAAATAAAAAACTCTTATTTGAAGGACTGACATTCGCTACCCTGTACTGTCTGCTGACATTATTAATACTAAATGCATTCTTTTGGCTACAAAAGAGAGTATGTCTGAGGCTTGTTGGGCATTTGAGCCACAGTCACTCACATTTCATGCGCTCTCCGCTCTGTCCAATCCATGCCAAGTACAACAAGACTATGGCCTGAGGCTCTGCGCGCCCTTTTTATCGCCATCAAATCAGCCGACCCGAATGTCAGACCGTCATCTGTGGATGCCATCATGCCGACGCCAGACTAAATCATCGTCTCCCACTCAGACGCAGCCATTTAGCCATCAGTGCATGTCAGAAAGATAGAGGCGTGAAGCCCACAGTGGAAGATGGTTCACGCACGTTGGCTTCCCCCGACAACAAGCCTCTTCTGAGGTTAATCTTTTAAGGCCGATCGACATGAGACAGGTTAACAATGGCCGCTTTTTGAGGTAGCTTTTGACGTGCAGTGCAGTACCCTGAAAATTTGTGAGTTTACAGATTTCTTTCGTTTTTTTTATATGGACAAAGTTAACTTGAGTAAATGAAAAAAAGTTGTCTTTAAATGTTTATTTCATTTGTTAAAGCAGCACTAAGTAACTTTCCAACCTTCATAAAATATTTTCATACCTTTTTTGATTATACGTCGACTTACAGCTCGTTAAATGACACCTCTATCATGGCCCGTGGAGGTCTGTGTCGCTTTAACTGAAATGTTGCCTCACAAAACAAATACAAATGTGTTCACTGCTTTATGGCATACGTCACTTCCGCCGCATCCTAATTTCAACATCATCATGTGACATTGTTTCGCCACAATTAGATGTATTCCCTTATTGCTCAAAATCCTTCAAAAAATATTTTCATCAAGTAGTGGTTATGACTTCATGTCTCTCAAAACTATAAATCAATTTTGGTCAACTCCCTGCATAATCATGTGTAAAACTACAGACATGTAAGGGTGTTTGAGGATTAATAGTCTGTTTAAGGCCTTCTTTTGCCAAATCTATTTCCATTTACACCTAGACGTAAACTAGGCATTCCATACATGTTAATTTTTTAACCAGCTTGCAGAAAGTGTGTTTTGTCTTATAGGAATACATAACAGCAGCTAATGTTATAGTATTACAAATGGTTTAACTCTTTTAGCAGTAGTCGGTGCAAAGTATTGGTCTAACATATTAATATTTTAGCATTAAATCCACCTACTATGGTACAGCATGATGTCGAATGCAGTACTTATTTAGATACTAATGTTAGCTAACAAATTGATACAGGCATATCTAAGCAACTATATACTATGCTGCTTAATTTTTATTTTGCTTTAAATGACTCCGTAAGCTAAAATGGTCATTTTGATATTTTTTTCTGTGTGCTCTATGTATATTATTTGACAAATAATATTATCTTTAGTTAGTTTTTTCTATGACTGTATCAGACAATTCCTCTACATATATTCGAGTTTCAAAGCAAAAAATATAGCAGCCTTTTACTGAAATATTTGAAGCTCAACTTCCTTTTTCTTTCTTTTTTGTTTTTCAGTGGATCCTAACCAGATTGGGAAAGGCATCGCTCTGATCACGGTGCTGGACATAAATGATAATGCCCCAGTCTTTGCGATAGAGTACGAAACGCTCCTGTGTGAAAACTCACTGCCAGGGCAGGTAAGGCCCAGAGTCATCTCTGTTGTCGGTCCTGCATCCTTTCTTGTTTTTGTTTTTTCTTCTCTCTCTTTCTCTAAACTCCCTTGAAGTTTGACACACAAAGACAGCCTGCTGAGCTTCATAGCCATTAAAACGGTCTCCTCCCTCTAAAGAACTACATTGTGCACCAACTGTATCTGTTTTTCAGCTCAGGGTTACTCCAGGTGGACAACATCATTAGTAGGAGACACAACCTCGAGATTTAATAGCAGGAATTGGAAGAGTTGTCGTTCATTAGAGGAACTTTTCTCTCATTCACTTTCTTGTCGATGTTCTAGACTCTGCCCGTGGTCTTTTTACACACTTGAATGTTATTTATGGAGGACTGGAGTAGTGCTCTGTAATAGTTTGATAACAATGCTGTTGGGACCAAGAGTAGAAGGTTTTTCTTAGTATTGCACAATAGTATCCTGTGCAGTTTTGGCTACAGGAAAAGTAAAGGGAGGGGAATAAACTGTGTCAATGAGTTGCGTTTTTTAGTAGAACATTTGGTCCCATTGTTGGTGAATGACTTGTGTGTTTGTGGCAGTCATTTTTCAGCCCTTGGCATTTGGAAAATACAATGAGAGGCAAAGGCTAAAGAAGGCGTGTGTGCCTGAATGTGTACAATTGATCAGAATGATGCATTTTTATTAGAAATGGCCATTAGGCGACTTTAAATGTGTTATTTGCATTCATTTTTTGCAGTCCTTTATCATAGGTCTCATGGTAGCTGGGCAAAAAAGTAAATTACTTTATTTTGAGAAATAAAAGATTATATTTAACACTGGATGTTTTATTTATTCACTTATTTGTTGTTGGTCTTTGTTTTATTCAGTGTGCGTTATGTCTGACGATTGTATTATTTTCTTTTCAACGAGTTCACACAATGTTTGGTTATTTGATTATAATCAAAATTTCTGGGAAACTACCTTAAAAAAAGAAATTATTACAGTATATATAGGAGATATCTATGCATGCATACTTATTTACATAGAATTGCATTTTGTCAGGTTAAAATCACAAACTTTAATGTGTATTGTTAGGTACACATGATTTTATATGATAAACAAATACATCACTATGAAGTGAGAGAAATATAATTCTGCTTTTTACTTTCAGAAAATGATATTCTGGAAGAGTGACATGCACACGTATTTAGTCCCCTTTACTCTTATACCTTTATATAAATCGTAAACATCTATTGCACTCCTACAAAGTGAGCATAAATACAGCTGTTCATGTGTGTGTGAGTGTTGTTGGATACATTTTTTTAGGACATAACTGAGCTGGGGTTTAACTTTATATTTTAGTCACCGACAACAGTGCATTTAGTACACTAACTTTTACCCGAAATAAATCAAAATCTCAGTTGTTAAAATTTAGCAGATATTTTTTTATTCTCTCACACCAACCTCAGGCATTTCAGCAGAGAAGCCAAATAATTTCTAAACAACCATATCAGCCTCAGGGATATAGGCGAATGACAGTACCATCAGGAGGAAAAAGGTATAGCAGATCCATAATGACTCAGCTTAAGTCAACAGATTGCTTACGTAACTCCTGTGATAGCTGGGCTGTGAACCCCCTTGAGTCCCCTAACCTTTAACAATAAGGGTGTGATGGTGAACAAAAATGATGGTGTTTTTCAAGCCACAGTACTTATATGAATGGCCTCAAAGTTCGAGGAGAATTCTCCACAAATCAGATCTTAGCTGAGGATGTTAAGTTATCTGCTCATTTACATTCACAATGAGCCCACATCCCAGCGTTGACTGTCAACAGGTTAAAACAGGGAAGTCAAACCCCTTTTTTTATTAATATTATCATAGCATTAGCTATCTCTGCATCTGATGAGCACTTAAAATGAGACAATATTCAAAAGGATTTCACAATGATGCAGTTTGGCCGTACATGAATAACAGCTGCTTTGATTTCATTGATTAAATAATATTTAACCGTTATGGTGGGTTGCATTTAAACCACAGCCTTTAGGTTTCACACACATTTCCTATTGTATGGTTTATCTATTTAGAAACATAGTCTTTGGATATTTATTTAGCTTTTTAGATTTTCTATTGTTAAACAATCCATTCGCCCATTGTACTCTGGAGAAAGACCACGGTGCACAATAGAAATTTATCTTCTTACATAGCCTAAAGGCAACATTTTTCTGGCTATGAAATTGGCTGGTTATGGCGATGTTAGACAGCCATATGTTTCTTTTAAAGTTTTGCTGCTAATGGCTAATGACCCCTACCAAAAGCATGAGAAAATGACCACATTTTCCAACTAATGACTAACGTTAATTCAATTTTTTAGCTGAGGATTTTTGAAATTGGGTCTACATTGGTTGATCTTAATGGGGAGATGCAATTAAAACAATTGATTGGGAGGACGAATTAAAGCAGTAAAATTTCTTAAAAGAAAACAATAGTAGAACCAACAACAATGGTTAATTGAGCAAATATGAACCTTTCTAACAAAATATTCTTTTATGAAGAACTCATTGTAATGTGGCTAAACAGCTGTGTAGTCCAAAGAAGATCGTTTATCAGGTGAATAGAAGAAGAATAGATGGCTTAAAAATACTATGGAGCGTAAATATTGAACTTTGGAGCAGTGGAAAAAGGTCATGTGGTCGGATGAGTCCAGATTTGTTCTGTTCCAGAGCCACGGCTTCTTAGGGTTGGGAGGGCAGTAAATGAACTGATATATCTGTCATTCCTAGTTTTTGCCATTTAAGCCTCTAGGGGAGTTTTATGATCTGAAGTTGCCCGTAGAGTTAATGACGGATGCTATGGGATTTTCTGAATCTTTAAATTTGCATTTCCTTTTTTTATTATGACCGCAATAATAGCAGTAATTTTTGAGACAATAATAAATAATGAGACATTAGGACAAATGTTGAAAGTATTCATGAGCTATTTGACTCTCCCTACTGTACGTCAGCAGATCTGAGCTGAATATCTCACGTATCAGAAATAAAATTGTCAACATCATGCTATGATAGATGTGTGATGTAAATAAATGAAATAAATGAATATATTAAATTAAATTAAATGTTTATTGTAGGTGCATTATTACAAAGTAAACAGTTTGAAAAACATTTTTTTTTCCATATTATGAAATAACATTGTAACAAAATCCCGGGTTCTAGTTATTAGCAGCACCCACATTTTTGAAAAGGTTTCAAAATGTATGTATTTCTGGTGCTCAATTCACCAATGCAAAACATTCTGTAGAATAATTACAAGGAGACTGCCTTCATGTCTGCTTCTATCATTTTCTGCTAACAGCTCATACAGACACAGCATTCTGATGATGAGTTTAGTATTATACATCAGACTAATAAAAAAATAAGCATATTGATAAATGTGTTTAATACCTGGTTTTATTTTTTTCAAACGGTACTTTCATACTACGAAAAGATTTATCAAATGTATCCCTCTTTCTAAGCTATGTATTCTGACTTTATCAGCCCCTTAATAAAGTACACCAGTGCAAGTTTTGTTAGTAATAAATATTAGTCAATCTTATAATTTTAATTAAGTTTAAAATATAGCAAGGGTTTTGGTGCAAACAGGCCGGTCTGAGTATTTTTGGCTTACTGAGATCCCCTGGGATCTTCCCATACAGACATATCTCTGATTTACAGAGAATTGTCAGAATAAAAAAAAAAATACTCAGGGAGTGAAGTTGTCTGAAGGAAGATTCCTTGTCTAGTCAAGGGTCAGAAGACTACAACTGGCTTGAGATGACAGAAATTCGACAGTAGCCCAAATAACCAATCGGAACAAAGGTGAGCAGAATAACATAGTATCCACACACCATTGAACACTGAAGAAGATGGGTTACAGCAGCACAAGATAACATTCTTGTCATCTCAGAACATCGGGCTATAATTTACCCAGATTGTACAGTTAAATACTGGAAACATGCTAAAATGTACATTAATACATGTTTAATACTCCCCTTTTTACTAGCATCAATATCCATCCTCCAATATAATGTCATTTATTGTTTTTTGTATCACATTTTATATATTTACATACAAACTAACCAGTTCCAAAAATTCACCCCACACACGATACCTCATGCCTTTCACCTTACCTCAGTATACAGGAGGCACTGACTTATTTGCAATTCAGTATTCACCTATCCATGGACTTGTTACAGTTCACTATAAAGCCAAAGTAATCTCCAGGAACTGCATAAGACTATTGTGTCAAGCTGAGCTAAAAGCTATGGGGAATGTAGATAGATTGTTGATCCTACAAATAATAAAGGAAGCATTGAAGTCAAACGGTTGTTATAGCCATTGTTACTCAATAAATGGGCGTAATCTTTTTATATTAATTTATACCTTGTTTTCGAGAATTTATTGAAACTGTAAATTGGTCCATGACTTTTTCGTTATTCTGGGTATAAGGATAACAGCGGCTTAGTTACATAAACAATTATCCCTAGGTTGTGTCACATGGCATCACCAATTTCCAGTAAAACCACTGGCCATTATCGACACGGTGGCTGTTTTTCATTATCATCATATTTGTAATCATTTGTAGTTTGCTTTGATTAGACAAGACTAAAATGTATGTTTAGTAACAAATTGGGTGTCGCACAAAACAACATATGAATATGTAAAACTGTAATAAATGTCAGGTACAGAGGTGGATCTGTAATGCTGTGATCTTTTTTTTTTTTCAAAGGTTTGTCTAATTAAAGGTAGTGAAATTAATTGTACCTTTTTTTTCCTTGTTCAGTTTTTTCTTCTTTTGTTGTCTGTGTGAGCTTTTGAATTCGATTTTCCAACAGCTTTTTATACATCCTTGGTGCCAATAAGTGTGGAGACCGGTGCCGTTTTTGATCAAATCAATTAAGCAAGCCCTTTAACCTGTCCCTTTTTGTATTCTTTAGCTAAATCACAGCAACAGACAAGAAATGCTTGTTTTTATTTCTAAATTATTCCTATTTTTATTCATTCCCATTCAAATACAACCTTCTGTTGGGCAACACTGCGGCGCACCAGTGGGATCCCACCTTCAGACTGCATAATCAAGGCTGGGAAGCTGGAAATTTCATGATGAAATTTACGCCCAAAAACACATACAGAGCAAAGGGAAGGAGAAGGGTTGACATTTAAATGTGAAAACACAGTTTGAATTACAACGAGCTGTCTGCTGCCTGTTACCAAACAGGGTGGGTGGACTCATTACCTGTCTGATATGCGCTCCACCACCTCCGTGATACCTCATTAATGAAAATGCTCCTGTTGTGTATTATATGTGTGGACATAGATATGGACAAGTTGAATGTACTAAATGGGCTTGCTAATTTTTAAAGCTTTGTTAAAAAAAAACTGTGAGATAAATAAACAAATATTCCATGATGTCCACAGACTGTCACACTCCTTTGGCTGTTTTGTTTTTTAGAGCCACAGTAAAGATGAACTAACAACATTTGCCTGTTTAGGCCAGAGTTAACACTACGACTCTGTAGGTCAGATTAAGAGACAGTACTGCAACAAAATAACTTGCCATTTTTCAGGCCTAATTAAGGCAGTCTCATGGCACTGGCTTTCTCCAGAGATGCCACTTATTACAGTTGATTGGTGCCTCTGTCTTTTGCCATGATATAAATTGATATCATGATAGAGGCGGAAGGGGTCAAGGCACTGTGGACTGCGCAGGGGACATTAGGGAGGAGGGGCGGATTCGGATTGTAGAATCACTTCTTTGTAATCATTACACACATGAATGGACCTGGGAATCTGCTATACTCAGTCTGCTGTGTAGCTTCTTAAAGGGAGTTTAGTAAAACAATATGAGGAGAGAGCCTCATTTAATAAATACAGCAATTTTGTTTAGTATAAGCGTTTATGTAGTGTTGTACTATGACTCCATTAACTAGCTTCAATTGTGAGTTTATTTGTGTCTAGGATTAAGGTGAGCCTATTCATTCTTTGTTAAATAAAATGATATTAGATCTACCATGCCGGGCAAGATCCCAGGTGCAGGTTATGTTAAGAGGCCCCGGGAACAATTTGTCTTTTTGTCTTTCAGTATCATACACCCTGCATCTCACAGCAGTGTTTTAGATACTGGCAGACAACTAGATACAAACAGAAAATATGGCAAACCAACCGGCAGCAGAGGCCGTTGTGATTGATGTGGTCATCCCAAATAATGGAAACATCAGGAAAAAAATACACATGAAACTGGTGAAAAATCATGTCCCCAGGGAAGACCTCGTAAGAGCCGGGTGAAGGCAACTATAGTGAACCATAGTCATTGGAGCTCTCGAACGTGACCCCCACACTGGAAAAAGGGGCTTCCTTAGATACCTGGAGCAACATCAGACATGACAGTCGAAAAAAGCAAAATCCTAGGAGCATCTACTGTAAGATACTGCCAAGGGATGGAGAGCATAGAAGGAGGGCTTGGATCCAGGTAAGTATTTGTTGAAAGAAGCTAGCAGAATGTGAGGTTGGAGACAGGTCTTTACATGGCTTGTAGCAATCATGGAATTCTGTATGACCAGTGCTAGGTTAAGAGGTGATTTTGTGGTGTGATTTCAATCTGAGGGTTTTTTCAGCCTGACCCAAGAGAGAAAAAAGCATTAGGTGAATCCTGAACAACATTGAATCCCCACAGTGGATATGAAAGACAACTTGGCATGAACTTGAGGCATGATTGTACCAACTATTTGGAACCATCACGTTCCACCGCAAGAGTCTCCCACAAAAATCTTTGACAAATACAAAACCCAGATCCTAAAACTATGTATTTTAGCAACCGCAGTTTGGAAAAGTAAGTTGTTATTGGAGAGAGTTGCTAGCCATGCCACATCCACTCCTGAAGTTGACAGTTGAACTAGTTAGTAAACAATTTAGAGACATGAAAACAAAGATTGTTTAAAGTATAGGTTACTTTTTTTATAGAACTTTACATGTACTAAAATGTATTCGCTTAGTAAATGCTTGTTTATGTTTTCATTTCTAAATTATTCCAATTTCAATTCATTCCCATTCAAACACAACCTTCTGTTGGGCAACACTGCAGCGCACCAGTGGGATCCCACCTTCAGACTGCATAATCAAGGCTGGGAAGCTGGAAATTTCATGATGAAATTTATCCCCAAAAACACATACAGAGCAAAGGGAAGGAGAAGGGGTTGACATTTAAATGTGAAAACACAGGAAAAATGCCTTCCTAAAACTATAAGAAACTTCCATCCATTATCTAACCTGCTTATCCTTGTGGGGTTGCAGGTGTGTTCTGGTGCCTATCTCCAGGTTAAAGACCCTGGACAAGTCGCCAGTCCATCGCAGGACACCACAGAGACATGCAGGACAAACAACCACTCATGCACACACTCCCACCTAAGGACAATTTAGAGAGCCCAATCAGCCTAACAGTCATGTTTTTGGATTGTGGGAGGAAGCCAGAGTACCTGGAGAGAACCCTTTTATACAAAGGGAGAACATGCAAACTCCAAGACCCAAGGTGGAATTGAACCCAGAGCCTTCTTGCTGCATGGCAACAGTGCTACCCACCGCACCACTGTGAAGCCCACATAAGAAACTTATTACTCAAATATCTAAAGAATCTCCCTAAAAACATCTATCCTTTTGTATTCTAACACTTAAAATAATTTCTAGGTATATCAACTTGTAAGTTAGTTATGGTTCAGTAGCTATCTGTGGTTTTACTTCAGTGTTTAGTAGGTTTGATAAAGGTAAATAAAGATAAACTTGATATCTGCTATGTGATTGGTGAGGGTTTAGCAAGGAAGTTTTTATTTAACCCGGGTAAACTAAAGTGTGACCAATATGTTAAATGTCTGACGGTTTTATTACCAGAGCAGAATATTTTACTTGTTATGAAAAACAAAAAATTGCATGCATGTACAGTACAAGGCTACAATGCACAATTCCAGGAATTATGTTTAAGATAAAACTTATTCATACTTCTGGTACACTAAGGTTCAAAATAATGAATATTAACTTTTATAGATTGGCCTAGGAGGAGCCAGAAAATCTGAAGCATGGAAAGAAGGAGCGGAATTTAATATTGAATCCCACCAGAAGATGACTTATCCTCGACACCCTTGGCTTGTCAGGATTGTGTCAACAGATGTGTGCTTGTAACAAATTCAGCCTGAGCAAATTACTTTGAGTTGGTATGAAATAAGTGAAGTTCACAGAGGGGAAAATAATTGCAGTTATTGACAAATGTAATGTACTTAACTGGTGATATTGATTCCAAGTATAATCTATTGTTCTTTAAATGCATGCCCTGCATCAGGGTGCAAAGTCTGAGTGGGTGCTGTTAACTAGGGAGCCTGATGTAATGGGCGTCATATGTGGGTGATGTTTGGGTCGTGGATGTCGTGGGAAGCAGCGCACGGGGGGAGTGAGCGAGTTGGTGCGAAAACAGCATACCAGCCTCTTCCTTCGTCAACACAACCTCTGGTGACAGCTGTCACATCGCCATGGCAACGAGTGCCACCTATTTCATGTGATGCTTATTTATACTCTTAGTTCAACTTTGAAGTGGCTGGCTTAATCTTATTGTGTGATTCATATGCGCACCGGGTTTTAAGGTGGCTTAAAGGGAAAGGCTCTTAGCCGGCAGAGCCTGTCACACCCCGTTTAAAATCGGATAATTACACTTTTAAAAGACGCTCATAACAGCACTGAAGACTTTAGAGGAGGAGAGGGATGGGAAATCAAAATACTCTATTTATTTTGCGTGCGTGGAGAAAGGAAAACTAAAATCTGCGACAAGAGCTTGTTATCATTCAGATTGAAATTTGCCATTTCAGCCATGCTAAGTTTTCCAACATTAGTTCCATCATTAAATTGGCCACATTTTCATATTATCAGAATCAAAGGAACGCAAATGCTTTGTGTCAGACTTGCAGGAAATTGCAGTCTTTGCAGTTCACTTACATACTTAGGGGTATTTGTAATTGAACTGGGTAGGTGGATGGGTGGGTGTTTAGGAATGGTGGGGTTAAACCTCGATTGTTTGAACCGCATGCTGCAGAGAAAAAAAGAAGACATCTTACTTGGAAAAGTGCTCTTTGTGGAATTACTGAGAGCCAACGGTGAGAAACAGTGAGGATTTCACCTGTGAAGGCTCAGCTTCATCACTTAGGTAGGATGCATTAGGAATCCAAATACTATGCTTCAGAGAGGGCAGTCTCACAAAATTCAAGATTGAAAATTTAACTTTAGAATAATTTTAAGGCGTTTTTTGTATTGTATGTAAAATTCTAGCACTAAATGGGACTAAAGAATATTTGACGAGTTTATACTTTTTTCACCCTTAAATATTGAAGATCAAACATGTGTAAACGTATTTACTATGATAACAGTTCAGACATTAACAGTGTTTAACCACATTTTAGATTAGGTCTCACTGGCCACACTCGGATCCAATTACTACATGACTTATAATATCAAGAAATTACCTAAACAGGTGATTTCTTACAACATAATATATGCTAAAAGGTTTGGAGAAAAAAAACAGTGCTCTGGTCTAAATATGTACAAAAATCTATTAGAAATTGTCATTTACATTTATTAGTTTTGGAAAAGGTTATGTATGTGCAAGCAAAATTACGTATCAGTGACTCATCCAGTAGGCCATTAAAAACCACCAGCAACCTCTAACACACAATTGGACATACTTGCCTTAGTTAATGTCTGTGTTCATGAATTGATGAGAAAATCAGACCATTATGGATGGCCTGAAACATACCATTGGTGCTTAAAACATTTTAATTAATGTTATGGTAAGCACTTGATGGTAGATGGTAGTGGCAAAAATTAGTAAATTCAGGGGTTTAATGTGTTTTTTAATATGGGACACAATAAATGAAGAATAAATATATTATTTGTTCAATCAGGTTTTGTTTTTTCTAATATTTTAATTTGTTTTATCTGAAATATGGCAAAGAATGGTGAAACAAAAAAGTGAACATGGAAAAAAAACACTAAATGAATTTCTATAGGACAAATGTTTAATTCAGGAAAATGCTCACCAACTGTTAACATCAGAAATTATGTAATTAATAACATCAAAAGTTAGCTGGATGGTTTAGTAACAGATAAAACTACACCTGCTGGCTGTACACTTTGTTTTGTTGACTTACAGTTCAGGTCCTTGTGTTAATTATTCATCTTCCCATTGTCTTCCTGTTTCCCCTCTCACCCAGTTGCAATCACCCCAGTTGTAATTAACCACCTGCATCTCGTTGTAATCACATTTCACAATATTTAAGCTCCATTGACTTTTATTGCTCTTTGTTGGATTCTCCAGTTCTATTGCTGCCTCCCTGGTCCCCCTGTGGTTCCTGGAGTTTTGCAAGTTTTCCTGTCTTTTAATTAGTAAAATTCCACAATAACTGGACTTCAAATGTCACTAAACATGAAATCTTGCAATATAAGATCAGCATGGAACTTGGTTTCCAGGTGTTTTTTCCCCATCTTTTTAAGCTAGATAGTTTGTTTATGCAACTGACAAAGGATATCCATATGCATTTGCAACCTCTAAATTATGAAAAACAAAGAATTATTTCAGAACTTAGTTTACCACACAAGTAGTCAACTACGAGTTTACCTGTTCAAAACAGTCCCAACATTAGCAGCAAATAACTTCATTGGGACTAGGACGGCCATGCAAGAAGACTGATTTTGAATGGTCCAGTTCTTGTCAGCATCAGGGTTTGTTTGGGTTTTCTGTTAAGTTATAGTCTTGATTAGTTGTCTGCATTTCTGTGTTAGTCGTTGTTTTAATCAGAGCAACCTTGTTTCTGTTTTAGTTTTGTTCAGTCTACTCTGTTATTTTAGGTCTTGTTCAAGTAATATTCCTTGTGTTCGGTCGGGTTGCTTTATTTATTGAGGTCTATGTTTCATCTTTTCCCGGTTATTTTTTCTTCTCCAGTGCTTCTCCTGTTAGCATTCTCTCTTCCTCACCCTGCCTGCCCCCTTACCTTAGCTGCAACCTGTTACTAATTAGCCACCTGTTCCTGTTACATAAAAAGTGTGCCTAGTTTTAACAAAACACTGTTTATTTGACTTCCCCACCCTCCCTCACCCCAGTGTTCTCCCTAGGTTTTTATAGTTACTTCTTCATCAGGCATTCTTCCAACAACTTCACCTCTCTTGTTATCCTGCATTTGGGTCCATTCCAACTATGCAACATGAAACCTCCGTGCTGTTTTAGAACATGACACTTTTAAAGAACGAGTAATCTTTTGGCAATTCCAAGAAGTTCAATATGGTCATGCACTGTTTCAAGAATCCCTAGGTATCAAGAGAAACAATCCCACAGCATCGCTGAGACTCATATATTTCTCAATCTGGCTTAGTTTTATGCCAGAGTTTGCAATTGGTAAAATAAAATCTAAATAAATGTGTATGTTAACCTAAAAAGCTTACAAGTTGGTCTGACATTTAAAGAAAACATTCCTGGGATTTGGTCTACTAATAAGAACACGATGAGTGAGAAGCTACAATCAGGTACTGAGACTACAATTTAAACAGGGTTACTAAAGTTTAAAATCTACAGATAGTAAAACTATCGCCTGCTCTAAAGATTTTCTGTCTTACCGGTTACATTAAAATGGTTGGTTCAAAATTGGGTATAAACCACATTTGTATGTAAATCCATCCTGCTTTTTCTCAATACCTTAGAATTTTAATTGTGTCATAATGATAGAGCGTAAATTTTTTGCTCTAATTAGGCCCCTTACTAACAACGGAGAACCAACACCAAAAGGGGGTCCAACCCAGTTAACAAAGTGTACCTAATGATATGCTCAGTGAGGGGATGTCTTTTCTAAACAAATTCTTTTCAAATGCAGTTCCAAAGTGATAAATAGCTGTATCGTTTTCCCTCTGCATCTTTTTTGATCTGACACACAGCCAAGCATAAATTCAAGAAACCTTTAATTCTGTGATTCATAGGCCTCCTCCGTCGATTCTTGCGACAGGCACCAGTCGGCTGCCGCCGTTAATGTCTCTCAGCAAGAATTTATGTCTTAAGCCGTGCCTCTCTCTTGCTATCTCCCACTCAACCCATTAGAGGATTCCCCACCAAAGGTTTCACAGGAACGCCTTCCATCAAGAGCCACGTTAATGAAAGGCATTATACATTACAAAGTGTTTGATTTAGGGATGATTTATAGTCCTTCTTTCCTCGATGTTGAGAAATGGAAACCTTTCCTGAGATAAGCTCAGAATCCACCTCCAATATTCAAAGGACATCAAAGGGATCATACAGAGTATACGATTCATTGTCGGCGTTAAGAGCCACGAGAACAGCTTTCTATCAGGTTTGGAATTTCCATAACAGAGTGAGAGGCATGCCAGTTATTATGTTTCCAGGATCAATGGTAGCTTTGCCAATATGTAGCCGAGCTTGAATACTCTTCATCTTTGGCTGCTGGGTCGCTGCCTCTGCCTGTCGCTGATTTGATGCTGACATAAACATCACTTTTGCCTGTTTATACAAATATTCCAAATGTTCCTGAGCCACTGATGATAACCTTTTCTCATCTTTGCTCTGTGTAAATCCCCCCAGCTCGGCAGAACTGAACTGTAAATAAAGACGGGTATACTTTCCAATTATCTATCTGCTGTGCAAACAATTGCCGTGCAAAAGTAGGCACAAGCATTTGCCTTTTTCATGCTTTCTGTTGTTACTTCCAGAACCTTCAATGCATTTTTTTTAGTTTATGCATTAAACCTATATATTGTGGTGGATGATTGGGTGGAGGTAAAATAATTCATATAAAAAAAAAAAATCTGAAAAGTTTAATATGCTGTTTTGTTTATCCCACTCTATTAGACCTAAATAAAGCAGAAATTAAGACAAAAAATAGACTAAAAATGCTTAAATTAAAACACTGCAGATAAAATACTCTAAGCTCTCATATTCACAGTTGAAAAAAAAATGGTTTTCAGCCTGGAATTAAACATTTTCATGCCTATCTCACATCTTCATTTTCCAGATTTTAACAATGTTACACTAAAATGCAGCATTAAAATAGCGATTCGCCCTGACTCTTGGCATAAACAGGAGACCACTAACCGATGTTCTCAGAGTCGGAGCCGGTTCATACAGCATTAACATCTAAGAGGTGTACTTTGGCGCTCGACCATGAAGACGATTCTAGACAAGCAAATAAATTTTAAGGTGTAAGGTGTACAACAAGAAGCCAGTGTAGAGACCTGAACACTGTGCTAATCCGGTCCTATATCTGATTATGTTGAGAACAGAGGGAGCCACATTCTGGATGTCCTGCAGCGGTCTTGTAGCTCATCTCCATCAGGTTGTCACATTGGTCAAACCTGGAATAGTTTTACAAGTCTATATAAGACACTGTGCCTTTGATTCTGACAATGTTTTTAAATTATATAAGCTGCTAAAGTTATCAGGTTCTTGATTTATTTGTTTGGGTCTGAGTCAAGTATTACCCAAACAATTGTTTTTCTCTATACAACGCATAACATTGAGCACAATGGAAGTTTAATCCATGTAAGATGAGGATACTCTACAATGGAAGGATATTTCTTTCATTTCCAAAGGACATAGTTGACTTCCACAACAGACACGCTGGACAGGACCATACCTAACATGAAGCGGTTCACTTTTAGGTCTATATGTTGGTTCAGCCACAATATTTCAATTTTTGCTAATTATTGTCTGATTACCTAATTGGATGCAGGAATCTTAGCATTTGCAACTATCTTTTCTCATATTTGTCATAATGTTTTTATCACAACAGTATGAATATATATGAATATAGTGTTTTTTTGAGAAAAACTGTCGTTTTTGACCTTGCATTCTTTCAGCTAGCTACTTCCCTTTTTAAGTGAATTAGCAAAAAACCTAATTTCCTATTCTGGATGACTTTGGGTGACATGTGTCAATGCCCGGGTATTTTTTGTCAATTATTCGTTTTCATTTATTCATTTGCTCCATTCAATTCATACTTGCCTTTTGTGTTAAAAGTACCAATCTGTGTTGTTATATGATTGCTACTTAACAAAAGCTTAGCGTATGGAAATAAGCATAACATCTGCTATATAAAAATCACAAGTTGGAATAAAAGGAGATACAGAAAACACGTTTTAGATTTTGATGTGTGGAAAAAGCAAAACAGATGCTTTTACTTCAACTATGATGTTGGTGGTTGTAAGAAAATATTTAAAAACTAAAAGAAACAAATACTTTTTTACGGCAGTGTATCTGAACTTTAATTTTTTTGTCTATCGCTGCCAGTTTTTTTAATTGGCATGGTGTTCTTTGCCACCTACACGAATACTTAATACCTGACAGCTTGTAACCAGCAGCATTTAATCACAGCTGACAACTGATAATCCACGTCCCTGCCCTGATGGATCATTGACTTTCATTTTTCTCTTGCTCACCGTTCCAGTCAACCCCCTCCTCTTTTTATTTTCGTCTTCATGTTAGACAAAAGCTGTTTGGGGCTGGAAGATGTGATAATCATGTGTGAATTGCTTCTAAAAAATCTCTTGGATCACATCCATGGGTGTTAGCTGTCACAGAGTTGAGTTCCTAGATCTGCTACAAAAGACTCAGGAGGCTTGATCTAAATTTACTTGGACACTGCCATAGCAACTTCAACTTTGATGACCGTCCCAGTGGCTATCATCTGTCATCCATATGGTGTCTTGTTATGTGATTTCCCTCTTATGTAGGGATATAGGATGTAGTGATTCGGATTTATCTTCACTCTTTTTTTCATCTAGCTGCTCAGATTTTGTAATGCTTTCTGAAATCATTATAGTAGTCAAAATTCTTGTATAGTAAAGCGGGTAAAGCTTTGTCCAAGGTTCAAAGGCGGACCAGAAAGGGCTAAAACTAACAGCGTCTACTTGATTCACTCGCAGATATGAATTCTTGTCTTGCATCGCCTCGAGCAAGAGCAGTTCATATCATGAGTCATTTTCATTCCAAATAATGAAGTCAACATGCCTGGCTGCACAGCGTAAGCATTTATTTTGGACAGCATTAGTGTCACGACACGCTGCGGACTGAGCTGACATTGTATTTATTTTTCATGTGGTGCTTAAGGCCAGTAGACACGGATATTACAATAAGAGGATTGTGTGCATTGTCAACTTTCCCTGTGAGGGTTGGACTTTGTTTCTCACTAATTACAAAAACAGATAAAGGTTTTTGGTCTGTGATTTTCGAGACAGATTTTGGAAAACAAGCTTCATGCATTATTTTTTATAAAAGATATTTTTAAAGTCAGTCATCTGTTGTAAAAGAGAAGACATCGAAATGGGTAAAGACACAACATTTGTAGTTTTGCAGTAAAATGGCAAGTTTGGGTTTTTGTAAAAATCTAAAAGTCTGCAAGATTCACATATTTCTTTATTGAGAACCTAACTCTCTCCCCTGACATTATAAAGTGCATACAATGCAATTACCGGGTCAATACCCCTGTTTGTTGTATGGATTGAAAATAGCAGGGATCTATTATTCTATATTATCATCGAATTCTCACCCTAGTGTTTAAATGCTGCAGTCACAATTGAGACTCATCAACAACCCTAATCTAATTGGTTAAGGTTCAATTTTGGACGACCTGTGGACACTTTATTTTACTTCCACTTGTCAACCGGGTCTGACTGAGTGATTCTGCTATTAAGGGCCATAATTCCACCACAGAAACATAAGACTGTATATTTTCGCAGACATATCTAAAACGATTGATATTTGTCGCTTACAAATGTGGCACTGTTATTACGTTATGGGGTAATTATGTCTCGTACAAAGAAATAGGGTAAATTTGCACTCACCAGGGGAGCATTTTGTATTGATTATTGTGAAACTGATTTCCACATTCTCTGTGTAGCCTACTGTCAGGTAAGGTTTTGTGACTCCACAGAGAAGGCTGTTTAGAGATATGATGATAACTCCACAAGCCCGATAGACCCATAAAAAGGTCCAACTAAGACAGGTGTTTTATCAGGAGTCCTCATCAGTTTTTTTTTTTTTTTTTTTTTTTTTTTAAATA
>JAVLVB010000491.1:4351793-4373122 GCA_032876305.1 Orestias chungarensis | reverse complement strand
ATATATATATATATATATATATATATATATATATATATATATATATATATATATATATATATATATATATATATATATATATATATATATATATATATATATATATATATATATATATATATATATATATATATATATATATATATATATATATATATATAAAATAAACTAATATTAAACTTTGCAAATACATATTGAAATATTCACGTTTTGATATCCAATCGTATTTTTTTCTTCACCTCTTGAAAACAAAATTTTTACATTTGTATTCTTGACATTAATGAATATTGTTTCACTCATTCAATATAGGTTTCTTAGATTTGCAACCCATTTCAAGTTACCTAAAGAATCTTAATGCAGTCAAAATCTTTTACTTGACCCAGGATGTTCCATGTCTTTTTTTGTTGTTGTTGCTGTCCTATTTTCGCTTCAACCACTTGACTCTTTCAATGTCTCCCTGGATATCTGTAGAACTTTCACCACCTGCACATGTCTGTTTAAGACTTGAAGCAAAATAAACAAAACCTTAGATAAAATACGTCTACTTGTAAAACAATATAGTTTGCGGCAGCACTCTTCTCTTTTTTTATTTTTTTTAAATATAAAACAACATATCTTTAACCTTTGGACACAAGATAAAATTGCCTATATACCGTCATAATCTGCTGCCCACCCACACATAAAAGTGATTGGAAGACTTAATTTTAATTTCTTTATAGATGTAAAGACTTAAAAGAGTTGTACTTAACTCTATGATTATGTGCTTTCACAAATCCCTGCTGCTTTGAAAAGAAAAAGAAACCTGTTCAGAGCTGATAGACTCTCTGAGGCGATGCCCTGTGTTGAGTGGTACAGTCACCTGTGTGGGAGATGAGTTGAGGCTGTCTTCATACCTTTTCTGAAGATGCAACAGCCGTCACGCCGTGCCAGACTAATTCACATGAGTTCGAACACATGTTAGGCACTGAAGTATGTGTTTAAGGTAACTCTAAAGGAGACTATGAGAAAGTTGGACTGGTGACAGTTTTATGAAGCCAGTTGAAAATAGATACTTGGGTGAGTCAATTTTTGAGGAGGTAGAAATCCGTCCAAGAAAGACTTGGCTGACTGTTTGCGTGTGAATATTTATTCTTGCTCAGTAGATTCAGATCATATATTATTTTGTGTCTTTTGCTGGTGTTTATAACGCTAAAATTTGAAGTCTCTTTTTAGTAAATTAAAATATTTCATTCTCTCAGTTTCCCAAGTAATAACAGAAGAACCTGCAAATGAATGTGGAGCTAAAATCTTAATCAATGTAGCATTCTTTCAAAGTGACAAGGAGAAGTCCACTGGTAAAAAAAAAAAAAGCCATCCTGTTTGCAAGAAGCCATGTACGAGATACAAAAGATTTGTGGAAGAAGGTACTAAAAACTGATTGTTTTTGAATTTTGTTGAAAAAAACATCACCCTTACCAGACCTCAACCAAAGTAATGGGTGCAGCATCATGCTGTTTGGGGCCCTTCCTTTATCAATCTTAAAGTTTTTCAAAGCACTCCACCTCAGGACTATAAAGTAGTGTTGGTGTGTCCTGCCACCTGCTAATTAATCCATTGGGTTTGTCAGCAACTGACGCATCGGCGATCACAATTTCCCCTTACTTGAACTGCCCTTTACCCGATAGGACGGTGCTGTGGTCATATAGATTTGGTGGGAAGAAATGGGAAAAATGTTAAATGTTGTCAGTGGAGGATATGCAGTTCTGACACCTATTAACCAGCATGTCAATACAATTTATTTGGTGTCCAAAAACCAAAAAGGTTTGGGAAAATTTGAGCAATCAATGCTGTTGGCTGAACTCATGAACAGTTTATTGAGGATAACTACCACTTGTTGGTCCGTACAACTGTAAGAGCAATCAAATCTCCCATTTTTTATGCACATTTGTTAAATCAAAGATGAATGCATGAAGAAAGTTCAGCTGTGTTTTAATTTATACGTGTAAGCTCTAACTTCACAGATATAGATACACACCCCGACATCTGTGATTAAAACATAGTTCAGATTCTCACAAACTAGACTAACAAGTACTTACTTACCCGCTTTTGTAAATTTTGTGCACCTCATCATTCTTCCTCCTATGCGGGCTATACTTTCGATTTCTCCAAGGTTTTGCCCGATCGTACAAGCCTGGCATATCGCTGGAAAATGTTCTTGCCTTTGGACTTCACCTCACTGTTGGCTGATAAGGCAAAAGCGCTTAGAATTTCACCATCTTTGCCATTACAATCGTATTTGTTTTTGTTGGGAGTAAAGCTCTAAGTTACCGATACGTGTGGGCGGAGCGATCCTGCCCTGGCATCATGTCAATTTTATTTGTCTGGAGCATGTTCTACATATTATGAAGGAAAGATGTATGCGTGGGCGGGATTAATGTGCCCGGACTGCATGCTTAAATACAGTGCCATGTTATTTAACAACAAACCATACATTCTCCATGATGACTGCAGATGCATTTAAATAGGCAGTCTCCACCACTGTGGCACCTGTAATCAATTCCCCACACAATCTTTGTAGATTGCTTTTTCTTTTTTTTGCTAATTGTCACTAGTTATTCAATCTTTTAGAATGAGGCCCTTAATCATTTATTGTTAAAATTTGATTGATTGTTGAACATTTCTACGTCAGTGAGTGATTGTTATTTCTCATATTTTTCAAAGCAATCAAAGGCACAAAATGAACCATCTTTCAAAGTAAAAATCTACATTTCAGTCACAGTCTCGGATTGAGAGTGAATTTCAATCCATAGATACGGCACTTAAGGTGCTTCTTTTGTTTTTGTTTTTTAGCAGCTATAATGGCTTGTTTTCCCGACACTGTCTTTCATACTGAGATTTGACATAAAATGTTACCATCAAACCACAGCTGTTATTAGCCAACAGGTGGCCAAGACCAGGAAAAGGCACCACTATGTGTCATGTAATAAACTGTGTTAATTATACCATCTGTTAGCCTTTCTGGTAAAGTCGTTTCAACATTCAAGACCAGACCAAAGTAGGTGTTACGAGTCCTGATGTTTATGTGTCGACATGGCAGGGATGCACCAGCAAACTTGTGTTTTTCTCTTTTTTTGCAGACAACACCGCGTCCATACTGACGAAGCGAGGTGGCTTCAGGAGACATGAGCAGGCCGTGTATCGACTCCCCGTGTTGATTACAGACAATGAAAGCCCTGTCCTCAGCAGCACAAACACACTCTCAGTGCGCGTGTGTGACTGTGACTCCGATGGCGTGGCCCTGTCTTGTGGAGCAGTGGCCTACACGGCTACTGGCCTTAGCACCGGCGCCCTCATGGCTATTCTGGGCTGTATCATCACACTTCTGGGTAAGAGCTTGTTGACCTCAGTATGAGAAATATAAATCCCTGTTGCAGCTGTTTGATTTCTCTCTTTGCTGTTCTAGTTAGTGTAAAGGTCAGAGTTGGCTTCTTTAATACTGGAAAAAGGTTACAGATGCTGGTTTTATGTTTTTAGTTCTTTGTTTCTGTCCTGCAGGTCTGGAAATTGGGTATCAAAAGAAAAAAATATATCAATCCAAAAAAAAAGTTAAATATAAGAGGGAATTTACTGTTTTTATAAATATGGATTCAAGTAGATTTTATTGTCATTCCATCACATGAGTTGGAAAGAAATTACACACTCTCAGTCCAGTGTCACCCAAAAAGAAGAAGAAAAAAAATCTAAATACAAAATACAATAAAATATCAAATAGACTATAAAATAGAGCCAAAAAAGATAAATACACAAGATAAATGCACAAGGGAGCACGGAAGTAGCAGTAACACATTAAAGTGTCTATGGATGAAAGTTATTCAGTGCAGTAAAGTGACTGTACTATGTTTGTCCATGTAAGTGTGGTGCTAGTTTTCTAGGTGGAGTTTGACAGTCTTACAGCTACTGGAATGAAGCTGTTTCTTACTCTGGTTGTCTTACACTACTTTATGCTCCGCAGCCTCTTGCCTGAGCGGGACAAAAAGTGAGTACTGGGTGGGTGGGATCCTTCCTGATGCAGGTAGACCTTTTTTTTGCATCCGGAGGCTTAAGTGTCTGTGGTGGTGGGGAGGCTGTCTCAAACAGTCCTCTTCACCAAACATCTGTAGAAGGAGGTGAGGACTGAGCTCCCGAGCCCGTGCCTTCTAGACCAAGGTGGAAGTGTTGTTGCTCCAGGTGACGTTGTTGCTCAGGTGTACTTGTAGCTGCTGAGCTCTTCCAGCGTGGCTCCTCCGATGTGCAGGGGGAGGTGGGAATGGTGGCCCCATCTGAAGTCCGCGATCATCTCCTTGGTCTTTTTTAAATTGATGCAGAGGTTGTTCTCTTTGCACCAACCCTCCAAATGTTCCACCTTCTGTCTGTAGCTGGATTCATCCCAGTGTCAGATGCATCCCACCACTCCTGTATTGTCCGCAAACTTCGCGATATGAAGGCCTGGATGGATAGAATAAAAAGAATAAAAAGAAGTGAAGTGATGTGCAAACATTTTTCTGCTGGTGATAAAAAGTTGTCATTTGGAGACCAGTTATTGAGAACGCCATGTTTGATAAATGATTATATATTATGTAACAGTGCAGCAACAACTAATTTACTCCAATAAAGGATAACTAACCCCTCTTTTTAAATATTGCATTCAACTTGGCAAGTCACACACAGGTAGTACACTGACAATCTGACAAAAAAAAGTTTTAAAGACTTTACTTTCAGTGTATTTGACAAGGAGGTGTAGAAGGACTTCAAACAGCGTCAACAAAAGTCCATTGTATTTTTTATAAATCTGAACGTAGTTGCAAACATGGAATCATTTTGTGTTGAATTGTCTATATAAATGTGTCTTGGCGTGTATTTTTCTATACTTGCATTGTTAATTTTTACTATTCTGTTTATTTATTAAACATAAATGTTAGATGCAGTTTCTTGGGCTAAAGCAGTGCTCGACACAATAGTTTAAACCTTTATTTTAACTATCCCTTCTAACAGAAAGAGATAAGACGTTTTATGGCCAAAATATATAATAACTATGAAAAAATGATTTCCTTTTAGCAAAAATAAAATACAAACTGATCCTCTTCTCTCACCCCTACGCTCCCATTAAAAATCAGTCCCTTACCAAATCTAGGGAGTGGGCAGTGTATTGAAAGCTTATACTCTCCACATTAGCACTGCTGTGTGCCCTCATAGTCTGCTTGAACTTACACCTTTCAAGCTCAACTCTGTTTGTCTATTGAGCTGCCAAATAACAACCCCTGTATTTCAGAGGGTAGTTCAGATGTAAGTGAAGGTAACGCCGGCAGTCAGTCCCACACTAGAAACCAAAGTGCACCACAGAGTGCGTAGCCACTCCTGCATCATCTTCAGGCGGTTAATATCTGGCATCTGAAATTGTTATACAGGTCAAAACTGGGAGGAGAGTTTTTCCATTAAAATTTTCATATCGAGAAAATGTATGTGACCTAGGTTCAGTAGCTTTGAATAGCCACTCTGATTTTTACAGCTTATCTACCACAGAAATCCAAAGCAACCAATCATGTCAATTAATGTTTTATTATTGTAGAAAAAATCTGAAGCTACAACAAGATTTGTATTTTTGTCCAGTTTGGAGTGAACTGTGACACTAAAAAGATGTGGATTTGATTCCACCTAAACCATTGACAAAACAGGTTTAGCTGTGGCTCTAGGGCCGTTGTCCTAGAGAGTGAACTGCTCCACAGAAAGGTTTCTTCCCATCAACTCTGATCTTCTTCTCTGTCCCTGTTGAGAACAAAGACACCCAGTGCATGTTGTAACCCTTGCCATTCTCAACTGGTGTATTAATATTGTGTAAATTGTGGACAATATCTGTGTAATGTTGTGCCATTGATGGTAATTTATCATTACTGTAATGATGTAATTTGCTCGTCAGCATTTGTGGCAGAATTTCATAATAATAAGAGTTTTGCCGTTTTTTTTAGTTTTTTTTTACTTTATATGAATCCATTAGATTATTGAGATAAATTCAATGTATTGTTTTTCAAGGATGCTCCACTTCTGTTTTTCGTGTAACACCATATGTAAGGATGTCTGTAAAGACACTTATATATAAAATGCAGCATCGAGATTTCACCTCCGGGCAGCATTATTTCTCATAAAAGCCCCACAGAAGAGCACAAAGAGACACAATTTTACATTTAGCTAATCTCCATTGAAGGAAAAACAAGTTCTAAACAGTGCATACAATAAATGAGATTATATTTGTGACAAGGTTAAACTTTTTTTCCTCCTCTGTTAGTTTTTTTTTTGCACCATCATTACAACAGGGAAGGCATACTGAAATTTCAAAGGAGGGAAAAGATAATGGCATAAGAACTCATTGCTAAAAATTGCAACCAGGCGTTTGGCTGGTATGATATCCTGACTTTAATACCTTTGTACAATGATAGTTTTGTGGTTTTACAGAGTTAAATAACTAAATAATTATTATTTCAAATATAGGAATTATAAGTTAATTGTATTGTTTGTTTTTGTAAAAGTCCAAAATTCAACAGGTTTTTAACACAAGATATAAAGAAACATAATAAAGGAAAACAGCTATTCACTTTAATGTAACAATATAATCTTATTCAACAATGTAAGTTTATTTAAAAAACAAAAACAAAAAAAAATAAAACATTGGGAATAAGTTTAAAATCGTTGGAGATGAAACACATTGTGCCAGAATCTAGACAACCGGACATAATCAGAAAAGAATGCCTTTACTCCTAAGGTTTTTCTATTACCAGCACCCAACAGTGATTGGTAATATTTTAACAAACTAAAACAATATTAAACATTTTTTTTTATTTTTTATTATGAACATAACTATAATTCCACTTGAATGGTGGTGATACTGTCTAAACCGAGGGTTCGCAAAAAAACATCTTATGTCCACACTGGAGAGTGAGTTTAAAGGACCACACATCCAAAGCAACTTGTTGCATCTCAATTATTAATCGATCTGTCTGCTTTGCTCAATTAGATCAGCATCTTTCCTCCTTTTCTTCTTTTCCTCCTCGTGCATATTAGACCCAGCTCTTCCTCTGTAGCGGGACTTTGTCCTTGCCTTGTATTAACCAGCCCACGAGTCAACGCTCAGTCGAATCCTTTATTCTTATCTCCATTGATAGTCTTCCATCAGGAACCTTTTCAATCTTTAGGTTGCAATTGAGGCCGTGATTGCATCTGATTGTGTTGCTGCGGATGACAATCAAGCTTGACTGCATCACACTGCTGTCACTCTCAGGTGCTGCTACTTTTACGTTGGCTTTTTTCCATTTTTTTCAGTCCCTCAATGTCTTATCCGATGAGCATCAGTAATAGTGGTTCTAGTTCTCTCTTATCCTAAGAATGCCTAGAATATGTGCTGCATGTAAGGAACTGCTATTCCCAGAAAGTAACAGCAAGGACAGATGAAAGAAAACAAGCAGTTTTCACCTGCCAAGCTTAAACCCACTAAGAGCTGTGTTTGCATTTACATTAACTCTACATGCTCGTGACCTGAGTGGTCATCAATCATGGCTTGATATTTTTAGATTTAATTACCGGGCTTGTGCTTCTTGCATTAATAGCTTAAAAATGCCTGATCATAACTGCAGTTTTAAAAAATGTCATATAAAACCCATTTTTTTATGATCCAGCCACTTTGGAAGATATGTTTAAACTAGTGAGACAATCATTATCTCATTAAGATCCAGGGCTGTTTTTTTCCCAGTGCAGGTCAGGTATGGCTCAGCCCTCCTGAGAGTCAATTAGGATATTATGTAGCACTCCAAATCTCCAGCCATTTATTTTTATCTGGATGTCTGACTTCCTAATCGGACCCATTTTACAAATCTCCATATATGTTTGTATGTCTCTTGCTGTTCTGACTGTCTTGTGTGTTTGTTCTGCTTACACAACTTTTAAGTAGTAAGGGATCTTTTATGTTCAAGCGATTTTTTGTTGGAAGGCTGCCTTGTCTTTGCTTCAACTAGCCCATTACTAGCGGATTTAACTCTTGTAACATATGGAAAAATCAAAAAATGCCTCCCATGGGAGAACTGGGTGGGAATGGGTGTTTTGAAAAGATCTGTAGAGGAAAATATAAACACAAAAGTTTATAGAAGAGGGAATAAATACAGTTTGGGAGCTGAAACATAAAGTAATATAAACCCACAGATGTAGACCCTTGGTAATGAGAAAACAATTTACTTAAAATGTATTCTTTTATTGCACTCACTTGATCTTGCGCCACAAAAAAGAGAGAAATCCAATCTTTCTTGTAAGTAGTTTTTTTAAACTGTGAAAAGATCACTGTTAACTAATCTCTTGTTTAGACAGAAGCACCATTATTTGTGTCCCCCTTTCTAAAACCTTTTGCAACAAATTTGAAGGGTATAAAGAGCGCTAAACTTTTCCCCTTCTTTTCTTCGGGCGGCCTTTCTAAATCAGGGGTCCCCAAACCCACTCCTCGAGAGCTACTGTCCTCCAGTTTTGTTTTATTTTTTACCAAAATTACTATACAAAATTAGTCTGTCGCATATATTTGCATTGCCTTGATAACAAAGCTGCAGTTCCCTAAAAGTTGAATTTCATCCTTGTTTTACCTTTGTTTTGCATAAACCTTCCTGCTTATACTGTTCTGCAACATAATAATACAGATGTTATGGTAGCCTAGTGGCCACCAGCTAACAGCAGACCTATCCCAGGGTACTTATTAGTAGTTCTGATATACAGTACACATAAAGAAGTGATAAGGTTCCTTTTTTTAAAGGGTTGCTTGAGGTACAAACAACAGTTCCCAGAAGGATTTCTTCTAAAAAATATATATATATAAAAATAAAAAAGAACTATTTCTTAATTAGGTATTTTAGGTTGTTATGTTCAAGATTGAAATTTATGTTCACCCTCCTTGGTATCAAGATGCTTTCTGTTATCCTGGATAAGTACAATGTATGCCTTTATACTCCATAAAGGTAGATAGATTTCTGGAAAATCTAAAAATACTTTATACTAAGTCACATACTTAATATCACATATTTATCCTGAATTGGTAAGATTAAAATAAACAAATAAGTGAAAACAACACAGCTATTTCAAGAAATAACACTGTCAAAACAAGGATACAGTCTAAGTAAAAATTATTAATTAATGGGCTGAGGAATATCATCACAAATGCATGAGCAGATCTGACAGTGCATGTGATGTATGTTGTTGAGTTTTATCATAATGTTGCTGAGCTATCATTCAGACATTTGGGAGAGTTACAGCCTCATTCTGTATCATGCAACACTGTTTTAAATATGCTCAGCTATAAATATAAAAATATATATATATATATATATATTTATATATATATATATATTCAGGATTTCTTTTGCAATATGGCCCATGACGCTCGCTCTAGATCTGTCAGTAAGTAAAGACTCTGAGTAAGCATGCAGTAAGCAACATTTTTGATATGATCAAGCTATTTATGAGATATATTAATTAACTCTAAGCCTTCCTGAAACGTGAGCAGTATTGACAGCTGTCGGGTTTCCAGTAATTCTTTAAAAGTTGTGCTGTATGGTGATGCATAGTAGGTGGAGACGATCTTACGACTGCCATACATCATATTCGGCCTAAATGTCAGTAAATTTGAGTAAAACGCAGACTTTGTTCATCCTGTGCGAATGCGCCACAAGTAACACAGAGCTGGGGGGGTAATTGGTGCGAATAAGCATTACGGGATTAAAAAAAACATGATAATGTTTTGCTACACTTTTAATAACCAGTCAAACCCAAATAAGAACCATTAAACTGAAAAGTAACAATTGAAACCTAGAATAACTAAAAGATTAAGGAACCTAGAAGATTAAAAGTTTAAAACAAATGAAACTGTGACTAAAAGACTGGATGAGGACCCTAGTTTATCTTGCCACTATGCACAGTAACAGGGAGGGTAACGCAGTCAGCCTTTGCTTTGTTTCCATTGAGATGTGTTATACTGGTCGGTGCAATTTTTTTCTGCTTTCTTTGTAAAAGTAGCTCACACAACTGACACATAACGCACCATTCCTGGCCCTCCTTCAGCGGTGGCTACAGTTAAGGTGAAGCTACTGGCATCATGTGTCGTCACACAACAATAATGCAACATTAGACATTTACATTTAACCTTTAGAGGTTAGGGTTGAGAGATCAACTGGCAGAAAAGGACTTTAAAATAGCATACCAACCAGCACCAATTTATGTTGTACCTCTCAGTCTCCTTAATTACAAATGGGTTGCTGTAACGGCAGATAAAAGCTTGTTTTGTCTTATGGTCACAAGCATAAATCTGTTAAATGTGCTGAATACTAATTGAACTAACTGTTTTACTGAAACCTTATGCTTTGGTTCGGTGAGAATAAAATTTTAGAACATTTTAAACATTAACCCTAAGGTGGCAAAGCAAAGGATTGAAATGTGGAAACATATTTAAATTCCTTTAATAAGTATAATTAGGGACCTGTGGTGCCGTAGGTTTACTACTGTATGGAATTTGAGTCAGTAAGTTTTAAAAGGTGGTTAAAATAAAAGCAAAAACACGTATTGTGATTCATAAAAGAGTAACTGACTACTCTGGCTATAAATAATCATTGTGTATTGTTTGCTCTGGCTGGGATTCGCAAATATTGTTGTGTAGCAACAACCTGAAGGTGAAAGTCTCATCACTTTTTGTTCAAGATGTGTGAGGTCTGCACAGATGTTAGCTGCCCTTGTCCTGAACCTAGACCTGTATAGAGGAAAGGTCAACCCTAATGATCATCTGTTTTATGGATGAACTAAACCTAACAATGATGGACAAACAGAGGGCTGAATAATGGCATTCATCTTAGTTAGAACTGGTATGTGCTACGTTCAAAAGGAGAGGTTCAATCTCAATATGGGAGACACATATGCTTAAGCAAAAGTGTGGCAACCAGGAAGTGAACTTTAAGAGAGTTAGATCATCAGCTTTAGGCTGGGAAAAACAGTTTTTGTTCAAATCCGTCATGAAACTTTAATTGCAAGTTTATGAAAATGGTAATGGTAGCCTAAAACTGATTAATTTAATAATACGCCAATGTCAGACCTCTTAAGCAGATTTCTAGCTAAAGGTAAGTTGACACATTTATCCTTGGTCAAAGGTTTTTTAAATGATTTCTAAGCTAACATCATTCATATTACCGGGAACATATAATTATTCTGTGTTACATATTTTAACAACTATGAAAGTTTTCAATACTAAAAGTCAAGTAGCTGAAAAGTTGAATACTTGAAACGGCAAAAAGTTTTGCCAAGGCTGTTTAGTAACCAAATACATATAAAAGTATTCTAAGGGTGAATATTGTCCAGCATTGTCTAAAAGCATTGGTGAAGAACAGAGGAAGTCCTGCACTTCTGTGCTCGTTTTGTGGTTGTCTGTTTACATTCATCACTTTGCACTGTCGCAGCTGAAGACAGTCGCAACCCTGAAGGAGAATGATATCTGCCAAGACACCTCTTTATGTGACCAGACAAAGTTTTCTTTTTTTAATTTATATATATTCGCTCTTTTCAGTGTTTATTGCTCTTGTTGCAAAGGTATTCGCTTTTTCAGAAGGATTGTTTTACCCAGGTTGAATTCACAGTAAACAAAACTGAATGTGTGGGTGTGAGGCTGTCGGGGGATCGAAACCTTCACATTTGATTAGATCAATCAGGCTTCCTCTCTAGTTCCTGTGGACTAAATATTTAGGCGATGCTGTTATTTTTGTGTCGCTTATCAGTATGCCGGAAGGGTTGAGTCATTTGCTCCATTTGTATATTTGCACATGTCCTACAAAGTAAAAAAAAAAAAAAAGGGAATTGTTTTTCTATTCAACATTGAAAGAAGACCTGAAACTCCACAAAGTAGTTCGGAAGAAAGTATATCACACAATCAATAGATTTATTTAAGAAAAAATCTTTTGGCAACCCAGGAACGAAGAGCTCAACCAAACTTACCAAAGGCACCAATTAAATGCAGCTTAACAAAGTAACGAAAACAAAAAGTCTGACTGATGTGAACAGGGATTAACAGGACCTTGGTAGATTACTTGCAAAGTGGATATTGGAAAATATGCCAAAGTCTTTAAAAAGGTAACTTTAAACAATAAAAGAATTGTAATGCGCTACTACAATATGTATTTTTTTTTTTGCCAATGAATACCTATTAATAATTACTGAATGCAATTATTAACATTACTAGTAACTTAAATTAAATTGACTAAATCAGGGAACCATCTATAATTCTACTTCCAAATCCAATTCTTTCTATCCCATAGCTGTCATGTAAAATAACTATACCGTCTTCACCAGTCCCGTTTTCTTTTTTGTCCGATCTTCGTACAATACATTGAATTATATTTGATCTTTTATCCATTTGTTTTTTAGATTACTTTGTTTTTTGCCAGTTTTTTAAAATAAAGATGGCAACAGTATTGGTCATCTGTGGTATTAAACTGAGGAATTTAATGCCTTAATCAAAACAAAACAAAAACCTTTCACTGAAGGGCTCAAAACAAAAAGGAGGCCCCTATTATTTTCAATGAAAGACCAGCTTATAAAATCACTTTTAGCTCGTTTGGATGTGAGTTAAAGTAAAATTTTAAAAAAATCACAAAAATTTCAGTCTTAGTTAATTAAACTAAAAACACCAACAACAGATGAAAATTGTATTAAAAAAACTGATGTTTGATACCCCTATAGTTTTTCATCTTTGAATTCTGGTGGGATGCAGCCGCCAAACAATGATTCAAGGCCCCAGCAAGGAAAGTTGTTATTGGCCGTTCTAAAAGGCGCTTGGGTCACTAAATGACATTATCACATAATTTACTTGTATGATCATATTTGACCCGGGCAGTAGAAAAACAGAATTTTGACTTTGGCAAGACAAAAACAAATGAACTAATGAAATAATTGAATAGCTTAAATACTTAACTTTAATGTGACATTTTCAGTGAAAAAAAACCCTCGGCAACTTGATATTATTTAGATTAAATTTGTATGCTTTTTAATCCAGAGCAGGATCACCAGCAGCTTTGCACATGCTTGATTTAATTTAATTAATTAATTATGTGGAAACTGGTCTGGACTGGAAGCTGGTCTCTGCTCCAGACCACTTTGCCCTGACTGCAGCTGAAATAACTGTACTACGGATCTTCTGTCAGACTGATCACCTGCAAGATGGGAGGAGCTCATGGCAGCACTCACTGTTAACTGTAACTACAGTATGATTGCTGGCACCTGTCCTAATGTTTTTATTTAGTCTAATTTGATGGTTCCCTCTCCCATCTGCTCCTGCATCCTGTTGGGACGGCTTTATGCTGGAGTTAGTCAGTTCATGTGGCCACCAGCCGTGGCTAAGCTGCTGTTCCTCCTTCAGGGCAACAGCAGCGGGCATCTGTTCAACTTTGAAATCAGAGAGTTATCTCTGTTTGGAAAATTGACAATTCAAAGATTACCTCTTCAGGAATAGGAAAAAAGCTGGTGTGAAGGCTTTTTCCTTTTCTGGGACAACGTTGTAAAATAGAAGGGGTGGCATCCCTTCTTCTCTCAATGCACTACAGTATTGTGACCAGCAATGAAACCGATCAAAGTGCTCCGAGTTTGGTGGTTTTATTTACAGCCAGAGATCAAATCTCTTACTTTTCCTACTGAACTGAACATTTGAATTTTGAATATCAGACTTTTTGTTCCTTGTAGTTCGGTCTATCATGGCAAGACTCCAAACACTATTAAATATAAAACATAATTTTAGTGAAATATTGCACATAATAAGATGCCAAAATACTAAAAAACAGTAATATTTCATAATGTTCGTAAGAAACAGTTTTCTAAATCAAATGTATAAAAGCAGAACTTGAAATAAGTTGTATGATAGAACAGTGCAAAGAACTTCCAGACACAATATACTGTATTCTGTTTAATATAAGTTCGCTTCAAATGGCACAACAGGCTCATCAAAAAAATGTACAATAAAGAGGTCTCATTTTAACATAAATTAAACATAAGTTTTTGTTCAAAGAAAGCCTGTTCTTAAATCAGTAAAGTTACTCACAGTGGATAGAGTATCCAGACATTTTAGTTTTGCAAGAGTATCTTTACTTCTTAGTAATTTCACTCAAGTAAAAGTAAAAAGCTTGGTGTAGTAAAACTACTCATTTGAAACCCTTTGAAAGCAATATTTTACGAAAGTAAATGAAACTACGAGCTGCATGTGTTAAGCTTGTCTACGTTTGTCTTACACGCCTGTGTCAAAGCTGTTGATTAATACATCTGTATTAAACGGCACTGCAGCACCGAGACACAGACTGTGTGGTTGATGGAGTGAGTAAATAATCTGTCACGTCTTCACCTGAATCACACATATAGAAATACTCTAATGAGAAAGTGATGCCTGCTGGTAAGAAAAGGGCAACAGAGAAAATTCACCTTGTTCACTATTGATTGCGTGGGGTAGATCATTTAAACAATTCAATTACAGCAAAAGCCTTTGTATGCACAATCGATCTCCTTTTTCTTTTTTTTTTTCCTCTGTTGTTCACTTAGTTTACATCTGTTCTCCAAAGTGAAGACTGGGTACCTGGCTGCGTTTTCTGAACCACTTAGTGTGTAAACTGTGCCTCAAAAGAGCTTGGACAAAAACTCTCCGTGTTGTCTGTCATGGAGGAGCTCCACCTAGAAGGCTGTGACTGGATGTAGGCATGTTTCCAGTCCATGCAGTATTGTGGCTGCCTTCTAGGCACTTAACCCTAAAGAGCTTTGCTGGAAAGCGCTTAGAATATTGTATTTGGATCTGCCACTTTTTAATTCCTTTTAGTTGTGACTTGCTGAATTGAATACAATTTGGATTGACTTGGGTCCCTTAAAACAAAGGCAACTTCCCATGAAATGTTTTTTGAAGGACTTGAATGTTTCCAGGAGGAAGGATGAAGTATGGAACATAATCTACCATTTAAGGTGCCAGCGATCTATAAAATGGTGTATTGTACACAAGGTTCCATTATAACATGCTAGACTTTTCTGTGCTCGGCTTATTTGAGTTCTCCACTTTCCTGTTCATTCCACCGTATAAAATACTGAAGTTACCCATGAGTTTAAGAATAACAATAAAAACAAAGATGTGTATACAGCGGACGTGGTTTAAAAAAAAAAATATATATATGTAGAATGGTTTAATCAGATAAGGCACAGTGAAGAACATCATAAATGGAGGAAGAAGGAAGTTTGGCAAACAATAAGAAGGAAACGAAGGAAACAAGACATAAGGAAAGGAAGGAAGAGGGACGAAATAAAGGAAATATGTGCAAAGATTTTTTACATTTTTTTCATAATCATCCGTATTTTGAAGTACTTAAAATCAAATTTTACTTTGCCGCTATGCCAGATGCATGCAATTTCCAAACAGAGGGCTGCCTAATTATCTCCCCAGTCCTTCCATGTGACATATTCCTTCCTCCCTCGCATTCCCCCTGTTTGCTCCTTTATTAGAGGGGTGTGAAGTGGTCTTTGAATTTGGTTCCTGGGTCTCTTTCTCTGCCGCCAGCAGTAACTCGATGCCGGGCAGGAAAAGAAATATGGACCCGCAGAACGATATTTCACTGGCACCGGCTTGACATTGATGGATAGAGGATCATTAGACGTTTGCCAGTTTGCTTGGGCGGGGGAGTTATTTTCAGCTATAATGTATGGGAGGAAGGAGCAAGGGTTGAAGGAGAGCTTCTGCTATATGATCTCAAAGGCCTATGCATTCAGTACGATGGAGTTATGAAGAAGTCTGGAAGCAGATTGTGGGCGTCTGAAAACACAAAAATAAATTACATCAAAGGTTTAGCTTTGCGTTCTCAGCCTAATGTTCTAAGAATTTATCTATGACCCTCAGCATCTTAGTGAATCATTTTGATAATTTATTTTCGGTTTTATACTTACAGGTTTGTTGTTTCCTTTTGAGACGCATGTATTATGTAATAATCTGATAACATTTTTTGGAATATAAAAGATTATTAATACTTTGTACTTACCCTATTTGCCTGTTGTACAGCACTTTGTCCTGTTTTAAGCCATTTCAATTCGCATAGAAGATGGCAGATTTTTGTGGCTCATGGGCCATTTTGGATCATTAGCCAATTGAAAAACCCAAACCCTATTACTTTCCTGGGAAGTCAGTTAATTTTTTATTTTGAAATGTCCAGATATTTCAAAATACTCATGCTCTAACAAGGTGTTTTATTTTTACATGACATGGAACATTTTTTTCGCAAATTAATTTTTTATGTTTCATGTGACCTCCACTAGAAACCTTGACAAACTCCACAGATGTACATAGATGATGTTAAAGCAAATAGAAACATGTTTGCTAACATGCCTCAAAAACAAACTATTTGACATTTGAACTGGTCTAATAGTGGTGATGTAGAATTAAAATGTCTATCTTCTCCTGTTGCCGTTTACCTAACCTATAAAAAACAACGTGAATTTATTTTAGGGCTTTCATCATAGAGGGGGCTTATGGAATGAGGAAAACGTAAATTCACCAACTTGAATATATTTTTAGAAATTTATTTTGCAATAAATAAATGTATTGCCAATTTTGTTCTTGTAAGGGAACTTACCTGTTCTTGTAAGGGAACTTACCTAGATCTACTACCTATGGTAGTAGATCTAAATACAAATAACTTTGTATGAAGGTAGAATATTTTTAACATACAAATATGTCGTCTTTTGCTTATATAACCCCCAAAAATCTAATTATGAAGGGTTGGAAGTGCTATACTTCAAAAACCATGACACTACTATGTTGCGCTCTGTCGATGTATAAAAGATAAAAGAATTGGAGATTGCTTCTCCCTTCTTGTCAGTGTTAATCAATGTTGGTTACTATAATTTTAGAAATGTTTTGTAATCCTTTTAAGTCTTTTGTTTTCAGATGAGCAACACATAGACATTCAACATATTCCTCATATTGCTTACTCTGAGAACTCTCTGTATGTCTCCTTTGCAGTGATGGTTCTGCTGATTGTGACGATGCGCCGGAGAAGGAAGCAGCCCTTGATTCTGGAGGAGGAGAGGGACATCAGGGAGAACATTGTGCGCTATGATGACGAAGGAGGGGGAGAGGAAGACACGGAAGCCTTCGACATGGTCACCCTGCGCAACCTCAACATCATCAGAGACCCCACCGCACGGCGAGACGTCACACCGGACACTCCCACCTTCTATCACTACACTTCTGCTTCCCGCCCATCTTACAAATCGCTACCCGACAACGTGGTGTTCCGAGAGTTCATCTGGGAACGACTGAAGGATGCCGACGTGGATCCCACCGCTCCGCCGTACGACTCGTTGCAGACGTATGCCTTTGAGGGCAGCGGTTCTGTAGCCGACTCGCTGAGTTCGCTGGAGTCCTTAAGTACAGACTCGGACCAGAACTACGACTACCTCAGCAACTGGGGGCCGCGTTTTAAAAAGCTCGCCGATCTCTACGGCAACAGTGACAGCATGTTTTCATAGCCCCCAAATGTGTCTCTTAGCCGTTTTGGAACTTTAAAATATGTGAGTAAAATATCGTCAGAGCAAGTGGTTTTGTCTGCCTTGGTACAGTTGAGGAAAGACAACATAGGTGATTGAAGGAAAAACACTTTGACTTCAAAGATTTTTTTGGTTTGGTTACCTCCCTGTATGGGCTTTCAAAAGCATGCCATGGTGAGTTTTGACACTGACTTCAAAAGTGGCTTGACTGAGGAGAAAGCCTTGTGTGCGAAAGACATTAAAGGTTTCACATTTTGGGGCTGAGTCCAACTGCTGACTGCAAAATGCTTTACATATGGAAGCTGTTTCTTGTTTGTTTTTTTTACAGTGAGAAACCTGTCCTTTTATTCCAGTGATGGGCACAGGCCCAACACTCCTGCTTTGATGGATTCCTTTGCTACTCTGTGCTAAAAAACTAAAAAGTTTCTCATGAAAGGCTGTCCACCTGGCAGCTAATCAGTAGTCTCTGGAATGCTCAGATGAAGTATGAGAACAATTTAGGTTACTTATTTCTGTGTTTTTGCAGAAAACGATTGAACATGGGCTGTATTTTATGGACCTTTACACCCAGCACCACATTCCTCATGGAGTCGGTCATACTTCTTAAAGTTACTAGCCAGAGGTTTTGTGTGAAATCAGATCAACCTATCTTCCAATATTGTGTGTCAACTATAATGTAACATACTATAATCAGTTGGTGTTTTTTTCTAAATGGACATTTTAAGATATTTTCTAAAAACACACATCTAAAAGCACTCATATATTTGCTCATGTCACAAAAGGCAGAGGTACATTAGTTACTAAGTTTCGTGTCAACTTTGATCAAACAATTTTAACCAATTCCAATTTTCATTTAGTAACTTCTGTCAGCAGCTTACAAAATATATTATAGAAATATAATCCATCACAACATGTATCTTTTGATCTGTACCCACTAGTCAAGACTTTAGCACACAAGCAACGATGTTTTGGTTTAGTTGATCATTTATTTGCAGTATCAATATTTTTCTAGAAATCAAATTTATACCATTGGAAAGCTTAACTGTTGCTGCCCAAACCGTGTCCCATTTAGAAACAACAGAGTTAAGCACACTGGTTGCACCTATGAAAAAATTGCCAAATCGTTTCTCCCCATGTCAAACAACTTCTTTTGATATGCGCACATATATGGTGTGGTTTATTCAATTTCATAATCAAAGTTTAAATAAAAACGACAATTAAACTTTTTATTTAGTCATTAAAACTGGGGCTTAATTGTGAATAGGTGATTCCTGTGGTCACACTGATCCAAGAATTGTTCAATAATGGGATTGTGGGAAAGACTGCAGACAGGGCATTTTTTTCCTCTCCACTCCTAAGTTCTAGAAGTTGTTTCTAATAGTTGAGATATAGGATCATTACTGGTTAATCAAAAATTCAATTAGGTATGTTTTTGGGTGCAACACATACACTTATTGTACATGCACACAGTTACAAATATAGTATAAAAATCCCTTTACATATTAAGCAAGTTAAGATGAAATAATTAAGGTTTCCAACAGTAAAAGTTGGAGTAAGAATTCTTTACTCTGTAACAGCATCCACACTGAAGACAAGAGCGAGGTGACAGTTGACATAATGGGTCTCTTAGGGTTATGTTTTTTCTTTGTGTGCTGTCTTTCATTCTTCAACTTGTGTTCTATAGAACAGCAGGAACATATATCAGAGATATGACAACAAAGGTTACAATTTCAAATAAGACCAGACATCCTATGTAGTCACTGTCTTTCAATTTGTCAGCCTAGAAGTGAAAAGGTGTAAGTGCATTTGCCTATTCAGTGTAATACATTGGACTGGTATGGCTTCCAAAACTAGGATTTACTGCCACTGTATTGTGATTTTAAGGCAAATGAAGTATGGAAAATAATTTACAAGTATTGAACATTTATGAAAAAGTGTGAGTTAGGAACACACAGAGCCTTTCAAAAAGTCCTCATACTCCCTGAATTGCTTTTTAATTTTACTCTTTAAAATCAAATCTTTTTCCTGAATACTGACTTAAGGTTTGTATTGATTATAAAGGTAAATAGAGCTAAATACAGGACACTCATACAAGGAAAGCAGCTGAAATTTACAAGGAATCGGTAAAACTGGGGTGAAGGTTCAACTTCCAGCAGAACAAGAACCTTAAACAGAGTCACAATGGAATTGTTTAGATCAAAGCATGTCTGTCTCAGAATGGTGCGGTCAAAGTTCAGACCTAGATCCAGGTGAGCCTTAAAATTATCCATCTAAGAAACAATATATTCTTCATGATTGAGTTTTATAAGCAGTATGGGTACAATCAGTGTCTTTGTCACCTTTACCATCTATAGCAGTACCTTTCATGGCTTGGAAATCACCAGAATCCAGCAAAGTTACGGATCACAACATGTACATTTGCTAAGTCTGATGCCATTGTAAGGTATTTTCTTCATCTGTGACTAGATGAAAAGTCTTCACAAATGTATGTTGTTGACTCCTGCTGCCTCATCACCACTCCAAAACATTAGAATTAAAGGAGAGTTTTTTTCAGTATGCTTTTCAAAACTTTAATTTCCACTGTGAAAATCCATCCCTGATTACTAAACAGTTTTTTTTTAATCATTGTTGTACAGTTACTTTTGATAGTAAACACACCTGTGGCTAGTACCTTTAACATTATATGACAAATTCTTACCTATAATACAGTATAACCAAGTACAGTAGTTGATGTGCTAAGGAAGTTGTGTGAATCATAAAAGAATGACATCCATCAGTTTTATATATCAGCAAGGTGACAGACAAAACACAAAGGCTCTCTTTTTCGCCAGAAACTACATTTTGCAGATGTCGCAACGTAGTGTGTGTCTCAGTCTGTTTATACTTCTGCCTTTCTATTGCCAACAGTATCATTTTTCAGCCATGAACAGCTAAGGTTTAGATCTTCTTTTCTGGCTGGGGTGTCTGATCAGAGAGCTTTTATGATGGATTGCTGTCGTGATAGAGTTTTATGACTACTAGACCCTACGGGGAAAAAAAAAATCTAGTGGTTGTTTTTAAAAGTGGCAGACCTTGAAGAGGTCCCCTTTTGTAAGTAATTTAATATAGCTTCTGTAGTTTGCAAAGTCCAGCATATATTGTCATTTGAAAATTAAATTTCAATACATTTATGGTTTGAAAAATTATGATTGAAGGAGACACTGTATGATAATTATATTGTGACCACTTAGTTTTATTTTATTTTTCCCTAGTTTTGACAAGTTATGTTATAACTGGGTGTGCACACATGTACAGCCGCTATGTATTATTATTTATTTCAAAGAGGCAGAACTGTGCAAATGATGTTTTTATCTTTTTGCTGAAAATAAAATTGATATTCAGTTCCTTAAAAAGCTTAAGGGATTTATTTCAAGCTATCTGAACACAAAGGTCATCTCTGCAAATAAACTACAGACAACATATACAACAGCAGTAATAACCAATGACTCTGAACTTGCTGTCTTCATTAGGGACCTCATAAATCCAGAAAAGTGGTCAGGAGAGGAAGCAGCTTTTCCTGTGTCTTTTGTAGCTAACAAACCATTAATGCCCCACAGAGGCTTGTGTGATGACTGCGAGGCTCACCAGCACTCATTTGAGGATCTTTTTGCAAAATTTTCTTGCCTATATATATATATATATATATATATATATATATATATATATATATATATATATATATATATATATATATATATATATATATATATATA
>JAVLVB010000491.1:4334054-4350100 GCA_032876305.1 Orestias chungarensis | reverse complement strand
TATATATATATATATATATATATATATATATATATATATATATATATATATATATATATATATATATATATATATAAAATATATATATATATGATTAAATAATTATATACAGAAAAAAATATATTACAAAATAAATAATGACATCATTTATAATATAAAATACATCTGTAGATTTACCATTAATAAATTAAATGCATAATTAAATCATGAAATACATCAATAAATAAATACATCATGCAATTCTAAAATATGCTGTCTAAATAATAAAACGCTGATATTCTTATTTTCAAATATATTTATTTTATGGTGTATTTTTTTGTTCCATGACACCTGTGCCAGCGCTCCTGTCATGATGCAATTTGAAATGTTAAACGCAGCCATCGATATAGCCATGTATATATTTATTTATTTCCATTATATATTTATTTATATTTGGTTAATTTTGTAACCCTTGGCCCTTCATAAATTTTCACCCATTTTCTATATATATATATATATTTTTTTTTTATGTAAATGAATGGCATATTTCTTCAATAACTCCCAGGTAATGTGACCCAATCAGTCTAAATCAGTCTTAGATTCTTCTAAAAGGCACAGATAAGGCATACTTCTTTTTAGCCATGTTTTACCAGTTTTCTATTATTTATTCATTTAGACTATAAAAATATAGCATTTTCTACTAGTTTTATTGTTAATGTAATGTTAACAATAGCTTCAAAAAATTAAATGCATTGTTTATTATGACTTTTGGAAATATGACCACATTAGTCCAGTGCTCAAGTCTCTCCACTGGCTTCCTGTCACCTAAAGAATAGATTTTAAAACAGCCTTGCTTTTGTACAAGTCTCTTCATGGTTTAGCCCCAAAGTACATATCTGACATGTTAGAGCCATATGAACCAGCCAGGACTCTGAGAACCTCAGGTAGTGGCCTCCTGCTGAGGCCCAGAGTCAGGACCAAACAAGGGGAGGCTTCATTCCAGTTTTATGCTCCTAAACTCTGGAACAGTCTTCCTGAAGAAGTTAGACAGGTTTCAACTCTGCCGTTGTTTAAATCCAGGCTGAAAACATCCTTATTTAACTCTGCATATAGCAACTGAGAATATTATTACTAGTATTATTATTTTATTTTAATTTTAATTTTATTTCTTTTAAATTCAAAGCTGATTTTATTGTTTCATTTTCTGTTCTTTTTTCTTATGTAAAGCACTTGGAATTGTCTTGTACACGAAAATGTGCTATACAAGTAAACTTTCCTTGCCTTGCCTTGCCTTGATACATTAACAATAAAACTGGATCAAAACTATAGACAAAAACTTAAAAGTACGTATGATTTTTATACAGTCTGGATCCTTGGGGAGGCGACTCAGTTGATCCCACAGGTTTTCAATGGGATTCAGGTCTGGACAAAGTGCAGGCCACTCCATTTGAGGTACACCAGTCTCCAACAGCAGTTCCCTGAATATGCTACCCCGATGAGCTGGAGCATTGTCGTCCATGAAGATGAAATTAGGCCTGTGTTGTTCATGTAGGGGCGCAATCGCTGGATTAATGATGTTATTCAGGTAGTATGGGGTTGTCACTGTACCATTCACAAAGTGTAGGGCTGTTCTATACAGACTGGACAAACTTGCCCACACTGTGACACTGCCACTACCAAAAGCTCATCTGGTGACAACAGTGGCTGATGCCTAGCGCTCTCCTTGACGTCTCCAACATCGTTGGCGGCCATCATTTCTGCTCAACGTGAATCGACTTTCATCAGAGAACAGCACTGAGGCCAACTGGTCCCTCGTCCAGCGTAAATGCTCCCTGGCCCATGCAAGACGATGACACCTGTGCCTGTTGGTGTGGTCGGGTTGTCTAGCACGCCGACCACGCTGATGTAAACGGTTTTAAATGATCTGACGTGACACTTGGGTGCCTCTCACCTCCCTTAAACGTGCCTGGAGTTGATTGCAATCATTTTCCGGTTTCTCAGGGCATTGTTCACAATGTAGCGGTCATCAGCGTGGGATGTGGCCAAAGGACATCCACTTCTACGCCTTTCTGTAACTCTTACAGTCTCTCTGTATCTCTGTTTCAACCTGCTGATGACACTCTATGACACTCTGAGCTCATTGGCCACGTCCGCCTGAGAACGGCCTGTTTGAAACATTGCAATGGCCAGGTACTGTTGATCCATTGTTAGGTGTCGTCTTGGTCTCATGATATCACAATGTGAACAGTCGATGAGGACGACTGTTTAAACACCAGCTGTAATTGAACCAGGACATTTACTGTTCGATTCAAGGACCAAACACTTTTGCCATTAAGCTCCTCGTTACAGAACAGCAACATGTGCAAAAAGTACTGAAACATTTAACAGTTGGACAGGTGCATTCAAAAGCTTAGAGAAGGTCACATTAAGTTCACCAGTTAAGGTTTGAATGCATTTTGGGCTCATCCTGAAATTCAACCCGACAGCCAAATATCCCTAACTTTTTGTGAGTAGTATACATCCAAGAACACAGGAGACAAGGTACTTATGCACGTTCTTCATTCTGTGCAAGACTCCCCTTTCTCATCTCACTATGAGTCTGTTTTACTCAAGATTAGTTATTATGATTTTCTTAATTAAATTTTTTTTTCATCCACATCAGCTGTTTAGGGTTTGGTAAAAACCCTATACAACTGATGAAAATACTGCACAAAATACCTTTAGATGTTTATTTGAAATCTACAGCCATATTTCTCTATTTTTAGTCATTTAAGACAATATTTAGGTTCAGAATGAATGGAGGGTGCTGCAACACATGGCATGGTCTTGATCTCAACATCACAGACTCAGTGTGAGATCATATGAAGTGACAACAGATAAAGGGGTAAATGCACAGAGGATTAGCTGTTTATGAAGAAATTCAGAGCATTCATACCTTTGGAGAAAAAGTTTCCAAATTTGTAGTAAATCATCAACAAAAGAATCTGAAACATTTTTGAAGGATACTATTTTCACATTGATGCCTAACGTTTGAACAGTTCTTAGCTATGTTGCAGATTAACAAAATGAATAATCTGGATGTTTGCAATTCCATTTTGTCATTTAATTTTTTTAAGCATTTGGCTTTTTTTCTTGGGTTGCTCAATTCAGATTTCAATCAAAGAGAAAACAGCTTGTGTCCCAAGCTGTTTCAAGTAGTCAGAGCTTCATGAATACATCTGACGGTATAATTCATAGTGATGCAAGAAATTGCTATAGACTTGTTAGACGTTTTTTTGGTAAATATGTCGCCTTCTTACAGGTGTTGACATAGTTTGCAAAGCTTTGAACCTTGAAAAGATAGGGTTTTGTCAGTGTGACCTCATAGTAACCAACCAGGAGTGAAGATTGCATTTGAGGTCTCATGGTTTGTGGCAACACAACAAGCTTTAGGTGTGGAGGCTTTGGACAATGGAGGTTTAGGTGGTCAGCTTGCTGAAGTCTGAGGTCCAGTGGCTGACTGCGCTATAGGGTAGATGGTTAGGTTGTTGGATTTAGTGTCTGGTGGGTTTAGTGGCACTGGACCTTGGGTTCTGGAGGCCAGAAGCTGTTGAGGTGGTCTAGAGGCTGGAGTTTATAGTCGATTGTGTGACAGTGCTTGGGTGTGGACAGTCTGATGGTTTGCGAAGGTGCGTGCAACTTGATGATTGTTGCTGTAAATACTTGGTAGATGCTTCTTACCCACATACAGGAAAATTTTCAGGAACGGACCGGAAATCAGATAAATTATGTTTACTTAAAAAACGGTTCAGTGACGGTGGGGATCCAAGGTGAAATAAAACAATTATTAAATGATATAGAAATCACTTATTCAAATATTTTTGTGCATTTATTTAGTTTGACTTTTAAGTTTGCACATGATCCCAAGGGTCTAAAAGTTACATAATTTGTATGGATATTAGCAAACATAGGCCTATTTAATATTTGTGTAAATAAATGAGAGGTTTAGAAAATCAAAACTCAAAATATTCTATTATTGTTGTGTTTACACTGGAATTGTGAAAAATTATGAATATGCATATTGCATAGTTTTAGTGACATATAATAGGAAAAAATAAGAACACATCCTATCTCTCTAATGCAGTTTTCCCATGACAAAAAAAATAAACAAAAGAAAAAAATGGGCATACTTTTTTCTCATAGCAAGCTGTGTGTGGTTAACTATGTAGTTCCTGACAAAGCTTAAGTTGGCTTACAATTCGGGAAATGACTAATGTAATATTTCGCTACATTCACTTTATATCTGCTATACGAATGCTGCAAGTCAATGACTTGATGCAATCTGCTGGGGTTCCTTAGATTGGAAACTTTTTTAAATTGATTTGTTATGATGTATCTTTGATTTTAATTGATTTTCTGTGAAGTGCCTTGAGACGACACCTGTTGTAAATTGGCCCTATATAAATAAACTGATTCTTGATTCTTTATTCTATACGTAAAAAAATTACTAAACATAGACACTTCAAACCTAAGACTACATTATTGAGCACTAGTTTTAGAATAATCCACTCCAGGTTTAAAGTGTCTATATTTTGTAGTTTTTAAACTGCAGCAGTTCTAATGTGATGTTTAAAATGTGCTAATATGGTGTCTTTAGTTAAGTTGCACAAATCAGTGACACTTAACTTATTTTTATTTTTTTTAAATATTCTAAAACTGGTTTAAAATGATCTAGGTAGGTTTGAAGTTTCTGTCTTTTATTTTTTGTTTATCCTTAAAGATTAAAAGTAGTAAAGGTGAAGCGAAAAATTAAGCGGAATTAGTCTTTTTTCGAATCGGAAGCTAAACTCAGCTTCGTTACTTTCTGGGGGATGGAGAAAGTAGCTTTCTTTCAGCCTGTCATTGGATTATTCCAAAAGGACCGGCTGAAACTAATCTGTGACATAATTATATTGTGCATGAAAATACGTTGTTAAATATAGAAAATGCTGACAACAAATTATTTTACCACGATCGCTTCTCCAGTGCGGTTCCCTATAGTGCACACCCACATTTTGCGCCGCTTTGAGCAGCTATAATTTATTAGAGGTGTGTGTGCAAATTTGGATGACACCATGCATAAAGTAATACCGCTGCAGAACCTACTCACCGGACCAGTTTTTAACTTTCTAGGAAATCGGGACTGTAGTGGCCTCTGGAGCACCTTAGCTGTTATCAGCAGGGCAGGGCAGTGAGCATGACTAGCATTTCATTTAGCCTTTATTCAGGTCAGGCTGTTAATATCTACTGGAAATGGAAAATAAGTTAATTTTTAACATTATAGGATGAATGCTCTTTGGTTGTTTGTCTTCTTTGTTGGACAAGTCAACCACAAGTGTTTTTCATAGTGAATTCCTTTAAATATGAGGATATTAGATAACAACAAGTCTGGAAACTTCTCCCAGAAAACTTAAAATTGGATCATTGGATAAGTTCCCAGAATATGGACACAAATGGTATGACCACATCAATATGCAATAGGTTCATCTGGCAAAGATAATTCACATATTGGGTCATATGTGCCTTTTACAAAAATTATTATTTTATAATGTTTGAAATCTTTCTGAGTTAAAATAAAATACCAGTTTTGAAGGCTCTTGGAACATCTTTACCAAGTGTGATAATGAGTGTTGCTGTTTTTTACCTGAGAACTCTTTTGTTTTCTCAGTTTTTCAGAAATGTAAAAGAACAATAAGAAATTAATGTACCTGTGGCGGTAAAGAGTTGGTAGTTGATTTGATCTCAAACTTTTAATGTAAACTCTGGCGTTGATAGCAGCTGTTAACCATTGTTGATTTCGATTGACCTGTGGCTGTCGATCAAAATCAGCAGGAAAGGGTCTTTAACTGCCTGCTCCCTGGTGTACTTATAAGCAATCAGGAACATTCAGTTATCATGCATTCGATCGGGACCTAAGCTGATTGCTTGTGTTGGCCCTGGTGCCTTGGATATGGAGGCCCCGGCACCCTGCAAGCACTTCACTCTAGTCTTATCATAACCGCAGATTATCAACAAATCGCCCTGACAAAGGGGTGCCTATTTTCAGAGACTTTCAGCTAGATGAGGAACACGCTTTCCTTCAGATTGTCTGCTGGAACAACTCTAATAGAGTTTGACCTCCTCCGCATACTAAAAAAAAATCTGTTGCTGTGGTTCTTTGTTCCACAACAATATATCATGCTGTTAAAAATGTACAGATTTTTATTCTCATATTTAAAGGTTATTTTTTAAAATATAAATATTGTACAAAAAGTGGAAGCAAATAATAGCCTGTTATTTTTTTTTATAAACCATTGTTTAAGTGTAGTTAGCCAAAAGAAAGTTGGTAGGCATGCCTCTGTCCACTTAAAAGCATTAACATACAAACAAGATGATATTATTTGGCTTTTTGTATTAACGTAACAAAATGGTTTGTTTTCTTGAAAAAGGAAAAAAAAAACTGTTATACAAAGAAATAGCCGAGGTTCATAAAAGTAAAAAGGGAAATTAGGCATTCATTTTTCTCACTTGTTTAAAAAAGTTTGGTTTTCTGAAAGCTTTTTATGTCCGGATCTTGACCGAGCATAAAATAATGTAATAATAGCTTGACAGGAATTTAAGATCAAGGATGAAACAAAACAGCTTATGTCCAGGCTATGATAAACAGCTCTATTGGAGTCATCAGTTCAATCAACAAAAATGTCTGCTCACATTGCATATAATTTTACAAAGTGTAACTTATAATCATAAAAAAAATAATTTGATTTTATGTTAATTTACAATATTTAGCTGCAGCATATATTGGTTTCTTTTTGCGTAACAGACAAATGAATGATTATTTGGGTATTGTCATTTTTGCTTCCCAATAGTTTAATTATAGTTTGGCTGGTAAATTCCAAGAAGTCAAACTGTTATGTTTAAAGGAGATATATTTGCCACTTCCATTTCTAACATATACAATTCCGGTTAAATAGGTGTCTTGAAAAAAATGTGTGTCCTATATGATTCAGAGCTTACCGATATTGTTGCGGATGAGAAGGTTTACACGTATAGGCTACTACCATGGATAGACCACAATTTTCTCTTGTCTAGTATGCTGTGCTTTTAGGCTGGCGTTTAGTCCTGCATCATTACGTTTCACCTAGTTCAGTTTTGTTCTTGATGTCTTTTGTTTATATTCTTTAAAATTTCATACATAAAAGTACATTTAAGTATCGTGCATTAGGAGCCTTAAGAAAACTAAAAAGGTAGATCTTTTAAATTGTTCTACAAGGAAATAATTAGGATCACAAAACGTAAATACAAGCAAAAATTATTTATATTTTCTAACCCTGAATACATGGAATGAAAGAAAAACTGCTGATTTATGGGCTTTTATGTAACTTAAAGGGGAACGACGGCATATTTATATGCATGGGTGAATATTTATTTCTGTGATTAAACTGCACAAAACAATAAAAAGGTCAGCCTACATTTGTGTGCTCTGATGTTGAGCGAAATTACAGCTTTATAGTCTGCTCTGTGTCCATCCATGGGTACCTGTTTGTTGTTCATGCTTCACCACAAGCTGGATGACTACTCAGTGGTCCTTTGAAAATGAGCAAAAGGGGGGAAAGAAGATCAAAGCTCTTTGCAACACCATGTTTTATTCTGTGTCTCTCTCAGCAGCACTCACAGCTTGCTGGCACGCCTTCAGCAAAAGAAATGGCAGACCTCAGGTTTGTGTACTCTAAAGTTCCACTAAAATTAGACTGGTCCCAGACCCAGGCAATATAAATAATTCTCTTGAGATGTTTGGTGTGAGTGGGAGTGCAACAACTTGCTCGGAGAGCGCCTGAGGAGGGCGGCGGGAGTGGGGGGTGGGTCATACTGGCAAGATTATGGTAATAAAATGTAAAAGAAGAGAAATGCAGGAGAATTGCTGGATAGTGATTCAAAGATGCTCCATGATGAACACATCATTGTAAGTGTGCAATAACTTACCCGGCTGCTCTAAATAGATGAGCGAAGAAAGGGTAAAGGTGACCAACAATCGATGCATTTGTTTCACAAAGGTCAAACACTAAACGATATCAGAGACAGCAATGGGATAATTTATCTTTATAATTCCAGTCGCTTTTGTCTGTGAAATTACAGCCTGGGTGATTTATTTAACTGGGTTTCTTTTGTTTATTTTTGGCGGAACAAACAATTGTTTGTACAGTGCTGTATAATAATAAGATTTTTAGCCTGCATTAGACATGAGATGGCTCTAATGTTGTAGAGCTCTTCAAAGGGCTGTTTTCTTAAATCTGACCATTGTCACTTACTCGTGTAACAAATTCAGAATCAGAATCAGAATCAGAATCAGGCTTTATTGGCCAAGTATGCTCACGCATACAAGGAATTTGTTTTTGGTTACATAGATGCTTCCAGTGCACGAAAAATACAGTAAAGGCACGAAAAATACATTAAAGAAACGATTTGTAACATTTAGCATGGATAATTTATATATTATTTAAAAAGTACAGTTTTGTGCAGTATAAAATCTATAGAAGTCATAAAAATATATAAGTGAATTGTTCAATTGTTCATTAGAATAATGGAAGTTGGAAAAAAGCTTCTCTGTAGCCTGGTCGTACGGGTCTTCATGTGGCTGAAGCGTTGGCCTGATGGAAGGCACCTAAACAGGTGACGGCCAGGGTGAAATGGGTCCGTGATGATTTTCTCTGCACGCTTCCTGGTTCTGGAGGCATGCAGGTCCAGCAGTGCGGGCAGCTTTACACCGATGGTCCTCTCTGCAGACTTGATAATGCGCGGCAGTCTCTAGGTGTCGTGTTTTGTGATAGCACAGCCCCACACTGTGATGGATGTGGCGATGATGGACTCTATGATGGCTGTGTAGAACTGCACCATCAGCTCTTGGGCTAAGTTGAACTTCCTCAGCTGGTACAGAAAGTACATCCTCTGTTGAGCCCTCTTGATGATGGAGTTGATGTTGCTGTCCCACTTCAGGTTCTTGGAGATCGTTGTGCCAAGGAACTTGTAGGACTCCACAGCCATCACAGTCCTATGTAGGATGGTGAGTGCTGGCAGGGTTGGGGGGCTCCTCCTGTAGTCCACGGTCATCTCCACTGTTTTTGGTGTGTTCAGCTCCAGGTTGTTCTGACTGCTCCAGAGGACAACCTGTTCAACCACCCGTCTGTAAGCAGACTCATCACTGTCCTTGATGAGACCAATGACTGTTGTGTCATCTGCAAACTTCAGGATTTTAACAGAGGAGTCCATGGAGGTACAGAAATTTGTGTACAGCGAGAAGAGCAGTGGGGAGAGTACACAACCCTGTGGGGCGCCCGTGCTGATGGTTCGGGTCACTGAAGTACACTTTCCCAGCCTCACCTGCTGTTTTCTGCCAGCAAGAAAGTCAGTTATCCACTGGCAGGTGGAGGCTGGTACGCTGAGTTCAGTCAGTTTGCTGTGTAATTGTCCTGGAATAATTGTTTTGAAGGCTGAGCTGAAATCCAGGAACAGAATTCTTGCATAAGTTCCTGGGTGTTCAAGGTGTTGGTGGATGAAGTGGAGACCCATGTTCACTGCATCGTCCACTGAACGGTTGGCCCGATAGGCAAGTTGCAGGGGGTTTATGTCTGTGATTTCCTTAATTTGGTTGAGAACCAGTCTTTCAAAGGACTTCATGACCACAGAGGTCAGGGCTACAGGTCTGTAGTCATTTAGTCCTGTGATAGTTGTCTTTTTAGGAATGGGTATTATTGTGGAGCTTTTAAAACAGGACGGAACAACACACAGCTCCAGTGATCTGTTGAAGATCTTAGTAAAGAGGGGTGCAAGCTGGTGTGCACAGGTCCTCAGGCAGGAGGGAGAGATTCCATCAGGAACTGGGTCCTTCTTGACTTTCTGTTTTTTTAAAAGTCTCAACACGTCTTCCTCGCAGATCTTCAGGGCAAGCTGGATGGGTGGCTGATAGTCAGATGGGTGTGAAGTGGTGTTGGATGGGAGCTCGTTGCGGTGCTGTTCAAACCTGCAGTAGAATCTGTTAAGGTCATCGGCCAGTTGACGATCTCCCATTGTCTGTGTAAATGGCCTTTTGTAGCTGGTGATGTTCTGGAGACACCTCCAGGCAGTTGATGGCTCATTACTGGACATCATGCTGCTTAGCTTGTTGGAGTAGTTTTTCTTTGCAGCTTTGATCTCTTTAGTTAGGGTGTTCCTTGCCTGGTTGAACAGCGCCCGATCCCCACTTCTATATGCTACCTCCTTAGACCGGCGCAGTTCTTTAAATTTGGCATTAAACCAGGGCTCGTCATTGTTGTATTTAATGTGAGTCCTGGTGGGAACACAGATGTCCTCACAAAATCTGATGTCAGATGTCACAGTGTCCGTGTATTCATCCAGGCTGCTTGTTGCATCATCAAAGACACACCAGTCTGTTAAAAACATGCAGTCCTGAAGCCTTTCTTTAGCCTCGTTAGTCCATTTTTTCACCGAGCTGACCACGGGTTTGGCACACTTGAGCTTCTGTCTGTAGGTCGGGAGAAGATGAACTAAACAGTGGTCAGATAGTCCCAGTGCTGCACGGGGGACAGAGCGATAAGCACCTTTAAATACAGTGTAACAGTGATCTAAAATGTTGCTCTCCCTGGTGGGGCAGGTAACATGCTGTCTGTATTTAGGTAGTTCGTTGTTAAGTTTTTCTCCGTTAAAGTCCCCTAAGATGATAAAAACAGAGTCTGTGTGTTGGTTCTCCACGCTGAGGATCTGATCAGCGAGTGCGCTCAGTGCTTCACACGTGCACGCTTGAGGTGGAATGTAAACAGCAACAAGCACAACGGATGAAAACTTCCGCGGACAATAAAACGGTCTACAGTTCAAGAAAAGCGATTCCAGATTAGGGCTGCACGTTCTCATTAACACTGTCACATCTGTAGACCAGCCTTGGTTGATATAAAAACAAATTCCGCCACCTTTTTTCTTGCCTGAAAGCTCCGTGTCGCGGTCCGCTCGGTGGAGATGAAAGCCGTGCAGGTGGAGCGCGCCGTCCGGGACGGAATCCGTGAGCCAGGTCTCAGTGAAGCACAGTACAGCAGAGAGGGAAAAGTCCTTGTTGGTCCGGTTTAGCAGTGAAAGTTCGTCCATTTTATTTCCTAAAGAGCGAAGGTTTGTCATATGGATGCTGGGTAGCGGTGTACGAAGTGCTCCTAACCAGTGTCGCCATCTGCGGCGCCATCTTGGATCTATATTTAATCATCAAGACTGACTTCTGCTGTCTCCAGTGTAATGTCTTAGGTATTTGATGCGAATCGTATAGTAAAGACCTCTTTTACAGCATAAAATACTGTCTTTTATGATTTCTCGTTCTTGTGTATTTTTATTTTTTTTATTTTTTAACATAGGGAGGTAAAACCTAGCCTTTATGACTCCCTAATCTGAAACAAACGTCCAGAAAACTGCTAAAACTATGTTTGGTTAAAGTGGCCTTTGAATCCTAATAACTGGAAAGAGTAGCTTTTTTTCCCCAGTTTTTAATCTTTCGGTTTGCCACTGGAGAACAATGTTTTGCCTGTTTTTTGTTGTTGTTGTTTGTTTATATTCATTTAAAGCATTTTCAATTGCCCTGATGCTGAATTGTGATGTAAAATTAGTCAAATTAAATTTAGCTACATAACCCCAACCACCCCACAAAGCCAACATGCTTCCAACATGACTGTTAGTAAATTATTAACTTAATAAGCATGATTTATGGATATATACTAAGGTGGATTTGTATACAAAGGTTAATCCTATCATCTGCTATTTGGAAAGCTGCATTCATTATTTCTTGTAGAAGCCATTAGATTGTATTTAAATAACATAGATATTAGCATTTTAAGAAATATAATTAAGTTAGGTAATCTTAAATAAAAAAAGGAAAACTTTTAATGTTGGAGAGAATGAATAAAAGCCAAAATCAGGTTTATGTAGTTTAGATGATAGCGTCAGTACAAAAAAAAAATCTAGGTCCCCACAAAGTAAGACAACTCGAAACATGGCATTTTTATAAAATATTTGCATAAGGGATTGTGAAAAATATAAAAAGGAATTGGAGGCTTATTTATTACTGTTCATGACTAGAATTAAATGATTTATTTTTAAAGTGGCTTGAAATGATGTGTTGTAAGTTGTTGCTATATAAATAGAAACATTCTTAAATATTAATTAAACTGCAGGGTAATGTATTAAAAGATATGCCAATAGGGGTATTTGGCAACTTTTAAAATTAAAAGTGATCTCAAAGTACATAACTTAACCAAATCTAATTTTATAATCTGCCAAAAAAAAGAAAAAAATGAAAACATGAACTAAAATAAAAATTAACTAAATAAAAAAAAGAAAGACGATTTTTTAGAATGGTGGAAAGGTCAACTTTTTTTTTTGACTTTGAAGTGAAGATTAGATTCAGGGACCTGTCCACATTTGGCCCCATCTACACATGTGACAGTGTGTCTGATCTGTAAACAGATGAATTATTGTAATTAGAAAATGATGCACAGAAGCCCTCTCCAGTGATGATTGGCAAAAACATGTCAGGGCAACATCAGCATTAATGAGCCATAATCGACACAGGCCTAATTAGCAGCGCTTTGTACTTTTAGGCAGGTTTATCATCATTAGCCATGCCTGGCTTGATTTAAGAGCTGGAAATGTTAGGGAGAATAAATGTTTGTTTGTCATGTAGACATGGAAAATAGTTACATGCTACAAGTGCCTCAGTGGATATGTGTTCCTCTAGGTCTTACAGCTCCCATCAGCAGGGGCCTCAGGGCTAATTACATCTCAAAAGAATCAAGAAAGTAAGTGTGAAAGCAAACATTCACACTTAAACGAGTTGTGATTGGAAGGCTTATTTGGTTATTGTTTAACTCAATTAAATGTTCAGATTAACAAATTGGCTGTCAATTGGAATATTACACTTTATCCGAGACAATGTGTTATGACTAAATCCATTTAATGTGATGTGTCTAATCTGGCATTCTCATCCATGCTGATTTTCAGATTGTTTGTCCAAAAATAATCAAGAAAAATAATCCTCCATCTTCTGTCCTCCAAATTGCATTGTGTAACACGGATAAACTAAACAAGCACTCAACCCTCTGCTCAATAATTCACAGGCAGACTTCTTTGCTGTTGTTGACATGCAGGCATGCAGGGTTTATTTTCCCAATAAAACCAAACGGAACAATAAGATGATGGAATTATCCTGGTTGTATTTAATTGAGTTTGACCAGGTCCCTGCTCACTGTCCGTCTAATCTCCTCACAGCGCTGTAGTCTCACTCCCCGGGAAGACGGAGGGAGGCCGATAAACTTTGAAGCTTACGCTAAGAACCAGCTCGCTGCACATTCTGCATTATTCATGAGTTCAGGACTAGAGCATCTTCAAATGGCTTGTCATTTCTTTTTACCCTTTGTCACAGTGACCATATGGTGAACACACACACAGGAGAGGAAAGCAATCTGTGGGTGAATGGCCAAACAGAAACACATACAGAGCTTTGCAAATGTATTCCCCCCCACCCCAAAAAAAAAAGCTTTTTAGCATTTCATCATAATACAACCACAAAAATTAAATATATTTTAATCAGGATTTAATTTGACACACCCTCACAAAGTAGTGCATACTTCCAAGGTGTAAGGCTGATGCCCTTTAATAACTTCCAGTGCAATTAATTGCATTCAAACTCAACTGACTGGTAAATATAGAGTAATCTTCTGTGCCTTAAGGTGCCTCAATGAACATGTGAAAGAAGGGGCCTAAGTCAGGTGGGACAAAACAAAAACTTTCTTAGCCTCTGTACAAAAGTTTATGTCTGCTGCAAACTAATGCTCCAAGAAACTCTAACCATGCTGTGCATGGCAACATGCTATCGGAAGCATTACACCAGCAAGAACAGGGAAGCTGTTCAGAGTTTATAGGAGGATGCACATACTGGAAATAAATGTTACAGGCTAAAATAATCACTAGGCTGGGGCAAAACATTCACTTCCAGTAAAACAATGACCCTAAAGATAGAGCCAGGATTGAAGATGGGTTCCATAAATGTTTTTTCCTTTTCTGCAGGGTTTGAAGAAAGACACTTATGTGTCTCACATCCAGAATTATCCCAAGATCCAATATTTTTATTATCGTTATGAAGTATATTAAAATCATAGGTATGGTTGTTAATATATAAATTTTTAAATAAATTGTGTTTATTTAAATTTATATATTTTTGGAATTAATTGAAAATCTTTCATTAAATCACAAAAAAGCTTCAAAAGATTTCAAACTCCATTTCCACCAGCTTCTGTTTAGCCGTGTCACAGTTGCTTAGCAACATTATATACTCCCAGGTAAGACCAGCGATTAATTTTGAAAAGTAGTATGTCCAGTTTTACAGCCGCTCACTTTGGGTCATCAAGGTTGGCAAAGGACCCGGCCCAAACCAGATCCTTTGAAGAGTGCAGCTCCTGAATTTGAATATTGCCAAACTTTCAATTAGGTTTTTGAATGACCCACTTGAAGCACAAACCCAAATTCAACGCCGCATCTGTGGCAAAGAGGAACAGACAAAACATTTCAGTACCAATGTACTGACTTGAAGGTAGCTGAGTGCATGTGTACCTGTTTTTAGGTTTTTATTTGTGAAATATTCTAAAATTGCTGTGTCATTCTCTATGTCACTAAAAGTCCACGTATAATACATTGAAGTCAAAAGGTTTCAAGGTAATGCACCCACATGTTCCACTCCACACTCAAGTTGAAGGTAGTCCTGTTGTCTTCCCAAACTCCTTTGAAAACTTCTGAAAGGACACACAAAGGGAAAAAAATAAAATAAAATATTTTGGAAAAGGCAACCACCACATTTACTTTCTACAGGAAACAAAGGATAGAAATCTCCCTCTGTGAGTTGCATGTGTTTTCTTTTCTTTTAATCTTGTTCTTAGCCTAAACAAAGACTGGAGGAGTAATAATTGTTCAGTTTTACACTGCATGGGTTTTAGTTCTACCAATGTTTCCCTCAAAAGCTGTGACATTTTGTCACTCCCCTCAGCCAATGTTTCGCATACTGTTTGTGTTTACAGAGTTTGTTTGTCTGACAAAGCCACGCTAGGCACATCCCCTGAAGGTAACCGGGATTGCCGTCATTTGGCCTCCCTAATGTGTGCCACTCAGCATTAACATATCATTAACTCTGTCTGGAACCATTCAGTCGGAAAATTAGGGGTCTCTAAAGGCCTGTTGCTCCATCACTAAGGCAAAACCAGTTGACACCTTCACTTCAGTGCTCTCCGGGGGGAAAGGAAGCAGGATAAAGACATGCGTGGGAGTGAGAGTGGGTGTCAGGTACCCCTTTATTCTGATTTGTAAAACTTTTTTGTGCATTTTATGACCAGATTAAATTGGGTGTAATTTTTGAAATTATATATAACTGACCTTTTCTTTCTTTTTCCAACCTTCACCTCGATGTTAAAAGAAGTTGCTAGCAGATTGTGGAGTGCGATAAAATTTCATATATGGCTCCCAAGGGCGGAGATTGATTCTCCTATGGCAAAATCAGGCTCAAAGTGATTGGTTAAACGCTACTTTTAAAGGCCTGTCCTTGCAAAAATGGTCAGGATGAACTGCTCTGCTTCTAAATCTAATGACAAAACATCTGGTAGATAGTTCCAATGCTGCGGTGGAATTGCTATAGCTGAAGCATTTAGTCTTTGTAATACCTTATTTTGACACTTATAATGGTATGGAGTCTCGCTTGCTTTTGTTGCTCATGATAAAACAAGACATAAATAGGTTGAAGTTCCTTCTCTGCAGCATAATTACAGGTTAAAACTGGATCTGGATAAAAATACAAAATGTGAAACATGAATAGCTTTTCCAGGTACATCTTTCATTCTTACTAATATGATGTGTTTAAAGGGAAATGTCTGTAAATGTTGTAAAGGGCTCCCTGAGTTCATACATTTATTGCAAAAGCTCTTCTCTGGTTGCCATTGTTGTGCTTAACAGATTTGCTTTTCCAAGTGAGGCTTTAAAAATATAGAGCCTCCCTTGCT
>JAVLVB010000491.1:4287744-4333954 GCA_032876305.1 Orestias chungarensis | reverse complement strand
GAAGAGTGAAAGGGAAAATATACACAGGCCAAAAATCCATATAAGTTTTTTTATTATTTAATGAAAGGTTTTTTATTTTTTTATTATTTCTTTTAGATAGAAAACAGAACATTTTTGATAATTTGTGAAATTATTTTAATACATTTTTTGTTAATTTTTACGTAAAAAAAAACTATAATAACAACTATATAATACAACTACAAAAATGACAGAACACACTTAAGGAGAGCAAATTACCAAATGATTTTTTTTTGCACATTTAATTTATACGAGTTTATTGCCACAAAATTTTTAGTTATAAGCAAAGTTAGGGCTACATGAAGCTGAATAATAAAATAAGGAAAAAAATGCAATAGTTTAAGTATTATAATATAATAAATGTACAGAAAATCGAAGTTCTAGAAATATCTGAATCTTAAAATGTATGATTATTGTTTTTTTACAGACTTAATTGGAATACTAAATATTAAATTACCTTTTTCTGCGGTTAAAAGCTAACATTTAAAATGTTTTTTGTTAGATAAGATAACGCTTAATCAAAGTCATTATGTGGTTATGTGGTTATATAGCTATAGTTTGAACCAAACTTTTATACTTGTTCATCCACGCAAAGTTGTGCGGAGGATGAAGCGCATTTCCAGGGGTAACTGACCGAAAGCAGAGTAAATGGTGGTCAGCCTATCACAAAGCAACAAAGAGAGGTTCAAGACAAACACAAGTGCGCAATCACTTACTCTGTTTCTCTATCCTGGTAGGACTTTCCATTGACTTCCATTTATTTCTCATGAATTTCTATAGCCTAACCTTGACTCTAACCCTAAACCTAGACATTACCATTACAAGCCTAACCCTAAATATATTCCTAACTTAATTCACACCATAATCGCACACCTTACCTATAACCCAGAAACAATAGTATAGAGAATAGTCTTTGTTAAAAATGGTCCCCTAAACCTAGGAAATACATGGCCACACACATATACAATACATATACACACACTCCTAAGGACAAATCAATGAGCTAATTAATCTGACGGGGATATGGAGCATGAGAGGACTGTTCAGGAGAACCTTGATAAAAAACTTGATAAAAATTATTTAGTATACCTTTGTAAATATAAACAAGTGTTACAAAGAGCTAAAAATGTTGACGTTTAAAAATTTGTTTGACATTATTTTTCCACCCAGTATGATACCGGCCTTCCCTTGAATAGGTCCATACTGATTTTAATTGATTCAAATTGAGTGCAGTTTAGCATTAATTAAAAAAATAGCAATATCTGGGTATATTCCCTAGAAAACTTTAATCCTTACCAGGACTGAACTTTTCCCAAGTGTGTCAACATTTCCATATCCATCATGTTTTTATACATTCACTACTGTAGAATACCTAATCTAATAGCCTGATAAGTCAGGCTGTCCCAAAACCTTTGGACGAATCAAAGATCTCTGTAGCAAGCATGCAAATACCTTCACTCTATGCATGATGCACATGCAGCATTGTAATAATATTTACACAACTTCCACTCCTATATTGCAACAAAGAGCCAACAGTAAGTTCATTTAGGTGTAGTGAAGAATATTCAGTTAAGCTCTTAATCTTTCTGATTAATTTAGCTAATAGGTATATGACAACTTCAGATCATCGTTTGAGCATTGGACGTTCATGTGAAAATGGTCTGTTGAATAATAATGCAAAAGCTTTGACTATGTCTAATGTTTCCCAAAATCTTATTTGTTGTCTGTAGAGTGGTGTAGCCACATTTTTTCAATACAAATAAAATGAGGAAAATGAGAGCAGTTTTAAATTATATCTTTAAATTGTACTGTATTTTTCATAGGTTCTAAAAAAATGTCATTATGATCAAAGAGTTGTAAATATATATTGCACTTTAGGTGTTTTTGTTTTTTGTTTTTTTTGTATGGTTTAACAATTTTTTATAAGGTCTCTGATTGAGACTCAAGTATTTACCCTGTGAGTAATTGTGGTGCTTCTACTACTGATGTAGATTCTTACTCGGACGAAGAAATGTAATCTAACATTTTATTTTACATTTTACAGATCTACAAAACATTTTATAACCAGTTAACAAGGATAATATCACCTTAAAGCGAGCCCACTGATTTATTCCCTTTGTTGCATATGGAAAATACATAGAAATATTTGATGACTCATAAATGTATACTTTTTGACATTTTTTATCCTCACTTAACCCTTTTATAAATATTATGTATTGCTTATTTTTCATTGGTAATATAATTTTCACAGCATCTGTTCAATTGTTTTATTGCAGTGAATTAATGCTACTGTTTGCCAAGAAAGACAAGTTGAAGCTGTGCATGGCTTAAAATATGTGCCCAGCAAGAGAAAAAACTTCAAGGGGCATACATGGCTTGCAGCTAAATAAAGCTATCTGTCCCATGGGGACAAGTTTGGAATCCTGATGGGCATATCTGCAAAAGTAAATGATAAATATTTTCAAATGGACCAGCATAAAAACGTCACTGTACATCGGTTAAAGGCTGACTAATCCTGGCTGGTGTGTGCGTATGAGTGTGTTTCAAGTCCAGGAGACAGAAGGAAGCTGATCCAATTCCCTGCTTCCTGCAGGACACAGATCTGCATTTCCTCTGCACTTTGATGAAACAGAAGCCAAGCAGTCCCCACCCATTAACAGCTCCTCTGATTCTGCCCTGTGTTCTGACAACCCAGTGTGCTCATGCCTTTGCCTCAGTGCTTGTCATTGGGTGCATATTGTAAGTAAGTTTTAGTGCATATGCTAGTTGTGTGAGTCGTCCAAGAAGCCTGAAGTATGACGACGTAAGGAGCATGCGGACATAGTCCGATAATGAAGGTTAAAGGGAAAAAATGTATACAAGCCCAATTTCTGTCTGCAGCAGTTTTAAAAGAGTGCATTGAAAGATTATGGCTGGGACACACTCTTAAATCTGGCTAACACTTAGCCTTACCAAACCAAAGCATAAATCAATACTTTTTTATTTTTTATCAAGAGCTAATTTTCATTTTATATCAACCCTATCTCTACTTGACAATGTTTCCATACATAGTGCTTAAACATATTTAATAAACAATCATAATTTGGCTAACCACTTGATCTAGTTTGAATTATTACAGGCAAAAACTCAGAAAGCTACAAGTGGGAACTAGCATATCAAGAGATCGCAGATTTTTGTGACAACTATGTACGGACTTAGTGCACACTGATGAAGACTTAATCAGAAATATTGAGTAGTTTATCTTCAGCTTCAGTGTCTTGTTCAGGAGTGGGAGAGGTATAGATGGATTGGGGGCTTCCTTTGAACTTTTTCTCCATTTAGTAAGGTTGAGAAAGAGCTGGCCAAGAAAGCAAAGGTCTGTCTACATTGTGCCCCGTACAGTTGTAATCAGATAAAGTTCATAGTCGCAAAATGGAGATCCAAGATAAGTGAAATAAATTTCTCTGTAGCGTAGATGGACTTTTTCTTTGAGATAAGATGTGGAGCTCTACTTTCCTCAAGAAGCTTGAAGCAGAGCTGGGATTGGGAATGTCCACTGAGCTAATTTTGACAATCAAATCAGAAAGGACTTTTACAGTATATTTTGCAGTATGTAAGTGACTGTGTATCCCTTATTTATTGGAACTGCTTTGGCAACTCTGAAAATTAGATGGAGGGAGTTTTTTTTTCCTTCTTTTTTTTTTTTACTATTTCTGATATTTAAATATTGTAAATAGGTTTTGTGAGACTATGACAAACATGGTTCAACTTGTTGAATTTATGAGCTGCATGTAAAAAGTTATAAATGGTCCCCGAAATCTGAATTCACCTGCAGTTTTCTCTGTTTTCGACATACCCCTATCAATACACACTGAAAAACGTTTGCTCATACATTTAATGCAGGTAGAATCCAAATATATTGCAAATTTGTTCACAGTGTATATTTAAGTGAGAGAAAAAAAAGTGCGTAGTGTTTTATACACTGTGAGATTAGATATTTACAACCTCTATTTTTATCACTCCCCGTAGCACTGCAGAAGCTCTGGTTCTGATCTGGTCTGATTTAATTAGTTTTTCCTTCACTCTTATTGTTACATGTCTGTTATGGCTAAGCGTTTACTATGTAATTATAAATGCGATCATTGAGCAAGAAGGCGTTTGTTTGAGGAATCTTGCAATAAATGTGTAAGGAAACAGAGAAGCTCCTGTAAAATTGCAGAGTAGTTACAGGACGACGCTCAAGTGCCCACAGCACTGCATAAGCCAAAGACTATGCACATTAAAATGACACTTGGGAGTATTTTCATTGGGCTGTCATCTCTTACTACATGTGATATTAGTCTGTGACAAGGACACTGTGGCATAAACCAGCTGCAGTGACTTTTTTTTTCTTTTTTTTAACAAAGTAATATTTTTTTAGGTCATTTCTTCCACACTGGTTCAGTATTTGAACATAGCTGATGGCACAAATACTTCAACTTTAGGGTCTGTTAAATGCCATTGAAGCTTGTCACGTCACCGAACACTGATCCAAACAGCTTGAAGGGCAAAAGTAGGAAGGAAAGAAAAAAAAGGAAAGGAACATAGCATATTTTTGTTTCACCTCTAAGATGACGTGCACGCACACGACGGTTAACAAAAATAAATTGGTCCGAAATTGCCCAATAAGTTCAGATGCGGTTGTAATGTGGTTTAAATTGCATGCCCTTTCCGTCAGTGGAACAAACCCCCTCAATGTCAGCACTCTCTCCCACATGTTGAACGCATAGTTTGCCATGCAATACAAGGTCTCAGGGCCTGTTTAGTATTCACCCACTTGAGTTTCCTAAAGGTTACCAAACCTAATTAGACATTTATGCAGGATCTTCAAAGGTCCCTCCGTTATTAATGATGTGCTACTTCTGAGGACTGCATCGATGCCTTTTTTTTCTAATTCGAGGAGCAATCGCCTCACAATATGTGCATACACAATGGAGACATGCAGACATAGAAAACGCAAGAAGAGGCTGATGGGTGGCTGGTGTTAATTACTGAAACGTCTTAAAGAGCTGCTGTGAAATACATGGACACAAGGTTAAAATCATCAGTGAAATGATTGCCAATGAGTCCAATGGACATCCGAGATCTGAATGAATGAAACATTCTCATTGAATACTTTGTTCTGTACAAAGTTAGATGTGCTGACAGGTAAATTACACAAAAATCATCAATGGAAATCAAATTCATTGACCAATGGAGGCCTGGACATGGAGTCAAAAACAAAATTTAAGGGGAAAAACACACTACAGACTGATCCAACTTTGGTGTAATGTGCTTAAAACAAGTCAAAATGACGCTCAGTATTGTGTGTGGCCTCCACGTGCCTGTATGACCTCCCTACAATGCCTGGACATGCTCCTTATTAGACTGTCATGGTATTGCGATCAATGACTCGAGCAGAGGTGGGATTGCGAGAAAAAATAATTTATTTTGGGGAAGGATAATGAACAGAACAGGAACCGGAACAAAGGCAAAGCGGAAACGGAACAGGTACAACGCGGAAACGGAAAGTAAACAAACAGAGAACTGAGGCGAGACACGGAACGTAAACAAACAGAGAAAACTGAAGCGAGACACGGAACGTAAACAAACAGAGAACCAAAGCGAGACGCGTGGACGACAAACGTGAGACAAAACAATCTAAATAAACAAACCAGCTTAAGAACACGGGAAGGGGAATAAACTAACCGACGAAATAAAAAGAACGAGGGGAACCAGAGGCAACAAGGAGCCAAATTACGGAAGAAAATAACTGATAAACTAAGGACAAAAGAACAAGGAACCAATAAAGGGAATAAACTCAGACAGGGAACAGTGGAGAAAAGGATGGGGAAGGAAGCACGGGAAACCGGAGACTACAAGAAAACAAATACCAAAGTAAATGCAAGGACGGGACCTGAGGAGAATAATGAGGGAGATGAACCAGGACAGAGAAACAGCGAGCAAGAGGGGAAGTCTTACTGGGAGACGTGGAGGAACAAGCAAGAGATGGCGCAGAGAGACGTGGAGGGAATCAGACGATCCAGCGGTGAGTGAATGATTTAACCAGGCTTAAATACTAAGGAACAGGAGGTGGAGATGATTGGGAGATTGAGCACAGATGTGAATGATGAGAACAGATGAGGGAACACACACACACACAGGGAGAAAGAGAGAGCAGACAGCAAGAGGGAAAAATAAAGACTCAACCAAACTAGAAAATAACCTAAACAAAACAATAACTAATGATAACAAAGTAAAACAAAGCAAATACAACCAATTAAACAGCAAACTAACGGAACAAAAACACATATCGTGACAGAGATGGCGGAGAGTCTCCTGAGGAATCTCCTCCCAGACCTGGACTAAAGCATCTTCAACTACTGGACGGTCTGTGGTGCAATGTGACATTGGTGGATGAAGCGAGACACTATGTCTCAGATGTGCTCAACGTTTCCATCTTGTAGGAACCGCTGACGAGGTCTAACACTGGCCTGCATTAGGAGGAACTCAAGGCCAGCCGCACCAGCATATGGTCTCACAAGGGGTCTGAGGATCTCATCTTGGTACCCAATGGCAGTCAGGCTACCTCTGGTGAGCACATGGAGGGCTGTGCGGCCCTCCAAAGAAATGCCACCCCTCACCATTACTGACCCACTGCCAAACCGCTCATGCTGAAGGATGTAGCAGGCAGTAGATCGCTCTCCATGGCGTCTCCAGACTGTCGAGTCTGTCACATGTGTTCAGTTTGAACCTGCTTTCATCAGTGAAGAGCACAGGGCGCTGATGGCGAATTTGCCAATCCAGGTGTTCTCTGGCAAAAGGCCAACTATCCTGCACAGTGTTGGGGTGTAAACACAGCCCCCATTTGTGGACGTCGGGCCCTCACACGATCCACATGGAGTTTATAACCGTTTCTGCAGACACATACACATTTGGGGCCTGTTGGAGATCATTTTGCTGGGCTAGCAGCGCTCCTCCTGTTCCTCCTTGCACAAAGGTGTAGGTAGCGGTCCTGCTGCTGGGTTGTTGCCCCACAGCCTTCTCTGTGTCTCCTGGTGTAATGGCCTGTTTCGTGGTTGCACCTCCCGGCTTTGGACGCTACGCTGACAGACACATCAAACCTCCTTGCCACAACTTGCATCAATGTGCCATCCTGGATGCATTACCTGAGCGACTTGGGGTGTGGGTTGTAGAGTCCATCTCATGCTACCACGAGTGTGAAAGCACCACATTGAGAAGTGGTCTGTTGTCCCCACCTGTAAAACCGCTCCTATATTGAGTGTCTTGCTAATCGTCAAAGATTTTCACCTGTTGTCTATTCCATTTGCACAACAGCATCTTAATTTGATTGTCAATCAGTCTTGCTTCCTAAGTGGACAGTTTGACTTCAAAGAAGTTTGATTTACTGCAAGTTATATTGTGTTGTCTAAGTGTTCCTTTTTTTTTTTTTTTGGGAAATGTTTAGAAAGCTGTAAAACTGTATCTTGACATAATACTCCAGGCTCATCTTCACTTCAGTGTAAGCACCAAAATATGTAAATGTTAAAATATCTATATATTTAGACCTTTCAGGAGTTTTAAAGATTACATTTTATCAAGGTAACCTAACATCTAATCATATTGTAATGAAGATTCATTCAGGATAACCATAAACAGTAAATACCTTCAATGTTGTTACCCTCCATATCAGGGTTAGTTTTGCATTGTAATATGGCTAATTGAACTTTTGTATACAATGGAATTACATCAACTATTTAATTAGTAAATCTTTTAAAAACGTCGGTTCAGCGTTACCTTAATGAATCATGAAAAAATCTTGATAAAACAAAAAATGTAAATGCCGTGCCACTGTATTCATGCCTGTTTTAAATATTAGCATTGTTGTTGGCTGGTATGAATATTTCAGAAATTGCTGATGTGATTTTCACGCACAATAATCCCTCAGGTTCACAGAGAGTCTCTAAAAACAAACAAATATATTGTGAGCAACATGGATTAAAATGTGGATAGAATTGTTCTGTTTATGTCAGAGGTCAGAGGAGAGTAGGAAGACTGGTATGAACACTAACTCTGTAAGCTAACATGCTGAATGTTTAACAAGCTGAGACTATAGTACCAACAATTCCTTTATGGCCCCAGTGTAGCTATCTTATGATGTACACTTTCAGCAGGATAATGTACCATTACAAAAAGTTTAAACGGTTGAATACTGGTGTAGTTATATAATGAGTTCACTGTACTTCAATGGTTTTCAAAACTACTAGATCTCAAAACAATATTTTGCTTGTCAAGTAACAAACTAGCAAACTCATTATAAGGGGGCTGATGCTTGACTTAATTTTAAACAAATCAGGTGATTTTGCATCAAGCATTGCTTTTGCTTTATTATCATTGAACATTTAAAAAAGGCCCATATTTTGGCAAGAATCTTAATTAATTTCTATAACATGTGAAGATGCCATAAATGCAGCTAAAACATTTTAAGATTACCAGATATATTAAATTCACATACTGAAAGAATCTAAGATAAGTAGATAAATTTGCAGAAGAGTGGCATTTTGGGGTAATCATCTCCCCATACCATCCAGTAGAAGCTATTAATATACAAACATACTGTTTCAACTGGTAGTTCTTGTCTTGTCCTATCACAAAAACATATGTGTGGATGCAAAACAGTACTTGAACTATATTTATATTTTTTAGAGTGGTTTAAAATCTTTAAAACACCAGGACATTAGAAAGAAAACCTAGTGGACTCCAGCAAAACAATCGATTCATGTTTAATTCAAAACAAAGAAAGGTTTTGAGATACAAAATAAGCATTTTTGTTGAATAGACATTCCTAGATCCTAACTTAAATCTTAGAGTCAGCATGCACCCTAATCTGGAGACTGAGAGCATATAAGAGACGACAAATGTTCAAAAACACCCAAATCCGAATTTTATAGGAGTTGGGGGGCAGGGTGGGGTGTAAAAAGAGTAGTATCAGCAGGGGTGCCTACAAATGTTGTTTTCAAATATTTCTAAAAAGTGGATTCTTGTCTTTTAGTCACTCTATTTACTGATTTATTTCTTGTCTTATGTTTTGATAACATAAGTTGTGTGTGTATGCAGACATCATGGTAAATTAATTCTTGGCATTCGCAGGACCCCCAGGAGAGCTGCAAAATAATTTCTGGGGGTCGCCAGATGGTTGTTTAAAAAAAAAAAAGAAAAATAAAATAAAATTGTAAAAAAACAAAGTGAAGCATTTAGACTGCAAGACTGCATAATGATTTGTATATTATAATGCCTGTACAAGATTTTGGGAGGTATCCAAAAATTAATAACTTTTAAAATAAACACAGACTAGATACAGTGTTTGGAACCTGCAGTTTCAGAGATGAATGTTGCTCTTTGGCCCCTCCATCTGTGGCGCTTATAAAACAAAAAAGGAAAGTTTTCTGTTAATCAATAAATAAAGGGTCATTTTAAAGGTTTGTCGTGTAATTTCCTCTTCAAAACACCCATATATTATATACACAACAGACTTTTAAAAGTAACAGGTTTTATGGTATGCTAACTATCTTCCATCATTTCCATACTTTCCATAAAAAAGGCTCATCTAATCCAACTGAGTTGTTTTTCTTTGTTAATAGATGACTCATTTTGTTTAAAATCTAATTGTCAGTGTGAGTTTTCTTTCAGCCAATTCTCGAGCTGGCCACAGGGGGTTCCCAGTGCTCCTCCTCTGCTGGAGCTCCTTCCACCCCAGGTGCGCCTGGTTGGCGCTGATGAGCTGGGCCAGTATAAGACGAGTGGTGGATCAGTTACTCGTCGCCTGAGTGTTTGTTTACTCCCGGTTTTCTTCACTCCAGAACTTACATCATCCTCAAGATCCTCTCTGGTTACCCTGGTCATATGGTTCCCACTAATCTTGGCTCAGCTCGGTTTGCCCGCTCCAGCATACTCCATCAGCTGCACTACCCATCTGGACTACAGCCTCACCGACTCTGCTGAAAAAAACTCACCACTCACTCCTCCCTGGCGACAACAGTTCACTCTCTCCAAGTAAGATCGTTCCCTTCATTTCTCCTCAACCGATTGCTGTTTCCTCACCTTACCTGTCCTCACCTTAAGAGGCTCCCGGTCCCCCATCTCGTAGACGTTCTCAGTTCCCTGCCGTTTACTGCCACCCCGCTGTTTCCCGTTCCTCGCCTCTCGTTGCTGTTTCCTTTTCCTCGCCTCTTGTTGCTGTTTGCCCCTTGCTGCCCATCGCCGGATTCCCTTCTCCACCTCAATCTAATTAAAATCATTGCAAATATCTCCTGAGAGTTCTCATTTCATGTGGGTCCGAAGCTTAAATAACATGACGAAAATAGATTTAGTACAAGATTTTACGAAGTACATATTCATAAAAACCCTTTTTTGAAGCTCTAGGCAAAATATTTTTGGTAGTAGCTGGGTTGAAATTGTCTCTTTGAATGGAAAAGTTTTCTGACCCTGGACTAGAATAAACCAGTGAAATGAAACATTATGATAATAAATACAGGGCCAAGACTAAGACTAGTATCCCACTTATCTGTGATAAGCTTATGGAGCTAGAAGTTCCATGAGGACTTTCCTTTCCTCCAATGACTATATCCTCCTTCTTACTAATACCAGGGTGTTCCTAACCTCCATGTTTTTCTCCAGTAGCATGTGTCTAGAAACCTTCCAAGGCTGCGGAGAATCAAATCAACTCTGGCTCTACTTTGAGAAAACAAACAGGCCCTAGGAAGACCTAGATTTCACCAGAATGATACATTCTTAGTTACTTTCTAAACTCTAGATACAATACAACCCAAGCATATTCTAAGAAGTTGAACAATCTTTCAGTTTAAATTCTTTGGAAACAGATTCCAGCTTTTGCAGCTGATATTTTCGAGAGCATATAGAACCTAAGTGCTTTTCTCCCCCACTGGACACACAGCATTACGATGTGATAACCAAAGATGTCTGCATGGTTGCCACCTGTTTTAAAACTCTGATGGATGGTGAAATATTTTTTTATCCATGGTTTTATGTGTTTTGGTTTTCATTGTGTTTGTGTTTTGATAATTTCCTTGTTTATATATGTGTATTACTTTTTGCCATATTTTGTTCATTTATCTGTCTTATTATTGATTGAAGGACTCATGGTCATTTCTTTTTGCTTAGATTCTAGTTTGTTTTTGTGTTTTTTTGTTTGTGCATTTGACATCGTTTATTTTGGTTTAAAGTCGGTTTGTTTCCTTTTGCTTATTAGTTGTGTTGTGGCCATTTAGCTTTGCTTTTTGTAATTATTTATCTTTCTGCATGTTTCCGCTTGCCTACAGCTGTTCTTAATTCCCTGATTTCCTCACCTCCATCCAATGTCACTCTTCAATCCACCCATAGTGTAAATTTCTATTGGTTTTAAATGTTCTTCATCAGTTTCTCCTATTACATTAACCACACTCCATGTCGTTACTCCAGCATTGGTCCCAATGTTTATCTTCTGCACGTTTTTGGTGAAAAGTAAACATTTGCAAGGATCAATCTTTGGTCTGGATTGCATTTTAGACCAGACTCAAATTCACACAATAATTGTAGAATCCCCTGAAAAACAAGAAGCCATTGCAGTAATTCAAACACTAGAGTAATGTGATCCCTTGTTCTGGTGTTGGTGAGTACAATTTCTAAACTGCAGCTTCTTTATTCCAAAAACAACAATTGAAATACCAAACTCAATAAAAATAAAATCATGAAGTATTTTTTAATGTGTCCTGTTATAAAAGCAACCCCTTTAATTTGGTAATGATTCAATGTGGACTCTTTGGTTGTAAAAGTTTAGACTTGTGTATCTTATAACACGGCAGCTTACGCTGGTGTCTTTGGGCTCACTGAATCTACTTCAGTTTTGAAGTCTAAGTTTGCTGACACCAAGTGACAAGAAAGGCCTCAATTTGACAATATTTTTTTTCCAATTTTAATTTCCTTCAGAAAACAAAGTCCTGTTCCTATTTTTTACAATAACTTAAAAATATACTCCACCAACTTTTTATTTTAATTGAGACTTTAAAGTAAAGATAATCTAATAAATAATTATCAATTTCTTACCAAATCATGTTTATATCCAACCTCAGATACAAAGTGCTGAGGAAAAACATTCTGTTTCTATTTATTATTTTACATTTGGATTTTAATCAATTACAAATGGCGGCCAGCTACAGATCTTTAGGGACCATCACTCTCTAAAGCATCAACATTTTCTAAATGTACTGTATGTCAAAGAGGTTGGACATTGATAAAAAACCTTACTACTTCACAGATTTAGGTGTCTTTTCTGCTGAGGAGTCTTCACTAATCATTTGTGAAGGAATATGCATGAGGGTGTGTGTGTGTGTGTGTGCGTGTGCGTGTGTGCGTGTGTGTGTGTGTGTGTGTGTGTGTGTGTGTCTGTTTTGCCTGGTCCCTGTGAGGACAGGTGCTGTTTTGGGTTTGGGATTAGGTCTATGACTACGGTGTGAATTGAGTTAAGGCTAAATTTAGGGTTAGGCATGTACTGGTAATGGTTAGGTTTAGGGTTTGTGTCGGGGTTAGGTTTTGTAAATTTGTGACAAATGAATGGAGGTTAACGGGAAATCCCTGTAAGGATGTAGAAACACAACATGTGTGTAAGTGTTTCATAATAATAAGGCGGAGTGAAAATGAAGAGCAGCTAAACTGTGTAAGTCATTTCTCATTTCCTCGCTTCAGTGGCTGTCAGTAGAAAGCCCCACGTTTTTGAATGATGGTGCAGACAACAAAAAGTGAACAACAAACCCTTTGGCAGGAAAAAGAAAGGAGAACAGGAAAATAAGAAAGTACTTAGAAGAAAAAAATATGACAAATGTATGTTTCTTTTTAAATGACCAAACCAACAAACAAGGCAAAAAAATCTCTACACATATACTCTGATAATACCAAAGAACATGCCCCGAAAGTGAAACCTAATGGAGAGAGGGTAAAAAATCACCTGTACAGTTGGCACTCGTACAGTTTTAGAAGGACCTTTCAAGGGGCTGATTTAATGTGAGAGCATCAATCCTTTTACAGTGCAGGGCCTTGACAGCAAGTGAAAGTAATCTCTTCTTTATTAATGGGACTTTTCACTTTGGACCCGGGGCCTTTAGTATTCCATAATGGTGCTTTCGTACTACAGACCTAAAGAAAGAACAATATAAAATCAGATTAAGTGGATGTGTTAAGAATGGTAAGTAAGGAATATTTCTTTGTTAATTCAATAGTGCTTTTAAAAAAAGTGAAGGTAGGGGAATATGAAAGCCATCCATCCATCCATCCATCCATCCATCCACTTATCTGTTTGCAGAGGCAGTAGCTTAAGCAAAATGCTAACACTTCCCTCTCCCCATCCTGTTTAACTATCTCCTCTTGGGAATTCCAAGCCGAGAAACATTGTCCGGCTAACATGTCCTGGGGATAAGTCAAACTACTTTACGGTGATACTTGGACTCCACAAGGGGATTTGCAAAGGTAAGAGTTTATTATTTATTATTCATTGTTTATTAAAACAGATTGGAGAGACTAAATGTGGTACCTCTATACTTTTAAAATTTGTTCAAATGAGATCGTTTAGAATTCAAAAACCCAGAGTTAACAAAAAGAGTACTTTTTTTTTTTACCAATACTTAACCAACAACATTAAAATACTACTTTCAAAGTAAACAATTGCAACGGCGTAATCAACATGTTTTTAACCCCAAAAACGATGTTGCAGTTCCACAAAAATAGAGGAGTTCATAGTTTCGCCTCCATTATTTTATTCAGACTTGTATTATTACTATTAGTTTCATATTTATTTATTATTTGTTTGCAAAGATCTGTTGTATCTTAAATGTATCTAAATAAATAAATAAAATTAAATCCTGATTTAGTGTCAAAAAATAGGGCAATGATGCCTAGGAGGTTCTTTAAAAGCAAATGGTGTAGTAACCTGTCTGATTTTAAGCAAAAAACATTTTCGTTGCTGCCACAGCAACTCTGCTCCCCTTTAAGCCTATGTTTTAAGTTTTAGTCACTAAGAATTTGCTAGATAAACAAGTCAATAAGTTTGTGCATTAATAATAATTGTCCCTTTTTGTTCCTTAAGTCTTGTCATTATAAGTTTTCTTCAATGTTTTCAATAATGCTGGTAAGGTGCTTCCATGTTAGTAATTTCCTTTTCGTTTCATTTTCTTCGTGTGTTCTTGTGTTCTGTCCCTTGGAAATCTTGATTTATTTCTCTTTGATCCATGTTTATTTTTTCACTTGAATTTTACTTTTTTTTTTACAGCTACATCTTTTCTTTCAGTCTTCAAAACATTTAATACATGACTAGTACAGTTTCTATCTTTGTATTTAGAAGGATATACATCTAATTAGAACAACTAAAACTGTTTTCCTCTATTGAAAACAGTGGAAGGTTATAACTAGCACAAGAAAAACAGGTATAGTATGGTAGCTTTTAGTTTGTGCACATGTGAGAAACATTGTGGTGCCAATCACATTTGTTCTCTCTGTCTACTATATAGTCTACTATTTTAAAGGTGCAACTCATCACTCAGATATTGTATGAGTTTCTCTATTAAAACAGTCATGCTCACTTGCAGGCTTAAAACTGGTAATCCACACAATGGGGGCAGGTAGAAAGAAGCTACGTCTTTTCATCCATGTGCAGAGGAGTGTAAGGAGAACATAAGATAGGAAAGGAGGTTTTTGAAAACACATCATTAAATGTGAGACGAGAAGCATAACGTTGACAGAGGGCAATGCAGTACCAAAAAATAAAGAATCCTGTAAATACAATAGGTAGACTGTTGAATTACAAAAGAAAACATAAGAATTGTCTTGCTGTGAGATCGGACTCTAGCACACACGCTGAGCGTAAACAGTGTGATTAAATGTGAAGCCTGTTAAGATACGAGGAGGATTCCTGCTGGTGTCACTTTTCCAATATTACAGTAGGAGCTAAAAGTGGCTCACTGCTGATGACTCCTATGTTTATTCATACTAATCATCAAGTGTTGTCCTCGTCGTGCTTGAAATGTCTATGTTAATTTAATAAAGAAAACTCATACCTGAATATATATTTAATCATCTACTTCATGTCAAAATTACATCCAGCCATTTGTTTCACTGCACTATGTCCCTTTTAGTGCTATAAGGGGGTTGGAGACTTTCCATTCACTCATCTGACAAGAAGCACTGTTGATGAATTGTGTCACTTAGTTAGATCTCCTTTTTACTCAGAATAAAATGTTACATCTCTTTACTAGGAAAAACTATATACTGTACACACACTGATAGATTGCACTGAATCAATGATAAAGCAATTGATGGGATGATGCAAATTTTATGTTACCGACTAAATTGTTGATATCAACTAAATTCAAATGTGAATTTTTAAAAGTTCTGGCAACACTTTTCATAAAAAAACACATAAAAATGAGTAGACTTTTTTCATAAATCACCACATATCACCTCATATATATGTTTGCAAACATTTAGTACATTGGTGAATTTATTGGTTTTAATCTGTATGACCTAGCTATTGAGCTATTTCTTGTAAGGATTGTTCTTTAACAGAAAAATATCACCATTTGTAATATTTTTTCACTTAAGCTTTCTTACTTTATATATATTCATTGGATCAGGATCCATGCTGTAATGTTTAACATAACCAGCATTGTAAAACTTAAAATCTCCCTCAGATTTGAATCTTCATGTGTTCTAATTACGTTCATATTACTAAACTGAATGTGAATCATTTGCCCCCATTTCAGAAGCTTAAGGCATACATGCAACTAATGAAAAAAGGAATGGCTCTCAAAATCCTTTCAGGCATCTTTTCAATCATCTCCTTGTCTGCCTAATGAGAGTCCCTTTAAAGACCCTCCAGTGTGCATTGTGGTGCTATGTGATGAGTTTGGCTCTGGGTTTGGAAAAAGGGAGCTGCATTTAAAACCTGTGCAAAGACAGGGAAAGTTGACAGAGTGAAATTCTTCACATTGCCATAATGGGTATAATTACACAAAGAAAAGGGCTGTTAGGTTAAATTACCCGTAATATTCACCGTGGATAATGGCAGAAATTCAGAAGGTTAAATGACACCAGTAGCCGAACCCCTTTTGACATCAAGGTACAATTGAAAAATAAATTATAACGGAGCTTTTACAGGCTAGTCCAATACATGTTTTATGGTGAAGATTGGTTTGAAAAGTCTTTCAAAAGCCCTTTAGACACCATTGTGAGGCGATGATTTAGTCTAAAAAGCGCTGGCCAGTTAGATTGTTTCCAACGGTTGAAACTATTTGAAGCCCACTTTGAGTTTCGGGGATGTCTGGAAATTGCCCTGCTGAGTGCTGCACCTACTTGTACAAGAACCCAGGTTGGGAAACGTTGCATAAATCCTGGCAATTAGCTGCTTTCATCGCCTTTTTTTGCTCTTATTTCAGGTTCTCGCTGCAAAACAGGCTTGTGTATGATAGTTTGTTATATATTCTTTTAGTGAGAACTATATTCTCTCAATCCCTGACCGTCACAGCCAGCAAACTACCCAATTAGTGTATGGGCAGGTGAAGAGGGCTGGCCCTGATCACCACGCAATTACCTCGAGTCATCCCACGAGCAACCGCCTACACAAGTGGTGTTTGTCTAATGACCATGAAGGAAGAGGGCAAACAGACCCTGTGTTATCCTATATAACTATCTTACCGTAGTTGGCTCTCAGTAGTTCCACTTCCTTTGTACATCTCAAATCAACTTGTGGTATAATTTCACTTCTCCCTCAGCCTTAATTTACACGAAGTTAGGAAGCAAGTTGCCTGTCTGCCCTTTTGATTGCTTGCTGTTGAAAATGAGTGGTGCTACAACACACAACATAACCCATGCTAAGGATTTCACATTTGCATGAATACACGACAGAAATGCAAAATCTTTGAGAAATAATACAGTTCAAATAGGGGAAAATCTTCAGACGTTTTATGAAAGAAAAATGCAGAAAAAAATCAGTTAACCAAAGAAAAGTGACAAGAGAATAATAATATTAAAAGTAATACAAAAATATAAAATAGAATGTAATACTGTCCGCAGTTTATTTTCATTGTAACTTTATAGGAGGGGATTTTATTTTAGTGAAAACAAGAAGGGATGCAAATAGTTATCCTGCTTTGTTTCCTACTGAAAAATGTGTATGGTTTAAAATATAGTAAACTCTGCTGGAAATGCCTCTACAGTTTACTGAAACATGGGTGATATTTTTCATTTACATCTGTCTATCGAACTATAGATCAATAGTTTTGTTACAAAACAATAAAAAAAGGCATTTCCAAATCAAATCCAGATGAGCCAAATTCAATGTGTCATGGAGCCACTTTTAATAACTTCAAGCATCAAAGTGTAAAGGAGGACATGAAAAATAAAACAAAAAAACAAAACAAAACAATAAAGATATTGAAAAAAGAACATTAAAACCATAAAGAAGTGATAAGTCCCGTTTGGATGTAAGATTTCCTTGAGTTTATTGCTGTTACAGTTACCTTCTGTAAAATATATATTTCTTTCCACTGTTAGGGTTGGGGCTCGCTAAATCCATGCCAGTGCAGTAACATCAACTATTAATCTGAAAACATAAGATAAATGTAAATTTAGATGTTTTATACACAACTGTGGCTTTGTCCTACTTTTAAAGAATAAAAAGGATGAGAAACTGTCAGGAAAATCTTATCCTATTATAATCCTATCATATCTCTAAAAGACTGAATTCTACAAAAAAAAAAAAAAAAAAAGAAAACAACGGAGGATTACTTCATGGGTGTGCACAAGCTTATTGATCTTTTTAGGCTTTCTGTTCAACAGGTTTACACACACACACACATATATATATATATATATATATATATATATATATATATATATATATATATATATATATATTTATATGTATGACAATCACCACCATGATTGGTCAGTGTGCCTGTGATTGTGTAAAATGTTGTGTAAACACCAAATTATATGGTCTTAAATGTATGGTCTTGGTTGTGAAATCATTGTAGACAGGGAAAAATGCAACAAAAGGATACTAATTGAGGATATGAATAAAAGATTGAATAAAAAGAAGCCTATTACAGTTTTTCATTGATTTGTAGACTTGTAAAAACTGCTATTATTTAGTTTTGAAAGCCCTGGAGTAAAACGTAAAAATAAATAAAACCAACTGGCTCTGATAGAGAAAGAAATGGACATAAAAAGATGATTTTTAATCTCCTTAACTTGCTTTCACATAAAACACACATGATCTAATTAAATAATTTTAGGAATTATAATATTTTGTCAACTAAATTATTTACAATCCCAGTCAAGAAGACCTAGTCTTTGCTGAAATTCAGCATTCATTAAAAAAACAAGTATACATAACAGACTGAAGCAGTATTTACAGTTTTAGAAACCAACAGAAAAAAGAAATAATTACAGCCGCCAAATGGATTGGATATGTGAAGCTTGCCAGCAGAAGCTGTTATTATATTGGGCTTGATATTATCTTCACAGCAATGGTTTGACATTTTGAAAAGTACACTTTGTCATTGTGGGAACTGTCAAGATGAAGAAAAATGTTGAAGCCCACTGCCTTAAAAGCTCTAACAACAGGGAGAAGAAGTGAGCTTTGAATCTCCAAAACACATATGGAATATTAGGACAAATATTGATTGCAATCAAGGAAGGGTACGTTTCTTTTTTCTCTTTCTTCTTTTCACAATTTATCACATTGCAAGCTCAATGTGTTCGATTAAACTTTTATTTGAATTCGTATTTGAATATGTGACAAGCCAATCCAAGATAAGAAAAACATAGTTTGCAATTAAAAATCAAAGAAAAAAAACTTGAAGTGAACTTGAAATTTTTTTATTCAACTCCATTTACTCACATTCCTGAATAAAATCAAATAAAACTAACTTGAGCGGGGACTTAATTATTCAGTGTCGGATCCTATATGAAAAGTGGTCTCAATAAGGATTCAGGTTTTCTGTTAAGGCCTCAAAGTTAGAGAATATAGGTGAGCAAACAGCATCAAGAAGATGGAAAATACAGCTTGCAGGGCAGGGCAAGTTGTTAGAGAAGTTTTAACCAGGTTTAGATTATTAAAAAAAACTCCTCAACTCAAACGTTGACACAGTATAAGTGCTGATACAGATAAACATACATGTGCTTCAACCCCAAATACAAGCTTGCAATTTCAGCGAATGATTTAAAATAAATTAACCCTAAATGGAAATGAAATTTTGTAACTTATCTTTTGGCGGATGTATTTTTATTAGTTATTGAAGATGGTCCTGGATGTGGATAAGAAAAATCTCCTGTAGCAGTCAGTATGACGGACAATCTGTTTAGGCCTCTGACGGAAGATGTCTGATGTAGAGAATGCTCAGGGTTGTCCATAATTTTCTTGATTTCAAATAGACTCTTTGAAGGTCTCCACCAACCACTGAGAAGACAGATCGTCAGATGTTCATGTCATGTTCTTTGGAATAACCTAAATAAACATAAATAAAACCTGTTAGTTTTTACTTCTTCTGAGCAAGATTCTGTAGAGGGCTAAACCCCACCATGACATACAGTACTCTTCTCTTTGGGGAAAAAAAGCCTTGAAAACTGTTGTTGCACTGGATTGTACTGGGTGGTGTTACATTACAGGGGAAAGCAATTTTAAATTTTTCAATCACATGAATACATGTTGCCACAGTATCAAATTTGATCTACTACATAAATCACAAAACATGTTGAAATTGTGAGAGAAAAAAAAGGTTCAAGAGGTTTGAATGTCTGAAATATCCCCAACATACAGTATGTTTAATTAAAGCTTAGTGGAGAATAACTGTCTTCACTTCAGCCCCCATAACAAATATAAAATAAAAAGATAAAGAGTTTAGAAGACAGTGTCCTCGTCTGCTCCACCAAACCATGGGGTGAGTCTCACTACATAAGGCTTGGAGTTACACACAAGTTTCCCCGACTCAAATTCCAAAGATGATTCCAACGAACTTAAAGACGCTGAGGACGACCCTGACCCTTCGTAAGCATAGGTCCGAAGGCAATCAAATGGTGGGACATAAGGATCCTGATCAGCTTCTGCCAGCCTGTCCAGGATAAACTGCCTGAAGACCTCATCCTCCGGCCCAATGAGGTGTGACTCTCGAAGTGACATCCGTATGCTGGCCCTGAGTTCCTCCCTGCGCAGCTTCCTCTCTCTCCTCCTCGTATGGGAATGCAGTGGGATGGCAGGTTGGCAGAAGTCCAGGCAGGCTCCCCTCTCTTCCCTTTCTCCGTAATAAAGCACCTTCTGGGAAAAGGTTTCCGGCAGTTCCAAATCCTTCACCTCCACATCAGTCACCTCCTGGTGCTTACGCCTGTGCCTCCTAACCATCAGCATTAGAACCGACAGTGCTGCAGACACAACACAGTGCGAGATCATTATCGCTAAACACTAGGGCATGAGTTTAGGGAGAGAAGAAAAAAAGATCAAAACACACCATACTGTACCTGATGGAGCATGTATGAAAATAATAGCAGCCAGATTTTTTTTTTCCAGCAACAAGTTTCCCAGCAAATACAAAAAAAAAACAAAAAAAAAAAACACTGGTTATATGTTCCTTTTTTTAATTACGGTTCCAATATAAAGAATAAATTATTTTATCCGCTCCATGTGGCACAGAATACTAAGAGTGTTTATCTTCTTTTCCTGCTGTTTTTAACAGGCTATTGTTCTCTGAAAAGTGTTAGCATAGCGGGTTTCGTCATTAATCTTTCATGTGATGGGTAAAGAGAGGACACAAAGCAGCTAAGGTCAAAATAAAGCTCTTCACTATGCACACCCATCAGTGTCCCAGGATGGCTTTGGTACTGATGTATTGCAACCAATACACTCATTACCAGGCATCATTGCTCTGCAAGCTCTAGCATTGTAAACGTGTGTAATGGAGAGTTAAAAAAAAAGGTAGCTTTCACAAAGGAAGTGGAAATTTGTTAATGAAAACCCTGCTGTTTCATATACTTGCCAAAAGGTTGTCAGGTGGAAGTGCTTTAGTTCACATCTGCTGGAAAAGAGGGACTTTATGAAAAAAAAAAAAATCAAACAAAACTTTATACCAACAATTTTATTTTATTTTTAAAAATATTTTATGCGTTGTTTACCAATAAGTTACCCCAACAATCTGTACTTCAGGCTTTTATATCCCTAATCTGTGTCACCGTTTAACACATTATCTCGCAGTTTTTGCCCAGCAGCTAGTTTCATACATCCTCTGACAAAAAGCACACTGTCACGTCTTTGCAAAAACTGCCTCTGTTTAGTAGATAATGTCTGAGCCTTGAAGGAAAGCAGATGTTCTGGTAATGGCGAAAAAGCCGTACATGAACTCCTGTAATCGCGAGAGCTCCCACAACAGATCTTGTAGTTTAATTTCATTAATTTCTTGAACTGACATCAAACAAGACTCAAACATATACTGTAATTTAGTTTTTAAAATGTATAAAGCCAGCTTCTTTTGAAGTAAACAATTGGTATAAAATGGTTATGATTTGATAACATAATCTACCTTCGTTGTGACACATACCCTCACCAGTTTAAGTAAAAGTGAATAAATATCCTAGAAAGGAATAGATAGTATTCAAAAAACCAGCAAGCATATTTGTAAACAAGAAATCCTTAACGTAATACCGCGATGAGGCATCTTATTTTATTAGAGCCAAAAGTCTTCTTTAGTTCACATCTAATAACAAGGATAGTGATTGTAGTGAGTGTTTCTTTTTTTTTTTTTTTTTGAAAAAAGCGAAATTTAACTGTCCAAGAAGGATTTCCATTATGTTTTGTTATTTTCATTTTTAAACTAAAGCTGCAGCTTGCACAGAGGTGACCATCAAACAATAAAATGTAAATGTTGGTGGTTTCTTTTCTCACAAGCTCCACTTGTTTAAAAAAATCTTCAATGAGGTAAGGGCTCATCACCATATTCAGTTTTGTTTGTTTCTTTGTTAATTCATAAGTATTCATAATAACTGTGTTTTTATAAAGGATTTTTATTTTTACTCTGTAGTTTAAAAACAATAATTACAGTCTGGGTACTGCATGTCTCCCCCTTCTACATATGCCGATTCTACTGTCCAGCTAGTTCTGTATTAAAGGCAGTATTTCCACAAAGTCCTTCAAATGAATGTCTTTCAGATTTAGTAAACTATCACTAAGCACTGCTGGTATTCACAATTCTTATGGACGACAGGTGCCAGAGAGTAGCAGGAATTTGCAAATACTTTAGATGCTCTCTAAACACACCTATAACTGTCTATTTTGTTAGTTTAAACCCACAATATGCCATGATATGCACAGTGGAACAGTCTCAGCACAACTAGCCGGGACTGGCTGCTTTGCAAAGGCCAACCAAAAGCATGTCAACTAGGACAACACCTAGATACTTTAGCTTCCTAACATGCTTTTTCTTATAAATATTTTACATATGCTGAGTTTACATACATTTTCCACAAATAACATGATTTTATATTTCACAAAAAAGTCTGGAAGTAGTTGGGGATCCATAAATAAAAAAATATAAAAAATATTATAATAAAAATTATTGTTTTGGGTGCGCTACGAGCAAGGGGGAATCTATAAAGAGGCAGATGGCACTACTGAAAAAGCTGCAGAATTTTCTAATAAGTACTAGTGGTATTCTCCTAATGTCTGCAAAAGTCTGGAGAAAGAAGTGAAACTGCACATAATTTGTTCCAAAGAAATCATCCTAATCTAGTCTTCCAAAATCTTGTTGGAGGATATACTGTGGTCTGATGTGATCAGGGCATTTTTGGGAAAAAAAACCAACCATGTATCACCATAAACAAAATATGCTCCAAATAAGACACAATGCTGGTAGATTTGATTTTGATAAAGAATATTTTGTTGTTTGTTTATTAAAGACTCCTTCCAAAGGCTGCTAAAACTAAATCTGAAGGTATTTTATAAGGATTGGTTTAGGTATGTTCACACTTTTTTTCAGTTTTCATTCGTGATGGTTTAACATCTTCATACTATTCATGCGACAAAAAAGCTGACATTTTATCAGGGGTATCTAAAATTGTATGGTGGATGTAGAGGTAAAAGGTAAAAATTTTGCTTTCAGATGGTATACAGCAAATCGTGGGGTCTGAAAAAGCTACATTTCTTTTTACACATGCCCAGTCTGCGATTCTGTTCTTAAATGCTTAAACAGCCGTTAATATGGAAGCTGATTACAACAGCGTGTTGAGTGTTTCTGAGTCTGATGCATTATCATCTTTGTATCTACATCTTGAATGCCTAAAACAGGTAATAATTGTTTTACCCCTCTTTCATTGACTGGTGTGCCGTGGGGGGAAGTCCAAGTGCGCCCTGGGATTTTGTGACAACCATACATTGTTGCAATATAGTATACAACTGTACAACAAATTGAATGACGTTGTTAATAAACATTTCATGAGTAATGTAGTTGTCTTCGTCACATTTTATTTGGCATTAAAAAATAATTATGAACTTTGCAGATTATTTGAGTGATAGCACGTTATAGGCTGTTTTGTACAACAGGTGTGCCTTGAAATTGTTATTTATCCTTTGGTGTGCCTTGGGTACAAATACATTTGGAACCACTGGTCTAAGCAATAGCAACATTTCGTTCCTGCCAGGAAAAATGTTCCTCACCTACCTTGACAAGGCATGATTTGAACAAATCTACATGTATTCCACCCAAATCCGTTTTTTCCTCCAAATAAAGTTGAAAGCCTCTAAATTTCACAAACCTTGAGTACTCATGTTACTTGAAAAGGGATATACGTATGAAGAAGCTATGATAAATTTCAAGACATAAATGTCTCTTCTTACATTTTAACTAATTGTTAGTGTTTTATTGCTTTTGATAAGCTCAGAATTGTCACAGTAATCAAAAGTCAAAGAGGGTAGATGTTATCAATATTATGTTGTAAACTTCACTTATTCCTAAAGCACTAACAACAAGTCAGACAGAGAATTGAGTGTGTGAAAATTGAAATTGATTATAAATATCATCTGAAGGAAGTAACCTTGTCAGTTCTGTTATCACTCCAAATGTATGAGAGCCATCCACTTAAATAGCAAATAGTTGCATGTGCTATTTGATTTTAGAACACATTTTATGGATGAAATTGATTTATTGCTATTATAACTGCAGGAATAACAATTATTAACTATCATTTACAACAAACATTGTCACTTCCGTTCAAACTTACCAGTGAGGGTGACCAGGCAGACTAAGATCCCTACCAAGGTTTGCATCCTGACCCCAGACAGAGCAAGTGCTTCCACCCCTCCTGTGGGACAATGGCCGGCCTGGAGGCAGCTGCAGACGCTGACTGTCAAAGTGGTGGTACTGGAGAGGGCTGGGGTGCCACTGTCGGTCACCACGACAGGAAGCAGGTACTGAGTTTGATCTTTACGTGTGAAAGTACTCCTTCGCGCGACAATGCCTGCTGTGTTATCTGCAATGAAGTAAAGAGTAAAAGACACACTTTTGAGAGACTGATACTTAAAATGTAAAAAGTTCAAAATATTTTAATGTCTTTAATAAGAAATAAAAAAAAATTGTAACTCCTATTATTTAAGCCTAAATGACTCAAACCACTCTGTAGTCTCATCAAGAGAATATCAGGGTTGTCTGTATTCTTTTTTGATAAACAAAATTTTAGTAATTTAGTGATCATCTCCATTGATTTCACAGTATTCCCCAAAACAGAGCAAATCTTTTTAACCGTGCTGCTGAGGGTTTTTAGGTCTGTTGCACGACCCCAAAATATAATAGCAGAAGAAATCCCTCTGCCTATAACAGACATGAAACATATTTAGCGTTACAGGTGATAAAATATTTTTCTGTGTCTTCTAGGGTTTTTGACAGAAGATTGTGTCTAAAATGTGTCGATTGGACTGGAGAACTAAAGCAACATAATCTTGCTTTGTCCAAGATCCAGCTTGTTGATGGAGGTATATGATGTCTTCTGTAATTCGAACTTCCTGCCAAAAAGGAAACTGCAGGGGGTACTCATCATCAGAGTCTCTCCAGGACAACCATACATTGCTGCAATATAGTATACAACTAGAAAACATAATTCAAATATGTTGTTAATAAATATTTCATGAGTAAAATAGTTGTCTATTTCACATTTTATTTGGAATTAGAAAATAATTATGAACTTTGCAGATTATTTGAGTAATAGCACGTTATAGGCTGTTTTGTACGACAGGTGTGCCTTGAAACTTTTATTTATCCTTTGGTGTGCCTTGGGTACAAATACTTTTGGAACCACTGGTCTAAGCAATAGCAACATCTAAGGAATAGCAACACTTTGTTCATAATAGGAGAAATGTTCCTCACTCACTTTGACAAGAAATAATTTGAACAAATTTATTTCTCCCAAAGTTGTAGGCAAATCTTGGAATAATAATAATAAGTTGTAGGCAGATCTGATAGTTTTTTTCAATTGAATTTTTTTATTTTTTTATTAATGCATGGATGTTTTGTTATCCTCCCACTAAAATTGAAAGCCCCTAAATTTCACAAACCTTGAGTACTCCTGTTATTTGAAAAGGAATAAACCTATAAAGAAGCTATGATAAATTTCAAGATATAAAGGTCTCTTTGTAATTATGACGTCTTCTTTAATTCCAACTTCATGCCAAAAAGCAAACAGCAGGGGGTCCTCATACCTATACCAATCAGAGTACCCAGGACCTTCATGATGCAGTGTGTCAAGACAACTGGTCTATAGTTTGATGGGAATGAATGGGAATGAAGAAAGGAATCAAGGGAGAGTTTTCTTTGGTTCCAGAACAAAGCCGGATATCTTCCACAACATGGGACCCTTCACAACACTTCCCTTAAGTGTTGCTTCCACCCCACCATTCATGGTGGTTTAGGAGTGGCACCATCTCCTGATTTGGTTGAAGACAACTTGTAGAACCAAAGGAGTCAGTGAGGTGGGTCAGTAAAACATCAGAAGTGTAATAGGAGAGGGCTGAGTCAAAGAAGCGTGTACCTTAACTGAACCTAGTAAGGAATAAAGCTAACTTTTTTTTTAAGGTCAAGAAAAAGAAAAAAAAAATGATTTGGTTTTAATTTCATCTGTTGAAGTTACTCTGCCAATACAGAACAATAACTTCTCTAAAGTAAAGTAAGCTATGTGGCATATAATAATATGCTTTGCTTAATGTTCTTCTTCTTGATATATTATTCATCTCCCTGTCGCTGACTTGATGGGTGTGCTCGCATGACTAACTACCAATTCACTGCACCATCATATGTTTTATTATAGCGTATTTAAAACATTCAGAAGTACTATATGCTTTTCCACTGACATGTCTCTACTCATACTATCTATATTTGATATAAACATTTCAAAACAGATACTGTCCTCTTACTAATAAAGCAAACATTTGCATTTACCTTATATGTATAATATGGTCTGGCAATGATCATAAAATACTATATCAATAATAACTGCATTTTCTTATGGTTAAATAAAGTTTAGCAAGAAAACGATTTATCTGGAAACCTCTACAACTACCTGGGGAGGTCTTATAATTAAGAAATTATACATCCAAAATAGAATCTAAACTAATAACAGTCTAATGTTTTTTAGGTCTCTAAGGGATTAAAAGAGGGGGCTTTCAGGCTTTTTAGAAGGTGTAATACCTAATGCAAAATTAAAGAAAGAAAGTAAGGAATTCTGTTTCGAAATAACCTTTGATCAGTTAGCTTCCGTACCAAAACCGCCAGAATAAAAGGATTACTAAGATACTGTGTTCAGGAGCACCGAGTAGCTCGTTTGGTAGAGCAGGCATGCTGTGTGAAGGATTCTTCTGGATTTGCTGTTTGTTGCATGTCTTCCCCTCCCTCTTCAACCTAATTACTATCATTTTACTGTCCAATAAAAGCCACTAGAGGGGAAAAAAACTAAAACATATAGTTTTAAATTCCTTAGGAGCAAAGCTCTCACACTTAAGTCTTCTAAGCTAGACAAACAGTAAATCGCGACAGAGCAGTGGCTTATTTGGCCAGAAGGTCCCTCTGGAAGGCTGTACTGGTCTCCTCTGGGATTCGCCTTTCAATGTTCAGAGATTCCTCACTTTGGATTCATAACCTAGGGGCCCAGTTTAAAGAAGGCGCTTCTTAGACTGCGTATCTCCGTGGCGTAGAGAGAACAAAAGTGTCTGCAAAAGCATCACATAAAAATGTTTATTTTAACTTCCTTGGTTCAAAGCAGTCTGGGTAAAAGATCTGCTTTGGTATTTGTCTTCGTGTCACAGTCACAAAACTCAATTCTATCTGTGGAAAGTCATTTTGATTTAGGAATTGTCAGAGGGCCTAAACACCCAATCAGACGTGGGTTTTATAAACTTAAGAAGAAACTAGCTAAATCAATCTCCATTATGTTTCTTTAACAAATTTTACTCAATGACCTTCTTGTAATCGGTACACTGGTGAATTACGTCTTCTGAAACTGAATATCTGACCTTTAAGCAGATTTTAAACTATGAATGGAAGATTAACTATTTAGTGCCTGGAGTTGTTAAAAATGTAATTATTAAATAATTGTACAAGCTCCCATATAAAGTTTAAGAAATTAATCAACACTAAAGTAATGGCTACTTCTTAATTATTTTAAAGCTGAATTAATGAAAAAAAGTCATTCATATTAGAAGTATAATAGCATATACTGATAGCATACTTAAGCGTGAACTTTGCTACAGAAAACATGTAATGTCATAAAAATTCAAGGAACAATAAAGTGTGAGAAAGAGGGTTTTCGTTGCCAAATGTAAAAGGTTTTCAAAAGCTTTGGTTTTGAATATTAAATGTACCATACTAGTTAGTCTTTACCGTTTTTTCATCATTCTCATTACATGAATTTAGGCTCAAAATGTTTACAACCATCATCAAGGAATGTTTATAGATTAGGCCTTTTTTGTTTTTTTCTAATATTATTATTATTTGAGGTGTTGGGGTGTGCCCTATACAAGAAATGTCAGAAATGGTCCTGATGACTTTTATATTTCCTAGAAGAATAGTTACAGATTTAATTTACACCAAATGTCCTAGTTAAAAATGATGGAAAAACTATTTAAGTTGCCATCAAAGCAGCATAAGTAAAGTTATAAATAGTTCCCTGCAGCTTGTCAGCAGGAAACAAAATGCTCGGGAGCTCAGACAGCAAACGGGGGTAAAAAGAACACCTGACTAATTTGACTCTGTCCAAAGAAGAAAAATGTGCCTGCAGCTTGCATGCTCTGTTTCCACACAGCTTAGTAAAGTGACCATTAAGATGGAGTACCTTATATGCAATCTAAGAAAATGTATTTATTTATTTTTTACAAATGGTTGAAAACCTAGAAAAGAAAGGTTGGGGGCAGACTAATGTTGTTTTGGTATTTATCACTGTGGTCTTACCAAAATACAGAATTACACCATGTCTTTGAACGAACTTAGAACGAACCAATAATAATCTATTATGGAATAAATAATTCAGGTAATTCAACCAAACTGTATTTTACCAGCATGAACTACAGATGAGCTAATGAGTCTCTTTTTGAAACAACCCAGCAGCATATTTATGAAGTCATGCTTCTAGTCCAAACCATTTGTAGTAATAACATAAAATGTACAATATACAAGATGTAAATGCTTTTACATTAGTGGTTATAGCCAATAACATAGTTGTTGGCAAAGTTGTGAAGCACATATATCCTATAAATCTTAAAAGAGATAAACAGTAACTGTAATTAGAATTTGATTACTTTATTAATCAATGTTTTGGCTGTTGATATTGTTTGGGCCATCATTATAGTACAACTTTATAATGTGATCTTCCTTTTATTTGAACTCGGATGCTGAAATGTTTGGTAGTCCATGCATCATTTCTTGCATAAATATAACATTTGCCGGAAAGCAGTCGAATGATTCTGTACAATTATGAGCAGAACACCCTCAACAGCCTCCTCATTTTCTGATACATTCAGCTTTTGAGTGCAAAAAGACCTTCAGGATTTAATTTGGGGATTCTTCAATTTTAAAGTCAGAAATGCTGAACAGCATCAAACCTAATTTCTATCTGTAACAAGCTTTTGCATGATAGGTTATGTAACTTAAGTACAGTAAAAAGTATCTGGAATAGCACTGGTATAAAGTCAGTAAAGATGATATAAAGAATTATTCATTGCATTTTGATTATATGTAACCTTGATTATCTCTGATGGTGAAGTTTGGATTGGTTTGCTCCTGTGGAACCATGGAGTAGTAGAAGTGGTGCTGCTCCGTAGCCTCGTCTGGGTCGACGGCACTGAGAAGCTGAATGAGCTCAAAACGCACACACATAAAGAAGAAAAATAAGCACTGCATTGACCAAAGCAAAAATTATATAATCCATTCAGTTTCTAAAAACCTATTTAACTTCTTTGTCAGACACAAGAAGAAGCGCTTGAAATCAGTTGAGGTTAATTTAATGATTGCACCTACTGTACAAATATCGAATATTTTCATGTTATGACAGGAGAGGATGCTAAGAAGAATAGAAATAAGTTCCTTTGAAATAAAACATTAAAGCACATTAGAACACTTAGAGATTGAACCCCTGCACAATGTGATTTCAATATTGCTGCAAAGTAAATCATGAACACGAGCACCATAATATACATACTTCTCCCGCTTGCGTGCCCTCACAGATATATGGCTGGTAATCCCTTGCAAGCCTTGGCATGTTGTCATTTACATCCAGTACAGTGATGAACACTACCACGGCGGAGGATAAATGGTTCTGCGCTGCAGTAGTGAAGACAGACATTTAGCGAAGTCCTGTGGGTGCATGTATCACAGATGCTTCATGAAAGCTGTGGCAAAATAATGCTTAAGACTGATCTTAAGTTTTGAAGTTTTTGTGCTCTTAGAACATTTTTGTACTGCACAATATGGTGCATTGAACAAAAACAGAACATAACAATCAATGGATTTAAAACAATTTTTAACTTTACAAAAATTAGCTTTTTGGATTACATTCTAAGCAGCATGTGTTTTTAAAAGCAGTGGTTTGTGGGCTGCTGTGGAAAGGTGCGCAGTATCAACAATTCGAAATCTTAACCTTCAGTGTACCGTCATAATTTACACAATATATAGTCTCATTTCATAGAGAGGGATGCATTTCAAGTGTTTATTTCTCTGTTCTGGGGATTATGACTTATACCTAATGAAAGCCTGGAGTTCCTTTTCAATAAAGCTAGAATGTTAAAGGGGGTGCTAAACTTTACATTATGATTTACAAATAGTGACCTTCAGAAAAGTACGGCCATGTACTGTATGTGCTGTATGTGCTCAATTTGCCATAACTGCCACATCAGTACAGCATAAAAACGAGGTGATCATTCTGTGGCTCCACTAAAAAAGCCCAGCTTGCTTTTTTTTCAGTTTAGCTGCTCTTTTTTTTAAACATCTTCCACTTGACAGCACTCAATCAATTCTTTTTGTGATTTAGGTCTGGCGAGTTTCCTAAAATAAATCAGCATCTCCATAAACTTTTCCAACAGGGGGAGGAAACAAGGTGTTCCTGGTGAACAACTGTCCTGACTTTGTAACTAAGGTTATTCCCAACATCATTTTTCTTTTTTTTCCCGTCTATTCCATTTTTAAAAAATATTTAGATTTAGCACAATGTGATTGGTAAGCTTTAGACAATACATGTAGAGTTGGCAGTATTTCTATTTTATCATTATGGTCACAAAATAATTGTGTTCAAATATTTCTATGATTGGTTTAATGTTATATTCTATATCTGTAAGACATTTAATTTAAATTTTTTGAAAGCTAAGGCAATATTCACCAAAATGTATTAATTATAAGTCGCAATATACAAAAATTACATTTTACACTGAAATTAATCTAAAGGTTATAATTCAAGTTTTTTGATGAGATTACAGATATATATATATATATATATTTTTTATTTAGTCATACTTTCTTAGGTTATATACTGTTTATTTTAGGACAGCTGAAACAAATTTACTCCAGAATTTAAAAATGTGCACCAAGTCAGGAGTTTTCTTAATAAAAGTATAACTCCGGAACCCATTCAACACAGGCTTCCAATGGGAATGAAAATAAAATGTGCTTTGGCATATTAACAAGATCCAAATCAAGAAAAAGTCCTTACAGGTTTCCTTGGCTTCGACGCTTATATTGTGCCAGTCTGTAGTTTCTCGGTCCAAAGCCTTGGTGATAGTTATGGTTCCATTGTTTGGGTCTATTTTGAAAGTGTTGGTGGCATCCTTTTTGTTGATTGAGTATCTGGAGGAGAACAAATTCACAGAAATGGCACATTTAGCAACTGAATGTTGGTTTCTGGGCAAAGAAGACGTTGCAAACCGCAGGGAAATTAATTAGACAAACTGCTCTTCTTTTTTTTCTTTCTGTTGACAGATATCCAGCAAAGCAACTACACACACAAGCTAGTGAGAGTAAACTGACAACAATGTGGTGCAAAGACACTGATAACAGATTTGTTTATGCTTCCAGTCAATATAAATTGATTTTCATTTTTAATTAGCAACACTTTGTTTTATTTTTTCATTTATATATATATAATTGATGAGTAATTCATAAAGCACAGAGGAAAGAGTTTTTTTTCAAGAAATTTATAGTATTTAGAGCGTTTTAGAAAAATATAAACTGTTTAAAATCTTACTTTTTTAATCTCTTGCTTTAAGTTCCATCCATCCACCAATCTGTACATTAACAATAACTTTTACATTTATACCAACTGAAACCACAACAACAGAACATATAAATAAAACATGATCATGTTTTTTTTTTTTTTTAAACGTTACTTTTTTATTCCAGAACACCAAAAGTGTACCACGTAATGACTTCTCAGACTGAAACAGACTAATCTGAAACTACAGACACAGCGATAAACTCTATATTTGTACTGACAGAAATGTTAGGCACAGACAAAAATTTCTATTACTAAATCATGTCTGTGTTTCATGTGGCAATGTCTTAGCGTGTAACAATCCCAGTTAGTCTGTAGTTTTCTGACATGTCCTTAGGGCTCACAAATGTTTGCATAGTTTCTTAATCTTATGGTTTTTCAGAGATAATGAACTCAGCGATTTATTTAAAGATATCTTTTACATTTATAACCACTCTTTTTGAAATCATCACCCATTTAACTCTTATCTGACTTGAAGGTCATTTCTGATCACTAATTCAACGATCTGAACACGGCAAAACTTAATCGTATTTACTGGAACTCTGGAAACCTCTAAAATGTCAGCCTGAATTTATTAATCAATGAAACACTGTCACCGGAGGGACAATAATAGACGCTGCGCTGAGCATGATATGCAGCAGCTGCCACTCTTAAGCTCTGCTGAGATGGACTACAGGCACCGCTTGTACGGATGTCTCCTGTGCAACGTGCCCCACGTGCAAATGACTGCAAATCTCAATTCCATATGCCACCTTGTACGGTGCTTTATTACATTCATACTTTCTCGGCAACGTCGCTTTGCGATAATATGGCTGCAATAGATAGAAAAGCCTGTGAGGTGTAAAAAAAAAAAAAAAACTGAAAAAAAAGAAATGTCATGATTTATTCAGGAGGGCTCATTTCCCACTAAAGTATCATGAGATAAATATGACCATGTTCTGGGTATCCAGAGATCAAGGGGGAACAAATGAATGCAGAGAGCCAGTAAGCATGTTCAAAATGGAATGATTGTTCCACCCGTGGAGGAAGATGTCTCCAGGTGTTTTAGCTTGGGTGTCTATCCCATCATTATAATCCCAGTTTTTGGATGCCGGATGGCAGATGCCATCATATCCCGCGCCCCCCAAACTTTAGACAATTCACACTACCTGATGAGATTGTTGACTATGTCATTGTCTTTGGCACTGACGAAGCCAACCACTGTTCCCACTGCTGCATTCTCAAGAATCTTCCACTGGTAGAGGGCTGAGGAGAAGACAGGTGGCTCATCAATGTCCTCCACAACAATCTTCAGCGTCGTCCTGTCGCTGAACTCAACCAGAGTCAGAAATCGAGTGTCTGGGTGGTCGTTAGTTGCCTCTGCCCCCACCATATATCGTCTCTGATGTTCATAATCTAAAGACTGCAAAATAATTAAACAATTAAATTAAAGATTTCATAACAATATAAACCTTAGTTTCTAATCAAAAGAGGTAATGACATTTTTATCACTGTTTGCAATCTTGTGCTTCCCACAAGTAATTATACCACTGAAAGCAAGACCTTTTTATATATAGTTCGGGTATTTTCAAGAAGTTACCTGCTGTGAGCAGACTCTTAAATAATGCTATGGTTTTGAGAAACATCAAGAACAACTAATAGGGAAACAGCAGGCAAAACATTATCACACTCGCAATATGATTCACGAACAGAATCCATATTCTCTTTTCTATCTAATGGCATTTAAGTAGAAATCTCCCGCCTGCCATGAAATGCAACAAATTACAGTGTTTGTGCTCAAAACAATTCTGACTCAATCTGTTTATTGGGAAAAAAAACATTTTATTGTTTATATTATTTTTGACCAATGTATTTAGTTAATAGATGACCGGAAAAAGAAAGTCAACTGGAACTACATAGAAATGGTTGTATAATACTTTATCTGCATTACAGTATTTCATGGAATATTACCCTTCTGTATTTTTCAGAGAAAATCTATGTGATTTCATTAAACAGACATTTATTCTACACATCTATTTATCCGTTTTAATTAAAGATAGACAGAAAAATTGACTGGTGTCGACATGATTCAAACTCCAACCAACTACCATCCATTGTCTGTAGTCACTAATCCTTGCAGGGTGAGGTGGTCCCTGTATCAAGGAGTCATTGTGCGAGATCTGAGATACAAACTTAACAGGTCATCAATACATGACAAGTCAACACAAAGACACACAGGACAAGCAAGCATGAATGAATTACTAATAACATACAGTAGCTACACAGAGAGCAAGCAAATTCTATACACTTTCAATGAGCATCATAAATACTCAACAGAAATAAATTTGACAAATATATGCTTTAAATTTACCCGATATATTTATGCATGGTAAAAAACAAGAGTGGTTACAGATTTTATCCACAGTAGGGTAACAAAAAATAAAATAAACATTGTTGTTACATGTTACAATTAGGAACTGAGTAGAGCATGTGTAACAATACACCCTGTATGTACATTTAGCTAGTCTTAAAGGCACAACTTTCTTTTTAGAAACTAAAATAGTAGTATTTCCTACATATGTTCATCATCATATTATTAAGGCAGTTGTCAAGCTTTTTATATGAAAAACACAGAAATGGATGGATGGATGGATGGATGGATGGATGGATGGATGGATGGATGGATGGATGGATGGATGGATGGATGGATGGATGGATGGATGGATGGATGGATGGATGGATGGATGGAGAGTCCGCTCCATCTGTCTCTGTCATTGTGTTGTTGAGTCCTTGGACGAGACATCGTAAATGTATTGGCTGCTGGTTGTGGTCAGAGGACCCGGTGGTGCTGATTGTCTGGCAGCCTCACTTCTGTCAGTCTGACCCAGGGTAGCAGGGGCTAAAATTTAGCTTAGAAACATTAGCATATAATTGTGTGTTTAAAAGCCCTCTGACGTTTAAAAGCTCTATTCAAATGCAGGCCATTTACCATGAATAGAATTAGAGGGTGGGATGGACAATTATGTGTCTGACCTACAAAACACAAAACTGTACTTTTTGCATGGAGCAATTTAGGCAGAAAATAGCAGCATAACTTATGTAAATCTCCTTTCAAGAGTAAACTAAAGGGCTGCCGATAAAAGTTTGATGTACTGATCAAATATTTGTATCTACATATGAGTTTATAATTAATGGATCATTGGACTGGGCAGCCATAAAAAAAATGGTTTATTTAAACAACTAGCATTAATTTGTTGAACTTTTCACTGTGGAACAACAAAGATGATTATAAGGTTTTACTTCCTACTAAGTTAATATATTGCTACTATTGCTACTTCCTACTATGTAGCAATTCAACAAATATATTAAAACAACCCAATACATGTGACTCATTTATTTTTTATGCAACTTTTTCTATCTACAACATTTTAAATGTGTCCAATTGAACAGACACAATCTACCAACACTTTGCTGAGTTTCATCAATTTAAAAATAAGATACAGTAAATTGAAGGGGATTAGGGGTGAACTATTTGCAGCAGGGAAAGTATGTACAGTGACCATAACATACATGTGTTATTCATCACAAATTTTGAGAGAAGAGTAATTATACTTGCTTCATGCAAATGCTTAACTAATATGCAATTCCCTGAATGCAAATATTAGATAAAGGACAGACGGACTAACTTTTACCATTGCTGACTCAATAAAAATAGATTGGAAACACCTGCAAGTGTATTAGAGTTCCCTAATCAGGCTAGGTCCAGGATCTTGGTGGGTTGGGGTGCTGGGGCTTTCAGTGAATGCATGCATTCGTCCTTGGCCCTGGCCTGGGCCCTCTGATGCAGTGGTAGGTCCTCAACCTGGCTTTCAGACTCTGGACCTTTTGCCTTTCATTGGGTCTAAGTTTTCCTATGCGGCTGCTTCCGGCTGGTAGATGGATGTGTAGTAGACGGGTGTGTTGATGCTCTGGCCATCATATGTGTATGCAGTTGGGCGGGTGCCATTGAGCTTTGCAATTTTGCAGACTCCTTGACCTTTTACAGGAGTAGTGATGACTTGTTTTGTAGGAGGTCTTTGGTGGTTGGTGTGTGACTGGGATAGTGGGATACACGGTGGACTGCATCTACCTTTGTCTGTTGCTTCACCCTGCTGGTCTCGCCCCTGACCTCCTGCTGGGCTGTGGCTGTTGGGTTGTCCTAGGCCTGGATGGGGGGAGGATCTGATGCTTGTACCTTGGTGGGGGGATGCATTGCTTTGTAGATGGTTGGTCTGGTTTAAATGGAAATGGCAATGGGGTTCCCTGCTTTGTTTGCCACAATGTCAGGGGGAATGCTGAGATTGCTGGTTAGGGGGCAGTAATATTGTTTTGTTGTTGGGATGTCCTATGGGTTGTTGTTGGCCCCAAGAAAGAGGCTAGATGCCAGGGACTACTTTGCACGTGAGTAGATCATGTTGTGGTGTTGGATCGTGGAGTCTAATGGGGTTGTATGATTTCTGCAGTTATGCAGGTCTAGTGCCTTGCTGGTGCCTCTTGCTTTGCATTGGGGGCAGAATACAGTGAGGAGCGTTTGGATCAGGAGTTGTATGCAGGACGGGGGCTGTCTGGATGTTATCTGGGCCGTTTAGATCATATGAACCTTCAGTTTTCTTTTTTTGCTCCATTTTTGGTGGGATTGAAGTTCTAGGCCTAAATCTTTTGGGGAACCCCAGGCCTACCCTGATACTGCCGATGTTTGGCCAGTCTGCAATTTTCCACCCCAGAATAGATATATATATATATATATATATATATATATATATATATATATATATATATATATATATATATTCATTACACACACTGAAGAAGTGGTGGTTTCCTTTATAAACAGTAATATTTATAAAAAAATGTATTTTCACTATAATTGGATTCTTGAAATGCATCTCCAAATGTTGAATTAATTGGATATGTATTTACCTTGGCTAGAAGGACCACACCTTCCTGTGTCTCTGGGTCTGTTTGGATAACAAAAGTGGGTCTTTCACTCAAGTCACCCTCCAGACGGTATGTCATTTTGGCATTAATGCAAATGTCTCCATCATCAGCCATGATTCTGCCCACAATGGTACCAATAGCAGCATTTTCAGGCAACGCAAATGTGTACATATCTATGGGAAGAAGAGAGGTATAACTTTGTTTAGTTTTACTTTATGCTGTAGGAAGTGAAAGTCATTACATAAAGAATTCACAACATTGCCGGATTAATACAGAAAACTTCATAGTACATAGTATTTGACAGAATTGTAGTATATATAAGGGAAATGCAAACTGACATATATGTGAAATAAAATAGAAATGACAAAATGTCTTCAAAATAATATACAAATAAAAACTAAATATCAGTGAGTCTGCCAGAAGGCTCATGGTAACTCAGGAGGAGCTGCAACACAAGTGGGTGAATTGTGGACATAAAAACTAATAGTCATACACTCCATAAACCTGACATTTTGAAAGGCTGTGAAAAAGAGTGACAGTTTTGAATCTGGTGCTACACAATCTGAGAAAAATGACTTTAAAAATACCAGTGTGTACAATGCATAAGTCAACATCCTAAATCCAAATTATTGACATTGTAAATGAAGTGCTGACGTTTACTCTCCAACAGGACAACAAAACCTAAACATACAACCAGAGCTACAGTGCAAAGGGCAGCAAATATAAAAAAAGTTGACTGAATGTCATACAGTTTACAGGAGGTGAATATATTGTCAATAGCTAGAAAAAAGATTCAATAGATTTGTAAAATGATAAGAGAAAGAACATTGTGGTAATGGTCATTTTGGGGCCAGATAAATTGTAGCAAACCCCATATAATCCCAGCCTAACTCTTATAAAATGAGAAAATCTTATTGTGCCTTCGAGCGGCGACTTTTCAAGGGATAGACACAACTGAAAGCAACTCAACAGGCAACCAGCTACTCATGGAAAAAAAATGTTTTGGCTGATCATGAAAGGGCACAGTTTAAAGTGAAGAGCCGCCATTTAATATTAATATAGCCATTTTCACCAAACACAGAATCTATGGGATACACTGGGTCCTGCTATGAATTGGGATGTGACATTAATAGCTGAAAGCTCAATCCTTGCTGGTACTTTCCTGCAGCATTGATTTCTTTCTACTACAGTCATTTAGTGAGGTTTATCCCTCAGAAGGCTCGGTTTCTTTCCAAAGGTCATGATGAATGCCCTTTCATGTGTGAATGATTAAATTCAGCCAGCTTGTGGCACGTCTACGTTTGCACATCCAGATGTGTGCAGCATCTCCTTCTCATCTTTTGACTGTCTGCTTTTTTAATTTTAGGCTCACGCTTGAATGCCTTGACGTGCACAGTCGAACACAGCATCAGAAGCAACAGCCGCCCACCCGAACCATGGGAGCGGAATCAAAAATAATACCTCGTATGTATAATATGAAACACTTCCTCGATGTCTGCAATACTTTATACTTTTTCATTGATTCCCTGGGTGTGTGTTTCTGTGTGTATTTGTGTGCATGTCTTTGGCCCTTAGCGTTTGAAACACTGCAAGTAATGTAAGTGACTGACGTTGCTGAAATGTGGGCCCATTGTCATTCACGTCAGTCAGGCTGACGGTTACTGTGGTGGAGGATGAGTAACCACCACTGAGGCCCAGCATGTCCTTCACCTGCACCACCACCAGGTACTCCTCCTTGGCTTCACGGTCCATATCAGCCCATGACACTACTATGATCCCTGCCATGTGAGAGAACACAGAGTGAGAGAGTGGGCATTAAAATAAAGTATTTGATTCACTAACTCTATTTCTGCGGGTGATACATATGTTTTATTAAGCAAATAACAAATATTGCCTGAAGCAGTGCTTTGGAGCACTTCCCACAACAGTCATCAAGAAATAAAATGGCAAAAAAATAAGTTAATGTTAAGAGGTCTTTTAGATGACTTAATGCTTCTTCTGTCTGGCCAGACTGGAAGCTGTGAGCAACAATAAACTGAAAAACAATAAACTTTTTTAGACTACCCCATTGATAGCTTCAAGGCCATCATTACCAACCAATGAGTCAAGTAATTTTATGATTAGACAAGAGCTTTTCAGAAAACCAATACCTGCAAAATAAACCACATTATGTTACATGGAGTACTGATACATTTGAAGGATAATGTGTGTTCAGTCGAGAAAGCTTTATCGGTTTGGTTTGGAATGAAATGTACCTAGAATATTATTTTTTTTATTTAATTACTGTTTCTTCATATTAGATAAATAATTTACCATATAATGGTTTCATACCATTTAAAATCTAAAGTAGTACAAAACTCCATAGACGTTAAACCTAAACATCTCTGGACCTGTTTGTCACAGGTCGTCTGAAATCCTCAGCAACCAAAACTATAGTGAACTACTGCCTACCACTTAAAAAAAAACAAAAAAAAAACACACAAGTTTTTTTGTTACAAGGGGGGTTTTGTCCTGTCAGATTCGGCATTGATTTGCATTTAAACTTTCTTCAGGGTCAATGATGACATTGTGTGGGGTGGACAGGTGTCTTTATGCAGCTAGTGACCAAAAGCAAGTGGTGGCAATTTAGAGTATGAAGTGTAGTGGAGGTGGACTTTATAGAGGTGCTCTAACAGGTTTTTGAGGGCAGGATTTTTTTGCTGATTGGCAAGGGTTCAAATATGTATTTGCAACAGTGAAACACCAATAAATTATTTAATTGTTGTTATTTCCTGATTGTGATTTCCAGGTATTTCGTTTTTTAGATCATGTCCCTCACAGTGGACATGCACCTAAGATGAAAATCTCAGACCCCTTTATGATATCCAGGCGGGATAACTTGCAAAGTTGCAGTGGGCTCAAATAGTTACTTTCCAAACTGTATATGTGAATTGATTCAAAATCCCTATGATTGCCTGTGCTGCTCTTTTTGTAGTGCACTTTCCTTCCATCAAATCTACCATTTATATGGTAGGGTGTTTTTTTTCTTTTAACAATTGGATTGGTTACCTTTCAAGATATGTTTTATAGGGTTTTGCTCTGTAAATTATCTGAGAAAAGGAATATAGTTTCCATTCAGCCGTTTACAACCAAAATAAACATTAGAAACGTATCACTTTGTGTAAAATGGATCTACATAGTATTTAATTATTGCTTTTTCAAAATCTAATTAGTTTAGTAAATCCACTTTTTGCGTAAATTAAAATTGAAATGTCCCTCCCTAATGTCATAATAAACTAACATTATTCATTTAGGCTTACTTTCTTGAAATAAAGGCAGAAATCTTGGAAATAAAAGGTATATTCAATATCATACCTGTCTGTGCCTGCACAGAGAAGTAGGGCTCCCCCTGTAGGATGGAGTACATGAGCTTGGCGTTGTTGCCGAACATGGGATCATCCGCATCTGTGGCTGTCACCTGGGCCACCGTGGTCCCTGTGGGGGCAGGGTGCGGATTGCACAGTCAGAGTACACTCAGGCAGCAGTTCCAGTCGACAGGGAAATAAAGTGATTATGCCGCAGTCCCGCAGGGTCTGTCTGTCTGACTAGGGAGGTGGAGGGGGAGGCAGTGGAAATGGAAAAAGCAGAAAGCAGAGCCAGGCTGAGGGCGAGATAGTGGAGGGATGTTGACAAAAGAGAGAAAAGAGTGGTGGGGGGACAGTGCGCTGGCCTTTCACAATATAGAGCAGGTGTGCATGACAACCTTTCCAGCCCTGAACGGACATCTCTCTATCCTATTGCCCCAGGATCTCTCTCCTCGATTCAGTTTTATTTCACTATCTTTCACACTTTTCACCTCTTTCTGAGCTGACCATATCCTTGCCCTCACCTTGGTTTCTAAAATATCTTCCTCACGCCTGCTCTTTGTCTCATTCTTTGTTTCATGCGGAGAAAGAATGTTTTTCATTCACAGGCACGGATTTACCCTCACATTATGATTTATTATAGGTGGGAGTGGTATGCTGCTGAATCTGATAACACAAAAAATGAAATGGTAATATTATTGATATGAAAGTGCAGTGGTTGTTATAAGCTTATTTAAGAAATCTGTCAATATAAGCATCCGTTCCCTTATACAAAATTCATAACTTTTAACTTCCGGGAAAGGGGACAGATGGCAGACGCTCCTGTAATGCTCTGTTCATTGCCTTCAGTTAAGATTTCTTTTGAGAGAGTTTTCTTTTATCTCCTAGCTAGAAGGTTGGATCAACCTCGTTGCAGTAAACAGAAACCTTTACTATTTTTTACTTTGGAAATGTATTACCTTTTGTTCCTTTTCTTAATGCAATCTGGACACAAAGTCTGAAAACATGCTGGACTCATTTTTTTTTTTTAAAAGAAAGGCTGGGTTGGAGATGGTTCAACACTTATGACTCTTCTTTTAGTCAGCAGTCTAATTATAACTCTCTGTTTACTTTACTTTGCTCTTTAGGTTCAATTTCGGCAAGTATGTTCTGGTAAACTACTTTGTCAAAGCTGTCATAGGCCTTTCAGATTATTTTTACTTTGTTTTAGTAAAACAAACTTTGTATTTCATTGGAATAACATGTTCTAGAAACTCAAAAAAGTTGAATTAAATGGTAAAATAAAAATGTTGCCACCCATTTGTATTCCACACTGAGTCAATACTTCACATAAACATGTTTTCCTTCAATTATAAGTGCAAGTCTTTTGCTTTATGTTTATATTAGCCTTTCAAATCAGATAAGTGTCTGAACCACTCTCCATCCAAGTCTTGGGGCTTCTTTTCAATTCGATTTAAATCAAGATATTGAATAGACTTTTTGTGTGTTTTTCCTTTGATTACAACATATTTAGCAGTGTTGTCCTGCTGCAAGGTGCCTCCTCTGTATGCTTTTTACTTTTTAGCCCTTTCTTGATTGTCCTGTGTTTAGTTGATCTTCCTATCAACTATGACTAGTTTCTCTGTTTTAAACAGTTTTGCTGTGTCCCATCATTAGTGTGACCAAACCTCTGGTTTCCCCTTAACATGTTCCAAGATTTCAATAAAAATCATGGAAATGTACGATTTTCACAGTTTTTTATTGGAACAATCGTTTATTTAAGTAGATTGGCGGTTTGGACAGAATATTATTGTACTTTGTTGCTTGACATTCTTCCTAAGCTGCCTTATGGGCTGCTCTGAGAACCATCATGCACAGAGGGAGAAGAGCCGACACTGCAGCAATATTACACAAAATGCCAAAGCAAAAGTGTGGCTTCGCAGAAAAATTGCAAAAAAAACTAACAAAAAAATAAAATAAACTAAAATCATGTTGGGAATAAGTTCAGTTAGTGCAAGTATAGATCCATGTTGTTTGTTGGATTAGTAAAAGTATTATTTATTTTATTACACTAAAACGGTAATAAAATATGTTCTTTTAAAGCTGGATTTCTAACACAGAAGAACTCATATTTGTTTGCTTTTTTTTAAATGTGTGTATGTCTGTAACTCATCCAGAGTTACTATAAGCCTCCCACTTGCTTTTGTGAGAAATGTCTGACCTGTTAGTTTATGTGGATAATCATGCCTTGGTAGGTTTGCAGCTATGTCATACTAGTGCTGGAGTCATACAGAGACTGAATTTACATGTATACTCTAAATATTAATTATATAATTTGCATTGGCTTTCATTGGTTTTTCAGTTAAGTAAACAGAATTGAATTTAAATGTATGGCACATCTTTCAAGTTTGTATTAGTAAAAAGGTCTGAACATCTGGTGTCATTGCCCTTCACTATACAGTTGGGTAGTACTTTTTTGTGTTGGTCTATCACAAAAAGAACATAAAACTAAAATCAGGTTGGGTGTAAAAAAGCTTAAAGGTAAAATTGATTGTGCATGTTCTATATTACCTGTCATTTAAACGGAGAATAGATGTGAAAACACTTAAGAGCTTTCTTCAAGTGACTTTTTGTCTATGCAGATCGGTTAATTACAATTGCCAAAACTCTTAGATTTGTTGGAACATTTACAATGATCTCTTATCTCTTTACTGAAGCTGAATAAGTCAGAATTATTTGGAGAAAAGAAAACTACTTGTTACTGAGTTTAGTTTAAAAGCATGTTAGGCCACAGCACTACAGCAAAGACAAAACATACCGACTGGACTCATCTCAGGGATGCCGGATGCATACGGTTCGTTCAGAAACTGCGGGGCATTGTCGTTGATGTCCTGCACTTTGATAATAAACTCAGACTGGGGCTCCACAGGCTCATTGGTCCTCTTATTTATGGCCTGAGCCTGAAGGATATAAAAGGCCTTTTCCTCGCGGTCCAGCTTCTTTAGAGTCCAGATCTCTCCAGAATATTCGTCTATCTCAAACACATCTCCAGCTCCTTCTCCTGATAATATGTACCTGATCGTACGTTCGCCTCGGTCAGAGTCAGATTTCACCTAGGGAGGAAGAGGAAAGGAAGACTAAGAGACCGTTTTTATTAGGTAAATAAAAACATGTGTTTTCAAATGGAATAACCATGTCAAGGACATGGCGGGCATTCAATTTGAAGCATCACCTGGCCAATAATGCGAGAAGTGGGATCTTCCTCCTGGATAAACAGCTGCTTCCAAATCCAGCCTCTCTTTTGGCGATGGTGCAGAACGCTGGACCCTTGGGCCAGCTGCTGGCTTTTCAAACTGTGAGTATCTCTTAAATCACTCAGCAACCCGACGGGAATCATAGAGAACACTGTCACCATGGCCAGTACCCCCGGGGTGGTCATTTTTACTGTCCGTGCATGCATCTCCTCTCCAGCTTCCATGGTGAAAGGACAATAGAAAAGAAGATGGTGGTCTGTGTTGGTAATCCTTTATTTACCTGTGTTGTAGCTCATAGTCTTCATAGCTCTGCAGTCCATCTGTCAATATTGTTTGTATGTAGGGTCATAACTGAAATGTCAGTTAAAAGTTCAATTATTCATCTAAATAAAGAACTTCAATTATATAAATAACTATAACAGAATCCCATTTTGCAGAAGAAAGGAATCGCTACAGCTTATTTCTCTCACAAACATATAGCATCACCTTCTCACAACCAGCCACAATGGAAAGTTACAGTGTAAGAAACAGACTAATCTAAAACAACAGACAGTAATGAAAAAATCACAAATATTTCCTGAATATAGCTACAATTTACCTTGAATGGTCTTGTAAAAAACAAAGGGATTTTTTCAAATTGTGCTAGAATAATGCTGAGAACATTTAACCAAGAAAATAAAATCTGTAGACAGCCTTGCTCCCTCCCACTTCTGCAAAGAAAATGTAGTTTTCCCATAAGTGCACTGTTAGTACACAGAGGTACAAGGGATAAATCACTTTTGGCCACATTTTAGGAACTCACTTAGTTTCTGGAACATTGCCAGAACCAATTAGACATGTTTCAGAACTTACCAGATATTTTTTGTAACTTTTAATGTATTTAACTCAATGGGTTTCTGGGAACAGGAACTTTTGCATATTTTTCAGATCTTTCTTGTCTTCTGTTGATTCTTTTAAGAAGCAATTGAATACTCAAGTAATCAGACTGGCTTTTGACTAATTTTAGTCTACAATATGGTATAAGTTTGCTGTTTTAGATTTTCTTTGATGATTTTCTAAAACATCAGTGTTTTTAGATCTGTTTTTATTTGTAAAGTAAAGTTACTTACTTACTTACTTACTTAGGAACAGTCTTAACTGAAGGAAATTCTTAACTAATCCAGTTTACAATCTATGTAAATTTTCTTGAATTTTCTTGAAATTATGTCCAAAACAAGAACATAAAATAGAACAAAAAGAATTGAAGAAATGTTGGAGCCAAATTGTTTTCATGAATGCTCTCAACATTCCTATTTCGGCCCTGGTCACTGAAAACCTGGATCTGTTTTGCATTCAGACTGTGCCCTTTATTGTGTTTTAGGTCGGGAATGATGAGGCCGATCCTCATTCCTTAAAGATGACACTATACTCTCCAGCTGACTAATGAAGACTTCTAATTAGATCAATGTCTCCCTAGACACAGAAAAACAAAGACATGTAAAGCGCTGACAAACTGCGAGTCAAATCAATGCACCAATTATAATGTGCAGCGAGATTAGGGTCAAGAGTTTGAGGACAATAAAAGTCAGGAGGAACAACAGGTTTGTTTAGCACTGCCATTTGCATTTTGTCTTACAGATTTAGAGAACCCTTTAAAAGTTTAATGCACATACGCTCCCACACATGTATATTAATATGGGTATATATATTGTAGTTTGTGAAAAATACACATTTCCTTTTGTGGTTATTAAAAAACAGCTGACTGACAATTCACAACAACAGGTGGTTGAAAGTAAGTGCAAAATATGGAGTTTAGTATTCTTCACAGTGAGCACAATCAATATTCCCACAGATCAAAATTCCCAAAATTTAAATTTTGTAAATATAAATTAGCTGTCAAGATCCATTTATAATACCCAGTTTACACCCAATTATACCCAGTATCTTATACAGGACTTACTCCTAAAGTAAATGGAACAAACCCTGGATGAGGGCATCTGTTTGTACTTTGGTTTGTCTGTACAGGCCATTTTCAAATCTCTGAACACTCTAAAGTGACACTCCAATTAGTGGCCAGTGAATCGTGAGGCGTTCTTGTCTTTCACAGGGACTTCCATGCATGTGCCTGGACCACATGTTTCAAGGAAACACAGAGACGACAGCTTCTCAGTGATGTCACACCAAGCAACTAACCAAAGAATATATTTTAAAATGCTTTTGCGGGCTAGAATAGTCGGTGAAAATATCTTTGGCTGCCTGCTCGACAAAGTGGAGTAAAGAAATGTGGATACATGAAGCAACAAAAACTTAGTTCACGGTCTGGAGAGAGGAAACATGCTGTATGTCTACAAGGAAAACATGTTTTTGTCCGTGGGCATGTGTGTGTCAGAATGTGTGTGACAGCCATGCTTAGAGTACTTGATATGAAGAGCAGCTTAACGAAAGTGTGGTTTTGAAAACACAAATTTGTCGATAGAGGCTTTTACAATACAAGTGTATGAGCACTTACATGTGTTAAAGTGCTCTGAAAAAGAGACCCAGAGGACCTAAAAGTAGAAAGCCTCGTTGGACTAAATGGTATATTTTCTCCTTTTTTTAAAATATCCTCATTGTACATGACACACCCTACATGCAGAGTGGCCTTTGCTTGACAGCCATTCATTAAATCTAATAGGCCTTCCTCCCATTTCCAGCCAGCCCCGTGCAGCCCATATGTACTGAGCAGTGCCGGTGCTCCGCTCTGCCACATGACAGAATGACAATGAGCTGCAGTCTCACCATGTTAGGCACTAGATGTGGTGAGACTACGTCTTCCAGTTAAAAAAAAGCAGTTCTTTTATTGGAATGGTCCCAGGATGC
>JAVLVB010000491.1:4233389-4267062 GCA_032876305.1 Orestias chungarensis | reverse complement strand
CCCCCCCCCCCCCCCCCAAATGGTCGAAGATCCCTCATACACGCATAAATGCATTGAATCAACATTACAGGTATGGTTTTGATAAGGGAAAAGTCCCTTTGCCCAAACCTCAGTAAGAAAAAGTATATTTGAAATGGAAATTTTCCATGTAATATTACAGATTGTTTTCTGGTCATCTACTTTAAAGTAACCTAAAATGCTTAGTTTTATTTTGGAAAACTCGGTAGCACATTTTTTTTTTTTGAATACCATGCCTTTGATAAACAAGCACTATCACTGAGAATTAATACATTTTCTTTGCTGTAATTAAATCCCCATGACTATGCTACTGTCTGGTAAAGCTGAGGTTTAGCAACACTGGCTGTCATGAGTTATGGTGAGCCAACCGAGATGAAAAGTCAACTCCAGGAGTCACGGAGTTAAAATCCGCAATCAAGAACTGCCACCTCCATTCCTCACATGGATCTGTCGAAGGATAAAAGAGATCATAAACACCATTGGGTCTGCACTACTCAAGCACTCGTCGTGACCCATTTATACAGCCACCTATCACTCTACATACTCGCTGGTGTACTTCTCTGGTATAACCTTCAAAGGATAGTTATTTTTACTTTCTGCTACAAATGAATTTCATGTGGTCAGAATGAACACTTATAATCAAGTTCTGCAGCCTCTTTAACTCCATGTGGGAGCAAAGAGGTACTTACATCCAGGCCTTCCGATGTAATTAGAGCTAGGAGTTGGAATCGAATCGATCGTAAGGAAAACAGATGAATGATTATTATTATTTTACATTCCCTTATATGGCCTGGTAACAATTGCAGAGAAACGTTTTGTATAGTTTTGCAGCTGTTCCTGTTCACCAACTTTTTGCCTCTGCTTTTGTCACTAGGTGAGATGCTTTTTGTTTTGTGTTTTTAATTATAAAGGTAAATATATAAGCCATCTTAAATACATTTCATGTTTTGTGTCTATCCAATGTCATTTCTGATTTATGTCTGCAATTTTCTTTCCATGTTTTTTCTATTTTCCACAATTATCTAGAAAATAATTAAAATGTAAATTCCATACCCTTTTCAAAAACAATGCAGTAACTGGATATAATTTAGCTGAAAGAGCAGTTTTAACAGATAACAGCACAAAGTGTATAAATTGTATTTTCTTGCCTGTTAAAAAAAAAGTGAGTTTCTGAGAAAAAAAACGTAACTTAAAGTAATGTAGAGCGACTTCTTTTACTCAGACTTGGCTGCCTGCACACATCCCGCAATTACACCTGCTTTTACCAAGCCTTTATACTGAAAGAGCAGAGAGAGTGAGAAACCACAGAAAGACTGGAAACTGAAAAGAAGTAGAAACTTTAGGATGTGTTAATTGTGTGGTATAATCTGAAGTGCAATAAGTTCTTGTGTCTGAACAAATGATTATCAGAAAAAAAAAGCATTTAAAAGTTTCAGAACCTTTGTAGGAGGTAAAAAAGGAACAATTCTTAAGTCAAACTGAAAAAGCACAAATATAACAATTTTAATCATATAAAAACAATAAAATAGTGCAAAAAATCAGACAACATATCTCAAATTAATTAATAAGAAGGATTTGTTTTTGTCTGTCACAACTGGACAGTCAATAAAAAAAAATTTAGATTCCAAGGGGGAACAAACAACAACTTTTCAGGCTTGGACAGTTTTATATGTAACTAATCTCCACTGCATACTCTTGGCAAACACAGTTTTTGTCATGTTTCAAAGACTTGAACCAATATTGACCCAATTTCAACTGTTATATAGACTAGCCAAGGAGATTTTGTTTTTCTGACAAATGTACATCAAATGTGGAAAGTCTGCATTTGGAGCATGATTGTGATGTCATGTCTAATTTGAGATTAATTTTACGTAAGCAGTTTGTTGATTCTAACAAGTTAAATGCAATTAAACCTGCTAATTAAGTAATTATATGTCTGTTTTTAGCAGCTATGCAGCGACATTAATTAATATTTCAGCCAATAATTTGTGATTGAGTAGATCTGTTGTTTTAAATGTATTATAATTAATAATCGGTTATAATTAACAAATAATTATTTACCTTCATATGACAAAAATTTACAATCTTGGAGTGGTGAGGCTGTAGACTCAAGTGCCTCTTCAACATCTGAAAACTAAGGAGTGGGACTTTCTTCAGACTCCAGTGCACCTGTCTGCACTCTTACAATTAGGCAAAAGTGAGACAGGGTGCAAGTCAAAAAGTGGTGACAGGAAGTGAGGTGCAGACAGGGAAACTAGAAAGGCATGCAAGGGGCAAAGTTACAGCCTCAGGGGATCAGATGGCTGACACAATGGGTTAGTAATGCCGCAAAGCCAGAAGATCCTCATTTCAGCTTCCTGTTGGCCTTTACTACAGTACATTATCCTTATGTATCCAAATTTTAAGGCTTTTGTAAAGCCTTGCAACTGTTTTGGGATATAGCTCAAGCAGCTTTATGCATTTACCCAAGAAAAGTGTCAACCATTCAATGCCACAAACCAAGCTCAACGTCTGGCATTATCAAGAAGCAGTGTCTGTAAACTTTAGATTTCAAGTGTTCCCTGTCTCTTCTGCTTGCAGCACCTTCTTTCACATGTATTCTGCCTTAACCAAACTGTCTTGGAGCAAAATTTAAACAGGACTTACTTTACTTCTTCTTGAGAAACTCATCCATGCCTTTATATTTAGTCAATGCAAGGCAAGTTTATTTGTATAGCACATTTTCGTGTACAAGACAAGTCAAGGTGCTTTACATAGAAAAAAAAAGATCAGAAAATCAAAAAAAAAATGAAAATAAAGAAAAATGAAACATTACAATGAAGAAAATGAAACATTAAAATCAAATTTGAATTTAAAAATAAAATAATCTCAGTTGCTATATGCACAGTTAAATAAGGCTGTTTTCAGCCTGGATTTAAACAATGGCAGAGTTGAAACCTGTCTCACCTCTTCAGGAAGACTGTTCCAGATTTTAGGAGCATAAAACTGGAATGAAACCTCCTCTTTTTTGGTCCTGACGCTGAGCATCAGCAGGGGGCCACTACCTGAGGTTCTCAGAGTCCTGGCTGGTTTATATGGTTCTAACATGTCAGAAATGTACTTTGGGGCTAAACCATGAAGAAATCTGTACACAAGCAAGGCTGTTTAAAAGTCTATTCTTTGAGAGACAGGAAGCCAGTACAGAGACTTGAGCACTGGACTAATGTGGTCATATTTCCTGGTTTTGGTCAGAACTCGAGCAGCATTCTGGATGTTCTGAAGCTGTCTTAGGGCCCGTTTAGAAAGCCCAGTGAGCAGGCCATTACAGTAGTCTAACCTGTTAGAGATAAAAGCATGGATAAGTCTTCCTAGGTCTGGTTTAGAGACTATTCCTCTGATTGTGGCAATGTTTTTAAGATGGTAAAAGGCTGCTGATGTCACTGATTTAATGTGGCTGTTGAAGTTCAGGTCAGAATTCAGTATCACCCCAAGATTTTTGACCTGATGTTTAGGTTCCATAGAGCGTCAGAAGGTAACTGATGACACTTTCTTTTTGTTTCTGTGGGCCACAGACAAAAATTTCAGTTTTGTCTTAGTTTAACTGGAGCAAGTTGTTCTGCATCCACAGACTGATCTGTTCAATGCAGTGACAGTAAAACAAAAGGCCCATGTTCTCCTGCTGTCAGCGACACATAGATCTGAGTGTCATCAGCATAGTTGTGGTAGGACACATCATGGCTGTCTATTAGCTTGCCCAGTGGAAGCATGTACAGATTGATAATAAAAGGGGTCCCAGGATCGACCCCTGGGGAACCCCACAGGTCACACCCATTCGGTCGGAGAAGGAGTTCCCAATTTGAACGAAGTAATATCTGTCCTTAAGGTAAGACTTAAACCAGTTGAGAGCCAAACCAGTGATTCCCACCCAGTCTTTTAACCTCTGTAATAAAATCACTTGGTCAACTGTATCAAAGGTGGCGGTCAGGTCCAGCAGAACTAGGACAGAGACTTTGCCTGCATCTAAGTTTAGGCGGATGTCATTTTTCACCTTGATCAGAGCTGTCTCAGTGCTGTGGTGGGGCCTAAAGCCTGACTGGAAAGCATCAAACACATTGTTAGACAGGAGAAAGTCACTCAGCTGTTGGTATACAACTTTTTCCACCAATTTTCCTAAGAATGGCAGGTTTGATATGGGCAGGTAGTTGTTCAGTACTGTGGCATCCAGACTGCTCTTCTTTAGGAGAGGCTTAATGACAGCAGTTTTCAGGGCCTTTGGGAATATTCCAGTCTGAAGTGAGATGTTGACTAAATGAGCGAGTTGTGGCAGCAAACTGCTCAGCACAGACTTTAGGAATCTAGTGCGTAACTCATCCAGGCAGCAAGTAGATGGACTCAGGCTGCAGATGATCTCTTCAACTGTTTTATCGGAGACAGGTGTGAACTGGGGGGAGAGGAGCAATGTCTGTCGTGGAAACAAATGCATTTTTAATGCCTTGAACTTTGTCATTAAAGAATACTGCAAAGTCCTGAAATTTGGATGTAGAAAGCAGTTCCAAGGGGAGCGAGACTGGAAGGCTTGTTAATCTGCTTACTGTAGCAAACAGGACACGGGAGTTGTTTCTGCAGTTTTTGTTGATTTCTGAAAAATAGCTGTCTCTGGTTCTACTTAAAGTCTGGTTGAACAGACACAACTTTTCTTTGTAGATTTCAAAATTAACCTGGAGCTTTGACTTACACCATTTCCATTCGGCTCTCCGGCACTCCCTTTTCTGTGCCCTGACCGAGACCTCTTTTCTCCATGGTGCCTTCTGTGTACTTTTAACCATTTTAACCTTGACAGGAGCAATGGCATCCATAACCTTCAAGACACTTGATGTGTAAGAGTTTAACATATCATCAACATTAGAACACGGAGCATTTTCAAACCTAATCATTTTTAAAAACTGAATCCCTGTGTTGTCATCAATAAGTCTTCCTTGAGTAACTGTATGGCCAGCTGTTGGCTTGGGTGTAACAGAAAGGTCAAAGAAAACACAAAAATTATCAGACAATGCAACATCCACAAACCCACATTTAAAATGACAACACCCTTTGAGATAAGCACATCTAGAGTGTGTCATATGTTGTGTGTGGGCATGTTCAAATGCTGAGTTAGACCAAACACCTCAAGGACAGCAGTGAGTTCTTTACATTGTTTATCTTGGCCTGCATCCATGTGCACATTCAGGTCCCCTGTTATGACCAAACAGTCAAAATTAGTGCATACATGAAAGTAATTCAGTAAAATCATCAATAAAACAGTTCCTTGGAGGTTTGTAGATGGTAATACAAAGAATGGAAGATTGTTTTGTATCCATTTTGAATGATGCATACTCAAATGATGAAAAAACCCCAAATGCTAATTTATGGATGGGTATATTGTCCCTGAATATGGCACAACCCCCCCCCCCCACCCCCCACCCCTCTGGTTTTGACGTGTTTCAGATAAAAAATTGAAGTGAGGTGGACTAGCTTCTATTAGGACTGTATCAGCTGTGTTTTTATCAAGCCATGTCTCGGTTAAAAACATAAAATTAAGGTTCTGAGATTAAATCCAATCATTAATCATAAAGGTTTTCCCTGCCAAAGATCTGACATTTAGTACAGCGAGTTTCAGCGTGTTACTGTTGTTTGCTGACTGGCTGACGAGTAGTGAACACAAGATTTGAGATGCGTACAGATTGTTTTGGTCTGTTTTGATGGTTGATTAATTGTTTTCTGTTACGTATTACTACAGGGCTGAAGGAAGGTACTCGGCTTATCCTGGAATGAGCCATGGGTACATGCAGCACTGTTGCCTGGACCCGATGCATATCATTCATATGGCAGTTGTTTCAAATGACTCACTCGCAGGACTCTCTGTACACTGGACATGGAGTTGACATAAGGACTTTGTGTTGGGGGAGGAATGGCAGGACAACGGGATACGAGAGGACTGGGGCATGGGGTCATCCTGGTGGCAACACTAACCAGCTCCATCATGTGTTCTGTAAAATCCAGAAGAGGAAGAGATGGGGAGGATGAATTGATTCATGCAACAGTCTGCAAATATGGAGAAGCACCACTCTCTGCTGCTCCTTCAGAGTTACCATCATTCTCCTTCCCGCATCTTAGATTAGGGTTAGATTTACAGTTGTTTCACTCTTTCCACTTTCAGCCTGTAGCTTGGTCATGTCTCTGTGCTTTATTATTTTGAGCCAAACCCTGGTTTCATCTTCCCAACAGTTTTAAAAGGTTGTTTTAACCTCCCCGCATCCAAGAGCAAAATTGGATAAAAAAACATTTAATTTTAAGAGGAATGAGAACATGGAACTCCCTTCCATTATATTTCTTAAACTAATGCTGACCTGTTTAGATATTTTGTGATATCAAGTATTATAACGGTATTTGTTGCATTACTAATGTTGTATACGTGTGTTTAACTGTTTTGTCATACATTTGTTTTTCATAATATGCGCCCGAGGAAGAGTAGCAATTGCCATGATTAATGGGGATCCTAATAAACTAACAGGCCTAATTAGCCTGATTTAGCATTCATAAAGACTCTATTTAAAACATATATCTTAAGACAAAACACAGAATACATAATCAAATCTAACACAAACTATTAAAGCTGTTATAAATGGCTGTTCTCTCTTTGTGTGACATAGTTGTCACCTTGGCATCTCTGTGAGATTCTAAATCATTTATTTCCACCTCAGAATGAAAATACTGCCAGGTCTAACACTAAACGTCAGTTTGGACAACTGAAATGATAAAGCCAATTGAAACGGTCAATCTCTTTGCTCCTGATAACAAGAACAGGATGTCTGTTCAAGGGAGGTCTGAGAAAGGAAGAAAGCTCTCTCTTATTTATGGCCTTGTCCTAGTAATGGGAGAATTTCCTTTTTTTGTGCAAAATAACATTTGTGAGCGCATCTCCGGGAGGTCAGTTCAATGCATTTTAGCCTTATAATCCTTTTCTTAAAGCAGAACAATGAGAGCCTTTCTTACTCATTGCATTTAAGTGCAGTAACTGCCTGATGATCTTTATACTGTTTAAATATCCCTGAAAAGCTCCAAAGCTTCCTTTAACCCATAGACTGTGTACTAATTAAAAACCTAGGTTGACAAAAAAAAAAGTAACATTTTTAGATGATGATGCAATATAATATTTGGCAAACTAAATGAAAGATTGCTCAGCTGTGATTATACCAAATAAAAAATACCAGATGCAAAAAGGTTAACAAGCAAGCTCTTGGTAAAAAGCGTGTAAGGGACCTTGTTTTTACTCTCAGACAAAATGTATGCAATATTAACTTGCAGTACATCCTTGCTACAGTGCAAATGCTGTCAGACAAAAGAACTTAAACTGATAAAAAATATAATGTTTTGCAGAACCTTATTTAGCTTTGTACGCTCAATGACTACAACTGTGTCAGCACTACAACATAAATAAAAATACATTTACAAGAAGATGGTCAATTTAAAAAATATTTTATCACTCTAACTTCCTCATGATAAATTGATTTCCTGACAAAACAGGAAGTTTTATGTTACTAACTGAAACCTCTTAAATACTGTGGAACATGTAAGGTTGAAACAATTTATTATCATTTATGAAGGTGATTTTGATATACAAAACTGACAATTTAGTTTTTATTTTGCAATGTATTTATTTATTTTTAGCCACTCAGATTCAGACTTTCTGGCATGCCTAGATCCTTTTCCTGATAAATAACCCAACCACAAGTCAAATTACACACTTAATGCCAGACGTGATCCTTCTTCATTTTACTCTAGAAAACATTGTCCATGGTTTGTTCAAAATTAACTCAACTACCATCATAAGGTTTTTTTTTCAATTCTGAAATAATGTATCTTTAAAAAAAAAAAAAAAACTGCTTAATTTTCCCATCTTCCAAACTATTGCTTTAAAGTCTTCTCGTTGCACATAATACTTTCACAAAGGTCCTAAAGTGGATCATTTGTATGTTTCTTGGAGATATTTAAGATGGGCGGCTGTGGTCGGCTAGCATTGGCTTTAGTCTTGACTTAAATGATAAGTCTTAGATCTTCTCTAAGAATAATTTCGGTAAACCGGAAATCCATGGGCCAGATTATCTTTTTTCCACCTTTACTGATAATTATTTGTTCTTGATTCTTATATTGAGGTTTCTGTTAGTTACAATCACAAGTCTTGCATGTGCTGCTTTTTAAGATCTTTCTGACCCAGTTATATTTTCACTCAGGTAATATTGAAGTCATTTGATTGCATAGTTGAGCAGTAATCATGCCTGGATGTGTCCATTGAAAATGAACAAGAAAAATGTTAGTCATAGTTAATTAATGTTTTAAAATAAGGCTATTCTAATTTTTTCCCTCAGTAATTAATTGTCATTTGGAAATTAATTTCATATTCACCCAGGTTATCTTTAACTAATAGTAAAAAGGAATCAACCAATAAAATGATTTAAAATATTTATGTGTTACAATTAAAGCAATCTGTGATGAAGCACTTGGTTTTTTACTCTTCTGTAACAAAGCGTCCATAGGAAATTCAATAAAAGTATAAGTGCATATTTTTAAAATGTCTCTCCCCTACTGTATAACTACGATTTTTAAAATGTTTTTGAGTTTACTGAAGCTGAAGAAAAAGAAACTCTAAGGTTTACATGGCGTACAGTTGGATCAATCAGAGGTTCAAGGGAACATTATTAACTGAGGTGCTTATTAGGTCAATCGAAGCCCAACGTTGTACTATAGCTGTGTGAAATAGGATCACATTGGACAATCCTCGTGGGTGGTTGGGTACATAACCACCCTGCTTCTGTCACTGTGTCCATCAGCGAATCGATCCAAAGGGTCTTATCAAACAGCATATCAGCAGCTAACAGGGTGGTGAGGATTTACTTCAGCAATCACTTCTCTCTAACTTTCTTTAAGATCTCAGCACAGACTCTTTGGTCTAGATCTCATAATCAGCTGAGCTGAACTTGTCAGAACTTCCGTCTTTACCGCAGAACAGCTCACCTCTCTTTTGGTTGCAGAATGCCAAATTAAAGTCCTTGATTCTTCTACTCTAAAATTGTTAGATTTATGAGAAAGTAACTTTTTTACACATTAATCCTTATTTGAGTTATTACGTTATTTTTTTAAGTGCCTCACAGGTTGTGGACTTCATAAATTTTTGTTATGCTTTATTGATGCACCTTGTGCCACTGTTGCGTCATAGAATACAGAGAGTGAGCATCCCAGATGGCAGGAATAAGTGTGGGAACATGAGGATTATCTGAATAAATTGGGTAATTGCAATAGTTGCTCTGTCTCTCATTGTCTCAAGGTGATCAGAATATAAATATATATTGCGTCTCACATCTTTGCACCAATCCAAAGATGACACGGAGTGGTAACACATGGAGGCAGCTCCTGCTGCAAAGGAATCACATCCCTCAAGTGGGAAAATAATCAAGAGGCAATGAGCGAGGTTTAACTGCTGTCCAGTAATGTGCAACATCAAAGAGCGATAAAAGTTCAGGAGTCAGCCATTATGCTTTGTCAAACAACTTACATGAGCATAAAACAGTGTTTAACACTGATTGTGTTGAATAGCATTATTATCTGGCAATATATATTTCATTCTAAGATGGGATTTTTTTTTTTGGGTTGGAAATAATTTATTTTATGAATAAAAGGAATGATAGAATTTTGGAACTAGAATTGTTTTACATTTACATTAATATTGTGAATGTGATATAATAGGTTTACACACTGAGCATGACACACAATACAACAGGGGTTTTATGTAGCAACACTAAATTAATCCATGGTGCATGATATTAAATAAATAAATAAAACCCAGAAATGTGGCATGCATTTGTATTCAGACCTTTTTGATTTGATACTTCTAAGGAAAATTCAGGGTAATTGTAGTTACTTTAAGAGTTTGTCTAATTAGTCAAATCGATCCTGTGTGATTTATTCTTAAATCCAGCTTCTAAAAGCCTCCGAGGTTTGATGGAAAACATTTCAGAGCAAACACCATCATGAATACAAAAGAACACATCTGACATGTTCAAAGAAATATTGTGGAAAACATTTAATCTGATCTAATGACCTGCCATCTGAGCAGGAAGGCTTAACAGGGATCACTCAAAAACAAACAAAAGTTGAAATTAAAAAATGTCCCGTTTATTATTTCATTATATGTAGACGTACCATCATCTGCTCCCCAGGTGCCCTTACATTATGATTATCAAAGTTCAAGAAACACAAAAGAACATTGGTAAACAACAAATGTGACTTAATGAAAACACATCCGTCAGCACACCCCAAAGCAGTAAAAAAACAAAACACATGAGGCACAGCAGAAGATGATGTGTTGATAGGAAGCAGGTGAAGATTGCTTGGTGAATGCCAGAATGAACAGGTGGACCTGCAGATGTGAGTTGAATGTTGGCAGAGATGCTGATGTACGTATGTCCAGAGGGTGTGCATTTCAAAGTAGGGAGGCAGAGATGCTAAAAGGTCTTAGTTCCACAACGTAACAGATGGGGTCAAAGCTATTGGTAGGAGAGAGCCAAAAGTGTACCAAGGCTTGGGAGGTGGTATGTATTGATTCCAGGGAAGTTAAGAGAAACATGTGAATGTGAAGTTGCAAGGTGGGTTTGTAACAAACAACTTTAAAAAATCCTATAAAAAGGAAACAATCAACATTTAGATGGTGGTGGTCTTCTAGAAAATATAAGTCTCTTGCTGTGTATGCATTTGGAGGGACACAACATCAGATGCCAATGAAATGCTTTGGAATTTGTGTGTATAAAGTGACAGTAGGTGTAAGGTAAAGTAAGGGGTGTTAACACTCTTGCAAGGCTCTACACAAGATTCAAAACAGTGAGAGGAACAATCAGCTGAACCTTCCTTTGAGTGTGATAATACGGTATTTAAATATGCAAAGCAGCTCCTGAAAACAATCAGGTATTAATCCTGTTAGAGTGAGCCATATTGTCTCTTTATTAAAAGACAAAAGACATGATTCCAGTGTTTCTTAATCCGCTTGGCAAATACAAGCAAAGGATATCTGTCAGCGTTTTTTTCCCTCACTCATAACTTAAGTAGGTTAAGTTATGAGTGAGGGAAAAAAAGTGAGGGAAATTATTTGTTTTGGCTGCGTCTCTGTTTGGTATAAATATTCTTGTATTCTATAAGGCTTATATATATATATATATATATATATATATATATATAGGCATAAATGCTTTAGTCTGATTGAAAACCCAAGGCTGAGTGTTAGTGTCTTATAAAAAAGTGACATTGTTGTAAAAGATTGAAATCACCTTCATTGCTATGATTATTTTATTGCATTGGAAAAATCTGTTGTTTCTTTTGTTTCTAGCTTTTAGTTCCACTGCCCAGTTTTTTACTGAATAGCATATGTTACACTAAGATATTGACTGACTGAAGATAACTTAAAAGAATCAAACTCTGAGAAAATACCATTAAAACTTTATTTGTATTTACTCCTGGTAAAATCTCTTAGCTGCTGAGTCTGTATTAAATGCTTGGGTTTCTTTTTTGTTTATTTTTTATATTTTTCTTAGCTTTTTAGCAGGATTTATTGTTTGGCAAGAGAACCGGAGGTTCAGCTTAGGGTTTGTAGTAAAACAAAGCTGTTTTATGTAATGCCAGGATTTATTCAAATTAAGAAAAATAGGTATCAGTCTCAACTAAACGTTACGGATCCGTACCGAAACATAACTTTCAACATAACGGATTATGTAAGCAAATTAAGCAAAATATGTCAGAACTTGTATGGTCAAAAACCCTAACTCTCCTCTAAGATCATACAATCAAAGGAAACATAAGCAGCAAAAGCATAAAGAACATTTTCACTTTAATTTTTACTTTTACCTTCAAAATGGGAAAACTGTACCAACTAAACTGAAATTTTTACTACAAAAATCCAAACTTACTCACAGATTTAAGATGTTCTGTGTGTTTGTGTAGATTAGCTCTATGGTTGAACATCATTAACATGACAAAATATTTGAGTACATGGAATGATATATGATGGCATTTATCATCTATGGCTTCAGACTTCTAACCAGCTGCGCTCTCTCTCTGTATCTCTTTCTTTCTTCTTCACGTCAATCTCTTTTCTCCTAAAGTTACTCTGGAATGCTCTTCTTCTCATCCCCAATAAATCCTGCCTCCATTTGTCTGAAGCCTCTTAATAGCTCAGCATCCCTGTGGGAGTGGGGCTGCCTCAACTAGCCTTCGGCAGTGATTGACACCACCGAAAAGTATGCAAAGTGAAATTAGAGACGGTCTTTTTAAACTCTCCTAATTGATTTATTAAATCTAACAGATTAAATCTCTGGTTGCGTTTGAGTAAAGACTATTTTCCATTAGACGTAACTAAACTATGACATAGTTAGATAATGAAACTATCAATGCTCTCAGATAGGGAAAAATTTTCTTCTTAAGCCTAGAGTGATAAAAACGATATTCAGAACCCTTTTCTTACCTTTTCCAGATTAGCCAACATCTGAAGATTACAAAATATAAATTACTTACCTTTTTCAGATTAACTGGCATCTATTTAACCTTGTTCTAGCTAGCTGTTTAGTTCATTAAAAAAATTTAAAACTGCATATCATATAATAACTAAGCCAACCTATATAGATACATAATGTAAAGGTTCAGTAAAAAGTGAAAAAAAAGGATAAAACCAGAGTGACCTTCTCAGACCATTTTAAACTACTTGTCTTACTGCTAGTTCCGGTTGTCTGTCTTCTATTAATTAACCCTTGTAAAGTATTGAATCTCGTCAAGCTGAGATGACATAACAAAAGTGAGCAAAAATATAAACGGAAAAGCTTGCATTTTTGTTAGCACCTCTTTTTACCCTAACATCCACTCCCTCTTCTTCAAAGTACAAACTGTGCATTTGTACACACATTGCTTCTGAACTTAAACTTGGTTGGTTATATATTAGGTAATGCATAAATCAGGCCCAGAACACAAAGCGAAACCTCGAAAAGGTTAAATAAGTTTTAACTACAAAAATTAAAATGCACAAGAAAAGCATTCTTTTTCAGTTCATCTTTCAAGTCATTCTAAGAAAAAGATAAAAAATTAGCGACCTGAAAAACAAACGGGAAGTAGTGTGTGAATAGGAAGTAATGGTTTACCAGGCAGGGGTGGTTTCCCCACAAGTCCTCTAAAGAAACTTGGATTTAAAAAACCTTTAGTCTTTAGAGATGTAACTGAAGAGGACTGGTGTATGTCAATTAACCAGGGATTGTTTCAGCCCAGGAACTAACAGAGGGGAACACTCTGTACTTTGAAAAACCAGGAATACCAGGAATCATAGCCAAAGTAATGTAACTTACAGAGCACTCAGGTACTCCAGAAACCCCCTTTCCACCAAACTGGTTTCAGTGCTGGTTCGGTGCTAGAGCCAGAGTTAGCACCGGTTCTTTCTGTTTCCACTGACCAAAGTGGTTCCAAAGTGGTTCCAAATGGGTGCTTAGCTGGCACAAACTGTTTCTTGGGCCAAAGGAATGAACCACTTCCACGTGATGACGTCAGGGACTGGGGGCGGGGGTAAGGAACAACTAATAGCCGGTAAACAACACTGGAGTTGCTTGTGCGACAAATGAAACAAAATGGACCTGAAGTCCAAGCAGCAGTGAACCAGTTTGGAACCAGTTTGGTCAGTGGAAACACAAAGAACCGGTGCTAACTCTGGCTCTAGCAGTGAACCAGCACTGTAACCAGTTTGGTGGAAAAGGGGCAAGGGAGAAGGCAAGGATATGGTCAGGAGGCAAAAAACATTTCAGGAACACGGTCAGAACCTCGAACATGAAAAAACCTCCCTTAAAAAATTATGACAAAGTATTAGAAGAAAAGTGAGTATATGTTATTCTATTAGTGCGTATTTGTGTTGGTGGGTCTGTGTATGTATGAAAGTGAGATGGTTTGTGAGTATCTGACCAGACTGACACACAATTTCCTCCACAGCTTTGGGAAATAAAATGTCTGTTGGATGATACATACTCAAAGTAAATTTGTTCTGGATTTATTGTTCCTGTACAGTTTTCTTAATTAAGGTGGAACAAACAGTGAAGTCACTGAATTAATAAATTGATCGAACCTGTTTATAATCTGATTTCTGTAAAAAAAAAACTGTTTGTTAAGGAACAACAGGGAAATAACAACATCATGAAGACGAAAGAACATAGGCTGAAACAACAAGACAAATATTTCTCTAGATTTTACAGAAAGATGGAAAAAACATATCGTTCAACTATTTGAGAGCAGTACACATAAATTAGACAAAATATTATTAGGTCGATTCAACTATGATACCAGAGCAAGGCTGAGTGATTAACACTGAAGAAGGGTTACCTTATTCCCACAATGACAACTGTGGGTTTGTAGGTTTCTCAATATTTGCATGAAAATGCATAAAGCTGCATTGTCAACTATTGCTGTTTTTTATCTCTTATTTAAACATATTAATCTGGAAATATGAAAAGTTGTGTACCTTATTCATTGACCCTATTGGGTCAATTATCTCCGCTGCAAGAAGACACAAAGACCGCCTTAGGTTCACAAGACCGTAGTGTTGGCATGTTGATCGATGGCAGGGACGCTTATCAGCCACAGTGTGTTACAGACACCTAATTGCAATTGATCCTCCTCTGCTGTACCATTAATTGCAAATCCTCTCTCAATCACAACCTCCACACACACTACATATGTTGGGCTCAAATCTCAAACTTCATTCATTAGTGGCCTCTACATCGGTTTCCAATATGGCCTCAGAGAGTGCTGAGACTGAAGCGCTGCTGAGTGTGCTGAGCGTTACTGCGGCATAAGGGGCCTGCATGGCTTGAAGGTCAGGGTTGATAACAAGAGCCAAGAGCTTCATCAAGATGTCAACACACAAAGGCTCTGCCATCAAAATAACACACTGAAAATCAAATCAAACCAGATGTAATGTAAACCAAAATCAACCAAACTTTTACATTTCATAACCTGGTTTCTCATGTGTTCATGAAGTTATGTATGAGAACTAACACAAAATGGCAAAAAAGTGAACAATAACCACAGGAGCTGAAAACAATGTGGATCAAATAATCAAGACCCCATAGGTTGACCAAGCCACCCTACCCCCATCCACATGGTGTTTGCTGCACGCACAAAGGCAAGGGCATGCCATAATTACACAGCCAGTGGAGTGGACTCCAACCTAAATCCCCTGCAGAGCCAAATAAACACAGTCTATAAGACTCCCAACCCCTATCTGCCAATAACAGACCTTTCTGTCCATATCCAATGCTCCTTGGATATAACAGAGCAGCCTCCACAAGAGCCTACACCTCCAGGCAAACCCCACTTTATTGATACTGGCACCTGTATGCTATGCGTCAAAAGTAACAACCACACAGGATTAATCCCCTACAGCCAACCAGGGTTTAATATTTACTGAAAGAGCAGGGTTTATTATTCACTGCTGTTTAAAATAGAAATATTAATCTAAGGGGGTTTTAATACCTGGAACTCAACTGTAGTGCTCTTGCTTACCCTAAACAAGAAGAATAAAGAGAAGAAGGGAATCAGTATCAGCAAAAGCCACCCATTACGCAGTTGATGAAGTATAGTGTTTGCATTACAGACTGGCAAAATAAAGTGTTAAAGTCTTAAAAACAACATTTGTTTATGCAAATCTAGAACTTTTTTTTAGACCATGCTTTCTGGACTAAACACATTCGAACAAGATTCTAGCCAGAGGCTTATTGGAATAAACGTACCACTTGACAGGGTGACAGGCAGAATGTGACTAGAGGGCTAACAGCTCTCCAGCAGCGTCCACCCTCCAGCAACAGAGTGTACACAACCACAACCACTCCAGTATGTCTGGAATGAAATGTGTTATTAAATCAGGCAGAGTGGAGATAAAGATGTCAGCAGGAATAATACTTTTCATTTTACCTACAAATGTATTTGTTCAGAGAGGGACAAACTTCACAAAGGGTTTTTGTTCCACTTTGGGAGACTGATATATCAGCAGAGACGTAGCAGTGTCATCTGCATAGTCGTCCCCTGCCCAGGTAAGGACAAACTAATTTAGCAGAACTGCATATCTGCCGCTTTTCTTAACACACTTAACTCTCCTTGCACACATGTAGAGCGGCCCGGGCACATCCATAACATTCATAGCTGATAGACTAAAGCCACGATGGACACACTATGTAAGCATTTAGCTCACAAGTTTTCCTGACAGGGATGATGTGAAGCTCCATATAGATGATACATCAGCTCATTCGTCTCTCAGCAACCCAGTTGACTCCAGTCTAGTTTGACTGCATCCATCTCTGTTAGTGTCAAGTGGGTCTCTTTTATCACTGAGTATCAATAACCATTACAAGGGCATAGTGGAAAAAAATAAGGATTTACACATGGAAATATGTGGTGGGGTTTAATGCCTGTTTTTATAGCATTGTTGATATTGTTGATCATGTAGAAGAAAAAAAGTGGATAATTTTAATCCAATTCTATCATTTTCTAAAGAAAATCAGGAGTATATTTTATATATTTTATTATATTTTAAAAACAAATAAAACAAACTGTCCACACGAACAATGTGTAGTTCCAGTTAGATTTTGACATGCAGTCAGGAATGAAAATCAGTTATTTGCCTCTTTAATGAGGCTTGTAAACATTCCTCTATTCAAACTAGATTGACTCATACAGAATAAAACTTCACTACTTTAAGAAAATGGAATCAGGATGTTCAGGTTTGCATTGACTGTGGACTTTTTCAGATTGACACACTTTCAAAATTATACATACTATAGAGGAGGGGAGCCCAACCTTTTTTGTCCCAAGATCTACTTCTCAAGTAGCCAACCTCCTGAGATCTACCAGTCCACTGTCAACATCGCAAACCCCCACAGATTGATTCCAGCCTGCAGGAACTACCCTCACAACACATTTTGTTGTGGTCATAGAACCATAAGAAATCACATCACAAACATGCCCTCTCTCAAACACACACACACCAATCTGCATGATGGGTAATAGTCATAACTGACCTTAATATGAACTAGGGATGCACAGATACCGGCACTGGTATCGGGTATCGGCCCGATACCAGGCTTCAAGTACTCTACTCGTAGTCATAAAATTGCCACTGATACCACGACACCGATACCACCTGCGGTGCAACTATTGGGCCTGGGTGGGCCTCACTGAAGGAGCAACAACCGCAAGCGAGTGCGCACGAATAGCAGGTAAGCGCGCCCGCTGAAAGGTGCCCGGATACGTGCTCAACTCAACGCAACGCTACATTATATGTAAATGAGCAGCGCTCCCAGCTAATCAAAGACTGGCCTTTTTCATCCAATTAAATAATTCCTTCCAAATGCACAAAGTTGATTCATACTCTCAGACTCACTAACATTTCAGCAGAGCCGCGAGCGCAGACACAGAGCCAAGCGCGAGCTGAGCGGGCGAGTGAGCAGTTTGTTAGAGTTGAGCGCGCGCCTGAGGAACTCATGAGTGCTGTCCTCAGTACCGCAAAAAGTAATTTCAGTATTCTATAATTTTGTTAAACTTGTCTTCGTACTGTATGTTTGCACATAGTAGGGAATGTTGTTCAAATAACAATATCTGTGGAAAAAGCAAAAAAAATCCAAAATAACTATATGTGTAATGGCATAAGTAATCTGTATCGGTATCGGTGAGTACTCAAATACAAGTACTCGTACACTACTCATTTTGGAAAAAAGTGGTATCGCTGCATCCCTAATATGAACCAAACAGAAAAATAAGCAGATAAAAAACAGGTAGATCTCTGTTTGAAGACAGGAAATCACTTCCTACCGTAGTGAGAGACCTGGCACTTGGAGGAGGAGGCTAGCTTTTCGTACCGAACCGATTACTGATGACTTCACTGAGTTTTCACTTTATCAAAGCATTTTTAGGCAGCAGGGGAATTCCTAATTATACATTTTGGAGGGAAACAAGATTGCTAACACATAATTGAATGCATATAGGCTACTGACCAAATTTGCTTACATAACATGCAGACGGCTGCTTGTACTGAGCCTGGTTCTGCTGGAGGTTTCTTCCTGTTAAAGGGGGGGTTTTCCTTTCCACTGTCGCTACATGCATGCTCAGTATGAGGGATTGCTGTAAAGTCAACAATAACACAAGTCATTGTTTGTGTCTGCTTATTCCAGAGGAGTGAATGCTGCAAGTCAATGATTCAATGCTATCTGCTTGAGTTCCTTAGATTGGAAACTTTTTCAAATTCATTTGTTTATGATGTATCTTTGATTTTAATGGATTTTCTTGTAAAGTGCCTTCAGACGACATCTGTTGTAAATTGGCACTATATAAATAAACAGATTCTTGATAACATGAGAGTATGTTTCATAACGTACAAAAACCTTAACGGAAGAATAAATATCTATTATAAAAAGGAAAATATGTTGCTATTTAATGTTTTGATTTAATACCTGGATTGAATGCTTAACTTTTGTATAAGACATAATTATTATAATTTCTGCTTTCATACAAACTTAGTTGATTGTGGTTGTAGTCTGAGAACTTTTGTTTATAATTCACTGATTAAAATATTCATTTAATTTAAACCGTTTCTCGTTGAAATCAGATTACAAGACAAAATAAATCAACTGTGCAAAAATAATGACCAAACAATTTATTGTAAAATATGTAAAATGCAAAAAAATGCAAAACAAGCTTTAATAAAGAACCACTTTTATTATTTACTACGACTACTATACTATTTCTATACCAGAACTATTTACATATATATATATACATGCGCGCACGCACACACCCTCCCTGAAAGAAAGACACACACACACACACACACACACATACTCCCCGGTGAGCACGGCTCTGCACAGCTTCTCCGTGATGTAGTCAATGTGCTGCGAGTTCTCCAGTGCCAGGTAGAACAGGTAGCAGCTCAAACACGTCCAGACGGACCAGCCGACGCAGCAGCTGGTAGAAGCCCACGCTGGCGTGACTGGCCGAAAGAAAATTGAAAATAATTTTTTTCTTTTCCTTTTTTCTTTTTTAATTTGAACTTTTTTTGGGGTATATTTTAGAGGGTCTGAATACTCGCTAAATATAGCGTCAGAGTCGCTTAGTTGGCAACACTGACTTCCTGTGATGTCATAACAAGCCATAACCTCGCGATCGACTTGGGATCTGTCCGCGATCTTGCGGTAGATCGCGATCGACTGGTTGGGCAGTCCTGCTATAGGGTAAATTATAAACTAACACCCTAATGAATACTTTGTATGTGTACATAAAGTATTTTGAAATCATACCTTTTTTAGTCCTAATGTATGGTGAATTGGCACTACACAAATAAACTGCATTGGATTTACCTGAATCAGAAATCTCCTGGCTAAATTCTGCATGAATGTTTTAAATAGTTGGTCTGCTGCCTGGGCTTTTAAACTTTATCCACCAAGACCTTCTATAACTTTCATTGCCAATGTTTATGATTGCATTTATATTTTGTTGCAAATTCCAATTTAACTAAATTAAAATGATAAAAAGCCAACTTGTGCAATGCAACTGTGCAAAAGACTCAGGAGAGACAATGGCCAAGTAAATGTACCGTTATTAATGTACGTTTATTTGTGATTTTTTTTCATCTTTCTAAAATTAATCTAAACTGCAGAAAACTCCCCTCACCATTTGCTGGGAAGATAACATAGGTTTGTAATTAATTTGTCAACAAAACATGCATGGAAGCGAGAAATTGAGAGGACCATGAGAGGCTGCAATAAAGTCGATTTTAAAATATCTACTGTATATTTTGTTCAACAATTCCATTATTAGCCACAACTGTTAAAAATGATAATACAAACTTTATATTTGGTTGAAGTATTGTGTTGGAATTATTTTTACAGTATATATCATGTCTTCAAGCAACAACCTGAAATTCTGCATGATTCGTCAGCTCCTCTTTAGCTGTGCTCTTTCAAAGGCTGTTCAAAGATTTTCCGTTTTTAGCTTTCACATTTTTAAACTATCCTTTTCCATGTCATTATTCTTCATTTTAGGATTCTTTTCATCTTTATGTTCTTTAAAAGACAGTAAGATGTTTGTAACAGGGGTTTCCAGAGTTTTTTTTTTTTGTTCCTTTTGCTCTTACCTGATTCACCTTAAATGTTCAGCACGCCAGTCTCTGCTAAACATGTTGAAAGCCTGATTCATCAACAACCATGGAAATATTATCTTTTTTTGATAAATGCACCTTTCCACCTCTTCTAACTGTGGTCGAAAAGTACTTTTTATATTCCATCATTTTTCTCAAATCATTTTTCCATGAAGGTCATACTTCTGTAGAAGCTGCTGCATAGAAGAGTTATTCTGAATATTTCTGAAGGTCTTATTCCACCAAAAAGGAAAGAAAAACGAGACATGATTTGCCTTTCTATTACACTGTTAAAGGTTCTCTTGGAATTAATTACAAACTTAGAAAAACAGCTCTTTGGGAACTCTTTTCTATTAGAGTTCTGCTGCTCTGTGGACATTGGTCATCGTAATTCTTAAAATGCTAAGCAGCTGCTAATCTGCGCCCGGATGCAGATTGCTGGAACAAAAGAGTCACCGTGTTCACCAAGCAGAGAAATTTGCATAACCTGCCCTTTCCTAATGAGAACTGTGTAAAAGCCACAGCCCCAACAAGCTAATTAAAACTAAGACTTTAGTTAAAGCTATCTGATCAAGTAAATCTCTCTCGGTGCCCCATACTTTTCCTCTTTATATGCTTAGCCCAATCAAAAGTAGTGCCTCAACTCTTACATACAAATAAACTGTACCTCTCAAAGTTTTGTAAATCTGGGCACACTGCAAGCACAAATTGATTGTTGTAACATGGCAGAAAATTGATATATGAAAGTTTATATGTCTTATGGTGACATAATGTAAAAAAAAACTGCACTGTAATTAAACTGTAATTAAATATCATTGGCTTTTTTTACACTATAGGCCAACATTTCTAGTGCCAATGAATCTATTTATACCAATTAGTTCAAAGTGTTTTTCTGTATTTACAGTTGGATTCCTACTCCTATTTAAACAGAATCACTAAATCAAGTTGAATCTGTGTGTGTGTGTGTTTGTGTGAGCGCGCATGTATATATATATATATGTAAACAGTTCTAGTATAGAAATACTATAGTAGTCATAGTAAATAGTAAAAGTGGTTCTTTATTAAAGGTTGTTTTGCATCTTTTTGCATTTTACATATTTTACAGTAAATTGTTTGGTCATTTATTTTTTCACAATTGATTTATTTTGTCATGCAATCTGATTTCAACGAGAAACGGTTTAAATTAAAGGAATTCCTTAATCAGTGAATTACAAATAAAAGTTCTCAGACTACAACCACAATCAACTAAGTTTGCATGAAAGCAAAAATTATAATAATTATGTCTTCTACAAAAGTTAAGCATTCATTCCAGGTCTTCAATCAAAACATATACAGCAACATATTTTCCTTTTTATAATAGATATTTTTACTTCTGTTAAAGTTTTTGTAAATAAAGAAACACTGTGGCCATACTCTCATGTTATCAAAAATCAAGAATCAGTTTATTTATATAGTGCCAATTTACAACAGATGTCGTCTGAAGGCACTTTACAAGAAAATCCATTAAAATCAAAGATACATCATAAACAAATCAATTTAAAGAAGTTTCCAATCTAAGGAACACAAGCAGATTGCATCGAGTCATTGACTTGCAGCATTCACTCAGCAGACCCAAACAATAGCTTGTGTTATCGCTGACTTTACAGCAATCCCTCATACTGAGCATGCATGTAGCGACAGTGGAGAGGAAAAACTCCCCTTTAACAGGAAGAAACCTCCAGCAGAACCAGGCTCAGTACAAGCAGCCGTCTGCATGTTATGTAAGCAAATTTGGTCAGTAGCCTATATGCATTCAATGATGTGTTAGCAATCTAGTTTCCCTCCAAAATGTATAATTATGAATTCCCCTGCTGCCTAAAAATGCTTTGATAAAGTGAATACTCAGTGGAGTAATCAGTAATCGGTTCGGTACAAAAAGCTAACCTCCTCCTCCAAGTGCCAGGTCTCCCACTAAGGTAGGAAGTGATTTCTTGTCTTCAAACAGAGATCTATCTGTTTTTTTTCTGTTTTTTTTTTTCTGTTTGGTTCATATTAAGGTCAGCTATGGCTATTGCTCATCATGCAGATTGGTGTGTGTGTGTTTTAGAGAGGATGGGTTTTTGATGTGATGTCTAATGGTTGTATGACAACAACAAAACATGTTGTGAGAATATTTACTGCAGGCTGGAAACAATCTGTGGGGGTTTGCGATGTTGACACTAGACAGGTAGATCTCAGGAGGTTGGCTACTTGAAAAGTAGATCTTGGGATAAAAAAGGTTGGGCACTGCTCTAAGCTGTAGCCTCCTGCTTTTCTAAGCTATAGGTGGCCACCTGTGGTGCGATTTTTTTTTTTTTTTTATGAAGCTACTTAAAGAGAAAGGGGTAATAGCTCCAATTGCAAAACCTACAAAGAAATACTTAATTATTTTCTAATTTGTAGAGTTCCGGTAAATTACATTTGCTACCTCTTTTAATCAGTAATTAAAAAAACAATATTTCTAATTTTAGTCCTTCTCAACCATTAAAAACTTATATAAAAGGAATTTGTTAAATATGTTGCAACAAATAAACTAATAAAACCATGAAACGCCAAGTTAGATTTTTTTTTGTGATAATTATCAGTGTGGAAAATGAATATGCTACCCTTTTTAAATAGTGGCATAACAATCTATAGTTGCAGTCAGAATAATCATCAGTATACTTAAAGTATGTTTAAAGATATACCTTTAAGTCAGATGCTTTGGAAAAAAATCTAATACACTGTGTTAGTATATTAGTAACGCTTTATTTGCACATTTTAACAATATATATGTATGTTTATGTATTAAGTTCTGAAAGAAGTTTCATGTTTTGGTGGGATTTTTTAATACTAGCCTATCTAATCGCTTATTTTTTTATTTAAAAAAAGCGCCAAACTTTGATTTTCCTAGTCGCTTGAGCTGGCTACTCTGGGTGAAACTAAAAGCATCCCTAAGCTGCTTGAGGCACATGCAGCAATCTTCCACTGGGTGTCTTGGAATGGAACATGCGTGGAAAACTTAAGCAGATAGGGATTCTTACCAAATGCCCTAGGCACTTTAAGACTTGGCTCGCATCGATTTAAACGAGCAGCCAAAGATAACCTGAATAAAAGGATTTTGAGCATAAACAGTCTGTTAAAATTTTAAAAATAAAATCATAATTGGAAACTTTGACTAAGGTTTCAAAACCTTCTTTTTAGCCACTCAAGTTTGCGGTTGCTAATGTGCTTCAAATTATTAATAGCATCACTTGCTTTACTGCAAAACCTGAGGTGGGTCACATCTACTGTCACTTAAACTGATGGCCAATAAATAAATGGTTCCAACCATTTATTTCAGGGATTCCTATTTTTTGATTTCTGTTTATTCACCCATATCATGCAAAAGTGAAGCCCCCCTGGACCATCACACGACCATCATCATTTAAAACTATATTTTGGTTGTCTTAATTACCTTGTTAGTTTTGTTCTGCCAAAGTTTTGGCCTTTGAACCTCTATTTTCTTGTTATAGTTTTATTGTTTATTGTTAAGTCTTGAATGCTGAACTTTACTGAGGCCAGTGAGGCCTGCAGTTGTTTAAAATATGTTCTCAGTTTTTTGGGGTTTTATCTGTTGGATGCACTTGTCTGGTATGAAGAGTTTGTGGAAGTAATATATAAAACAATAATACAGTAACCTGGTTGGTGACATTGATCAAAAATATTGTACATAGGGGAAGTTTCATGAGCAAAGTAAGAATTAAACAGTTTTTTTTGTAAAACGTAATTAAACACAAAATAATTTAAATCTTTCTGTATTAATTTACATTTCATTTAAATAATCACAAATAAACACCAGCTTTTCACTATATTATTCAACATGTGTCTAAATTTTTGTTTTTATCTTTTAGCTAGCATCCTAATGTACGGGAAATAAATCAGTGGATTTAAAATCTGCTGCCAACTTTGATATCCAGGTTATTTGATGCAAACACCTTAAAGCAATAATTAGGAGGGAACTGCTTCCACTCAAGTTTTCAGTCAGCGTTGGTTCCCATGGCGACTCTAGATACAGGTTGTTGGAAAGAGTGAATGACACTGTCCACCAGGTAATTTGAGTGTGTCTGTACTTCAAGTTTCTATGTCTGAAATTCAAAAGTGTCGATTTGGTCCATTATACACTTCAAACTTTTATAAAATTTACTTCAGTTCTGAAAAAAACAGATATAAGCAGATTTTACCAAGAGCCTCTGTCAGTATAAAAAAACTGTGATCTTATCCTATCCTTGTAGATGAATCTTACAGGAACTAATTAAATCCTGTTGTTGCGCACGCATTAATATGGGGTGATGGTTTTGTGTTTTTTCGACAAGTGAAAAAAAAAAGTATCACAATTTATCACCAAAATCTTCAGACTATGGTTTGAAGCAATGAGGCCAACTCATAAATAACCAAATTAGAACATTGACGTAGCAGCTTTACACCCTAAACTGAAAGCTTCTTAAGATGAAAATGTGATCCAGCTTTTTGAACACTCTAACTATCAAAAGTGTTGCATAAATTCCAAGTCATTCCTGCTAAAAACAATCAAAGGCACCCTTTGTGCTACTTCTGAATGCTACAAAAAAAAGGAGGCTGCGCATTTTACCTCACGGGTTTGTGCAACATAAAGTGTAATTTGTGTATTTCTTCATTGAACATTAAACATTGAACCTTTATTAGAGGTCTTATGTTTTTGTTTTGAATGAATGGTTTTCTAAATAAGCAGGAAAAGGTACAAATAAACCAGTATGGTCATAAAAACAATAGCTTAAAGTCATTCATTACCCTGACATTAAAAAATAATAACAAACTGCGCACACTCGTTGTAAAATGGCTGAAAAACAACTGGAAGGCTAGAAACATTTAATATTGAGAAAGCCAATTGTGTTGATTAGATGTGCCTCCTTCTTTTCTATTTAATTTTACCATGGCTAACTGCAGACTAACTTTTTTCTTGTTATAACTCTAGCAGGAACACCAATAATCAGGCCTTCAATCCGTTGAAAGTCTGGTCATCTTGAAGGCTGCTATTATTCTCCCTGCAAAAGGCGTAATTGTCAGGACAGCAACAACTACTGAACTTTTTTGTCACTCTGTCGGAGGATATTAGTGGCTGAGTAAACAATTAACTTAAATATAAAAAGGGAATTGCTTCGGGTGTGGTGGGTTCTTTTTTGCCTCTTGGATGAGTTGCTGAAGCCCTATTGGAGTAGTTGTGGTGGTTCAGCCATTCCTGGGAAGGTTCACCTTTGTTCCATGTTTTCTGTATTTGTGGACAATGGCTCTTCCTTTGATTTGCTAAAGTCCAAAGTCTTAGAAGTTTCTTTGTAATGTTTTGAGGCTGAGAAATTACAGTGACTTTTCCTTTCAACCTTACTTGATAGAGATCAGGTCTGGGTGTAGCTAGTAAAACTGAAACAAAGCAAAATTGGCCTAATATATTTAATTTTAATTTGAGATATTTTTAGATAGGGCATTTAAAAACAGTATTTAGGGTTAAATAGATTATCTTTGTTTAATAGCAAAATGTGTTTGATGATCCAAAGATTGAATTGTGTATATACAAAGAAAGCCATCTGTTGTTCAATTAAAGCCGACAAAACAAAAAAATGTACTTTTTAAACAAGAATATTTGTAAGTGTTTTTTTTTTTTCTTGGAAAAATAACTGCATTACAACATTCAGTGGAAATGCAGTTTTTTCCAGAAGGTTTTAAATTGACACATTCAACTCAAGATTCTGGGTCACATAAAGTTTCCTCAGTAAATTGAGCATGACATAGTTTTCATTTTAATATTGCTTTTTTGTGGCATTATGCATAGATTTACATCACTAAAATACCATTTACCACAGCTGTGAAGAAAATCAGGCCTCTGCCAAAAGCAACTTTTAAAGAAAATGGTGTGTCCTGTTTTTTATGTCAATACAGTTTTGCTTAAAATACTAAAACTTCTTGGTTATAAGCTAGATGTTTATGTAAGTTTTTGTTGTATTTGTTTATTTTATTGATAAAATGCTACTTTAAGCTTTACTGTCTGTGGTTGTAGGCATTTATAAGGATTGCTGCTGTTTTGCCTTTGCAGTTGTTTCGAAAAAAATCTAAAACTAGTCTGTAACAAATGCAACACAGTAAGCAATCTGGCCAAATCAGCTTAATGTTCATAGCATTAGACTACTTTTTTTTAACTTTTTGTTTTGTTTTTAGTTATTTATTGCAAAACATAACTACTTTATATATCATTTGATTTACATATTTTACCAGGACTTAGATGGATCAAGTGGCTACACTCCTCTAACTCGAAGGTCGTTGGACTAATAAATGAAACAAGGTCTTAACCTGAAAGCAGAAACAAAACAGATGCACAACCATCTTTCTCTTCTAAATTAAACTGTTTATTGTGGAAATGCAAGAGAAATAAAGTGTTTCAGGTGGTTGTTAAATTTTGTTTTAGTAAATAAAGATAACCACAATGATGTATTGAATGTGATCCAGGCATCAGACTGACCAGAAGGGAGCATCTATGTCAGGGTCTTTGGAATCCCAAGTTTGCCTATTAAACTTTGAACAGGATTGCCTTGCAGCAAAAATGTCTTGGATAGAAAACCCAATCTTGGCTCTGCATATTTGTATGTTGTTCTATGTATGGACAGGTTCTTTCCAGTTAACCTAGCTTCCCACCTTTGTCCAAAAACGTGCTTGTTAGTTTAATTTGTCTATAAATTATCCTTAGGCAAGTGTGTGTGTGTTCCTGTCTGTCCTGTATGGTTCTGTTGTCCTGCAGGGGACTTTGCCTCCTGCTCAATGACTGCTGGAGATAGGCACCAGCCGCCTTTCAATGCTGAAAGGAAAGTATATATGGTATGGTATAATCCATGGATGGATGGATGGTTTATTGTATATCGACGTGTTTTTATGTAGCTTTGGATAATTCAGTGATTTTAGACAAGAAGGCCATTGTGAGAGGAGAACCATCTTTTTAAGTTGAATTCCCCAGTGTGAGTAACAAATGGATGCACTAGTTTTTCAGCATCTCACCTAGACAGAATGTTTTTTAATTGTAAAAAAATCCAGAGGTGAGAGAGAGAAATCTTAAAGAACTGTTTGATGAATGTTTTGTATTAAATATCCTGGGGGGAAAAAATAACACAGGGGTTCTTTACTTTATTACTTAAGGCCATTATACTGGCATACAGATGAGGGGATTGAGTAGCGTTTTTTTAACTTTCTGTGTTCCAAAGATAACAAATTCTGATTGTCAACTTCTGCATTTATCATTTACATAAACAAACTGGAATCTTTTGGAAAAATATGATTCAAACTAGCCCTGTGCTGTTCCCTTGTTTCCTACAGTGTGTTCAAGTCACTTGCAAAACAAACTCAAAAGCAGCACTGAACAAAACTAGAGCAGATACAGTACCAGTCCATTGTCTGACGCTATTATAAAATCATTAATGACTTTCAGCAGAACTGTTTCACTGCTAGGATGAGCTCTAAATCCTGACTGACACAAATCTTATTGTTCAGATACTCACTCAATTGATCAGCAACTTTATATAGACATATAAAAGGAAGATAATAAAATATAGGTCTGCAATTTATAGTCTTCGTGGTCAAGAGAAAGTTACTTAAATAAGGGCTAAATTACAGCTACCTAAAAGTCTGTGGTTCATATCCATTTACTTTGGACAGATTAAAAATATCTACAATATGGCTGGTAATCAAAAGGAACACTTCTTTTAATAATTCGGTTGGGATTTGGTCCAATATGCAAGTAGGAGATTGAATATTCACCAATAATAAGAAGCCTTTTAAAAGCTAGTTAATTAAATAAGATGCCCTAGCTGACTTGCCTAAATTTCAAGTCTTAATTAGGTTGATAACTGTTCTCTTTTTAATTAGAGTTTGTTGTTTCTTACAACCCGTAACCAAATCTGCAGTCAGGACAATAGAAAAAGCCAATTAATTTCCAAAGACCGTTTGTTGAAAGATTTTTACACCAAGAGTAGAACAGTTTTGAGCCTGCCACATCTTGACAACGGTAGGTGAGTTTTAGACCAGGCTAATGTCATGCACAATACATTGTTAATAAAGTGTTATTCCAAACAGGCTACTAATTAAGTACACAAACAAAACCGGGATTTTAAATCTGTGGATTACAAACACAAGAATGCTAATAAAGGCCTCTGTTGCTTATTTTTTCTCCAACTTACAAACACTACATTGTTGCTGTGTTTCTTTTATTTTGAAAACACATATTTTTAATTTGAATTAACAAAAAGTATTTTTGCATGTCAGATAATAACTTCTCACATGTTTGGTTAGGCCTTAGCATTAAACAAGTTTAAGTTATTATTCTACTCAAAATGAATTCCTTTCTTGAAGACTGAAATGTCTTCTTGAAGACAGTCCCCTTTTAGCATCAAAAACTAATACAGTTGGATCACCTATATAAAGTTGTTAGTATGGATCACAATCCTAAGAAGGTTTCAGACAATTTTTTAATGAGAAATTATGCCAGTTTAGAGGATAAAGGGAGAACATCTTGGTTGTTGGTGTACTAACAAATGAGCCTTTGAGGGCATACATAATGTTTGAAGACCTACTCCTGACTCATTTGGCTCACATTGCGGTGGTACGTATCGACGTCACTTCCTGTTGTTGCACTGTGTGTCTATTAGCGTCTGCTAGCGCCGCGTTCTCTCTTATTACTTCGAGTGTTCTGTTCTGAGACATTTCTAGCTAACTCTAAACACACGTTCACGTTAATCACACATTTCTGTTGCTCCACTTGAAGTTTTTAGAAACCGTTATTGTTCTAAACTGACCTTTTTTTGTGTAGTGAGCACTCGCTAGCTTAGTTAGCTTAGCTTCTAGCGGTGCTATGGCTTCTCCCTCCGCTTCTCCTCTATGTCAGATTTTTTTTAGCTTTGGAGGTGAGGGTGTGTAAATTGGAAGATCGGCTCCGCGCTGCTGAAACACCCGCAGATAGCCGAGGCCCATTAGCTAGCGTGGAGCCAACAAGAACAGAGTGCCCTAATGATCTTCTAGCAGTTCCCACGCAGCTGGGTAACCATCCTGGCTGGGTGACTGTACGCAGAAAGCATAGTCCCAGAACCCAGCCTAGGGCTCACCACCAACCTGTTGACGTTTCAAACCGATTTTCCCCACTCAGCGATACACCCGCTGAGGAACAGACTCTGGTAATTGGCAGCTCCATAGTCAGAAACGTTGCTTTAGAGAAACCAGCAACCATAGACAAATGTTTGCCAGGGGCCAGAACAGGCGACATAAAATCATAGCTCAAACTAGTGGCTAAGGATAATCGTAAGTACAGTAATTGTTATTCACGCTGGCGGTAATGACACCGGCTTACGCCAATCAGAGGTCACTAAAATTAGGGTTGAGTGTGAGTGTGTTGTGTGAGTTTGCAAAAAAACAATGTCGGACTCTGTTGTTTTCTCTGGTCCCCTGCCTGATTGGACAAGTGATGACATGTTTAGTTGCATGTTGTCATTCAACCGCTGGTTTTCTAGGTGGTGACCAGAAAACGGTGTGGGCTACATTGATAATTGGAAAACCTTTTGGGGAAAACCTGGTCTGATCCCGGCAAACGGCATCCATCCCACTTTGGACAAAGCAGCTCTTCTTTATAGAAATATGGCCGAATTTATTAGCTCCCCAAATTACTGACAAACCAGGGTTTAGACTAGGAAGCAGAGTCGTAGTTTAGAACTCCTCCACTTCTCTACACTTACCTACCCATCATCCCATTGAGACGGTGTCCTGCCCACGGCCAAAACCAAATAGATTAAAGATCAATCTAAAAAGAGCTAATCCTGAAAATCTCATAAAGATAAAAACAACTCACGTTAAACAAAAATGTACAACTATTAAGTGTGGCTTATTGAACATCAGATCTGTCTCCTTAAAGTCCTTATTGGTTAATGATTTAATTATTGATAATCAAATTGATTTGCTTTGTCGCACAGAAACCTAGCTGCAGCAAGAGGATTATGTTAGTATCAACGAATCAATTCCCTCTAATTATTCAAACTTTCACATTCCTCGAAGTACTGGGAGAGGTGGAGGAGTAGGAAGCATTTTTCAATTGAAATAATTAATTAATCCCAGGCCAACAAATAGTTATAATTCTTTTGAACATTTAACCCTTAGCCTTCCTCATCCAACCTCTAAAAGAATTAAACCACTTCTGTTTGTTATTTTGTATCGTCTGCCAGGTCCTTACTCTGAATTTATAGATCAGATCTCAGATTTTTTATCTGAACTAGTGTTAAACACTGATAAAATCATTATAGTGGGAGATTTTAACATTCATGTTGACACCAAAAATGACAGCCTAAATGTAGCCTTTACTGCCATTTTAGACTCAATTGGCTTCACTCTAACAATCCAAACACCTACCCACTCTCTTGGTCACACTTTAGATCTTGTGCTGACTTATGGCATTTAGTGTGAAAAATGTATAGTACTGCCTCATAACCCTCTCCTTTCTGAGAATTTTTTGATACCTTTTGAGTTCTTTTTCACTGAGTACTTATATGAAAGAAATGTCTTTATATTAGGTGTCTATCAGACAAAGCCGTCACAGCCTTTAAAGAATCCATTCCACCTCTAATTTATTCCGTATTGCCTAGAAACGCAGTGGAGGGAAACAAATTAATTTCATGTCCTACACAGATTGATGCTGCTGTTATTAGTATTACGTCCTCATTGCGTACTACATTAGACAACATAGCCCCCATAAAAAGGAAAGTGAACACTCATAGGAGGTTGGCCCCCTGGTTTAATTCAGAACTTCGTACCTTGAAGGGAAACACCAGGAAATTGGAGAAGAAATGGCGGTTTTCGCTTTTAGAGGAGACCTATTTATCCTGGAAAAACAGCGTGCTTCTGTATTAAAGGACCTTTCGCCAAGCTAGATCTGCGTATTTTACATAATTAATAGAGGAGATTAAGAACAATCCTAGGTTTCTTTTTAATAGAGTTGCTAAACTTACAAGAAATGAAAACTCTGTCATATCATCCATTCTTCCAACTCTTAGCTGTAATGACTTTATGAAATTCTTTATTGATAAAATTGAATTTATTAAAACTAAAATTGATGGCATCCTATCAAACATAACTACTACCTCAGTAAGCAATGAGGCACTGAATGTTGCTCTGGAAACTGATCTCTTTTTGAACTGTTTTGTTCTAGTTGAGCCTTCTGAGCTTCCAAAATATTTTCTTCATTTAAGCCTTCAACTTGTATGTTGGATCAAATCCCGACACAATTGTTAAAAGAAGTACTTCCTATTATTGTTACCCCCATTTTGGATATGATTAATTTATCATTAGTGAATGGTTATGTACCAGAGGCACTTAAGGTAGCTGTAATAAAACCCCTACTTAAGAAACGTTATCTTGATCAAGAAGACTTAATAAATTACAGACCCATATCTGATCTTCCTTTTTTATCTAAACTCCTCAAAAAAATTGTTGCTAATCAACTGAGAGAGGATTTGAGGAATAATGACCTATTTGAAGAATTTCAGTCAGGTTTCAGAGCTCATCATAGCACTGAGACAGCTCTCCTTGAGATTACAATGGACTCGTGCCTATTCTACTTCAGTTAGATTTCAGTGCTGCTTTGGACACATTCAATCACAATATCCTCATAGAAAGGCTCGAACAAACTGTGGGAATCAAGGGAACAGTACTAGGCTGGTTTAAATCGTATTTGTCTGATATATCCCAGTTTGTTCATCTAAATGACAAATCTTTTCTGCATTGTAAGGTTACTTTTGGAGTACCACAGGGTTCTGTACTTGGCCCAATTCTATTTACTGTGTACATGCTCCAAATTATCAGACAGCATGGTGTTAATTTCAATTGTTATGCTGATGATACACAACTGTGTTTATCTATAAATCCTGATGAATCCAGTCAGTTTGTTAGATTACAGGCCTGTCTAGATAACATACAAATATGGATGACTTTAAACTTTCTGCTATTGAACTCTGAAAAGACAGAAGTTGTTATCTTTGGACCAGAACCTCTAAAAAAGAAATTGCTTAGTCAGACACTTTACCTGGATAGCATCAGGTTGGCGTCAGGTGACAATGTCAAGAACCTTGGTGTTATTTTTGATCAGGAAATATCTTTCAAGTCCCATATAAAACAGGTCTGTAAGATTTCCTTCTTTCACTTTAGGAATATAGCAAAAATTATAAATATTCTCTCTATGACAGATGCTGAAAAACTAGTTCATGCATTTGTTATTTCAAGGCTGGACTATCGTAACTCTTTATTAGCAGGAAGTTCACAAAATGCAATTAAAAGTCTACAGTTGGTCCAAAATGCTGCAGCAAGAGTTCTGATGAAACTTAAAAAGAGAGATCATATCTCCCCTATTTTAGCTTCCCTTCATTGGCTCCCTGTCAAACTTAGAATAGATTTCTGGATTCTTCTTTTGACATATAAACCCCTCACTAATCAAGCTCTATCGTATATCAGAGATCTGATTACTCCTTATGTCCCTAACAGAGCACTTCGCTCTCAGACTGCAGGTTTACTGGTGGTTTTCTAGAATCTCTAAAAGCAGAATGGGAGGCAGATCTTTTAGTTATCAGGCCCCTCTCCTGTGGAACCAGCTTCCAGCTTTAGCCCGTGAGGCAGACACCCTGTCTATTTTCAAATCTAGGCTTAAAATCTTCCTTTTTGATAAACTTTATAGTTAGGAAGAGGTAGAGAAGACAGCCTAATCCGGTTGGGGGAGGAACTCAGTCTTGACAGATGGTTCTACTTTGCTCTACCTTCTTCATGTCTCACTCTATAGGGTTAGGTTATTTAAGTTTCTCTATAGTTATGCTGCTATAGGCTTAGACTGCTGGAGGACAAACTGACCACTTCTCTATCCGCTACTTTTTTCCTTTGTCAAATATACTTAGTTAGCGTTATTTCAGGCTTGTTAACCTTTTGTTTTCTCTTAGTGTTCTTTTCTCCATAGTAAGCACACCTGGTCTGCCGTTCTGTTAACGGAGACAGCTTCTTGGAAGAGAACATGGGCTGAGATGCTTCCGCCCTACAACTGCTGCTATAAACCCTTTTTTTCAGTATCCTGTGCATCTTATTTAGTTTTCTGTCTTTTCAAACCCCCAGTCGGTCATGGCAGATGGGTGCTTGTACTGAGCCTGGTTCTGCTGTAGGTTTCTTCCTGTTAATGTCATAATGTGTGTTTTGTTTGGTTCTGTTTCCTCTCTGTGTCTCGTCACTCCGCTTTCATTCACAGCTGTCTGCAATAATTCACTCCCCTTCTCAACCAATCACACCCCGGTTCTCACTATATTAGCCACATTCATTCACACACTCACCGCTGGATCGTCTGTTGTTTTCCCCTGCTTTTCCTCGTTGCTCCTAGCC
>JAVLVB010000491.1:4207892-4223700 GCA_032876305.1 Orestias chungarensis | reverse complement strand
ATATATATATATATATATATATATATATATATATACTGGAATACAGACATTTTTTTCAGTTACAAATACCAAGAAGGATAAGCGCGCAATTATTAAATCATTACAATGTATCGAATTATCCATCCATTTTTTTGCTCTGCATGTAAACAACTTAATGGATTTGTTGGGATAATCAGAAGAGGACAGTAATGAGATTATTGCCTGTAAACACAGCTACACTGCTAATTACGTGCTCTGCCTCGGCTGTCTGAGATGGGTTTGATTAGCTGCGGCGGATCTACGTGAAGATGGAGGACTTGATTTCCCTCAAGTGACTGAGAGAGTTTATGTGTTTGGAGTTCAGCTGTGAGGGGAGGAGAGGCAAAGAAGACAGGGATTTTTTTGCGCCTGGAGATGATTGAAGTGTGTTAAACAGTTCCGGGAAGTCTTGGGAGGTGTTGGAAAATCGAGGAGATTGCTGCCAGAGCACCCACAGAGCAGAGAGCTCCCATAGGAGACATCAGCTGTTTTTGTGTGTTGGCCTCATTTGTTTTCACTCAGTTGAACAGACTCAACACATCAGCAGGAGCAATATATCAGGGATTCTTTCTGTTGAACTAAAGATTTGCTGTTGTTTTTTAACTTTTCCTCAATTTTGACGGTTTTGTTCACAGTTTATCTTATAAAATAAGAGTTCATGTCAACATATAAAAACTGAGCTGTTTATTAATAAAGCTGGTGGGTGGCTATGAAAAAACAACCTTTTTTAGATATAAACCTCAGTTTAAAAGCAGACCCTCTGTGTTCAATTTAATGTATTGTTTTTTTAACAGTACACAGAAAAAAGCGTAATGAGCTCCAGCAAACACAGCATAGGTCAGGAAGAAGGTTGTGGAGATTTTAAAAACGGGTTAGGTTATTAAAGAACATCCAAAGCTTTTGATATCTCAATAGGAACAACTCTAAACCAAGTAAGACATGGCGATCCATCTACGTACACACATAGGACAGACAAGGAAAGCATTAATCACAGGAGAAGAGAAGAAATCTCTGTTGCCATGTTGTAGTCAGAGCCAACATGTAAAAATAAGGTACTGGGGTCAGATGTGATTAAAATGACTAAGGCTATTGACTTATGCCTACTTAATAAACCTATAGGTATCCACAATCAAGATACCGATAACACAAAAACGCAAAAGGAGTGGTCATCGTCGGTTGTATGCTATACCTAGTCAGGGTTAGGCAAAGAGAAAATAGCTTCTCATTATCACAAAAAAATGTAAATAAAACACATGATAGTTGTTGTTAATTTTTTTATAGGAGCAAAAGTTGAAATGTTCAAGGAAAAATTCAAGACATTTCATCGGAATAAACAATGTAGGGCTTATGTATGATCTTATACATTTTAACATTGCATAACTCAAGAACCTGGAGGTTCATAAGCAACTTTATGGCCTAAAATGCCCCTGCCCTATGTTTGGGGAATCCTTCTAAACAAGGCATATTTGTAAAGCTATTTACTAGTTGTTCTATCATGAATGTTAACATCTAACATGCTGACTGAGCCATATACTGCAGATTCCTCAGTTTTACCTTGCCATTAACATTACCAAAGCCGCTGCTTTTGTAAATATCTTATGGAATCCTATGGAAGCAAAAATGATGCACAGTGTTTTAAGCTTTTCCATTGTTCAAGTCTGTTTTGTGTGGCACATACTTATATACTACCTTACATAGTTACATCTTTTTAATACACAATTATGGGCTGCACAGTGGCACCGCTGGTAGCACTGTTGCCCTGTAGCAAGAAGGCCCTAGGTTTGAATCCCACCCATGGTTTGAATGTTTTTGCATGGCATGCATGGATTCTCTCCAGGTACTCCAGCTTCCTCTCACATTTCAAAACAGGCCTGTTAGGTTGATTGGTCTCTCCAAATTGTCTTTACGTATAAATCTATGCATGGTTGTTTATTCTGTGTCTTTGTGTATTCCTGTGATGGTTGTTCCCTGGCTTTGCCCAATGCTCGCTGGAGATAGCCACCTCCTCTATTCTTTTTTGTTTGTTTTTTTTGTTGTTTTTTTGAGAACAAAGAATGCATTTTAAGAACACTATTAATTTTGTGAGCTAATTATACTCAAAGCAATGCAGATGCTTGTTTATGCCTCGATTACAAACACATTTACTATCTGGCAACAAGGTACTATCAGACTTGTCTCTTCTTCCTGCCCTTTTCATATTGGTAGAAAAATGAGAGTTTAATTATACCAAATCAGGTTGTGCTGTCCAATTTCCCTTTCCCCTGGAAGTTGTAATTAATCTGTTACAAACAACACCTGTTGTCCAATATGTTGATTAAGCCACCGCAGCAGTTAACATTACATAGGTGGTGAGAGCAACACAATGGATCAGTGTGTTTGAGTTGTGTTCTTCAAAAGTGTGGTTAGGTACACAGATTTTTCTTCTTAATGAATAAAAACTGCAGAGGATTATAAAATATAGAAACAGAAAAAAATAACACACCTACGTGTTGCTTTTTTATTACCACGATAATTCAATTTATGTGGTCATGTAACAATAACTTAGATTTTTTGCAGCAATAATGCATGCCCAGATCATTCTTTTTTCTCGCTCTCTCTACAAAAACAATGTTGGAGGTCTGCATTGTTCCAGTTTAAAAAACACAATACAGTGATTCTTTTTTGGTCATACATTCTCAGGCTCCCATATCACACTTCTATTTTTATGTCTATTTGTTAAGACAAAAAATGAAGCACTCGGAACGGGATTTTTAAGAATTTTAAAAACTCTGGGCACCAGAGTTGCCTTAACTTTTGTGTCCAAGCAGTACAATGCTACCTGCATGTATCGGATCTATGTCAAATGATTAGACGCAGCTTACCATGCTTTGTGCCTTACTCGCAGCTGTATAAAAACTTTCATTATCTAAGGGATGGAGATTTACTTACTGACTCGAATCAGCTATTTGTACATTTGTATTGTTACTCTGTCAGCTTGTTCTTTGAGATACCTTTTCTGCGATTGCTAATTCAGGTTTCTGCCTCACAGAAAAGCATTTTGCTATCTTATATTTATCTCCAACGGTTATATTCATTCACAATTTAAAAAAAAATAAAAAATCCATTGTCGAAAGCTGAGCAAAAGATCAGGAAGAACAGCTGCCTCAGCAAATCTCCACACAGCCATGGTTGAACAAATACACTGTATATCAAAGCTGGTGATAGGAACCATTATTAACTAAATGATTTCTGCAAACTTAATGATCTACATAGTCAATACACCTTTTTCATTTCAAGATATTTACAGTATACCCTGGATTCCTGCAAGGAATTTCAATATCATCTTTGTAGTAGGCGTTTTCTAATGTTTCTGAGATGAAATGCATCACTTTTCAGATTGGGTTACATAGAACCCACAGACTGAATCAGGCTCCACTTTTTCAGGTAGTGGAAGGATTATTTTACCATTTGCTAGATGTTGAAACATCCTACTGGCTGCAGTATGATAGATTTGGATTTTGAAGGACATTCCGATATAAAGATCAGATGCACAGGTATGCTGTGGAAGCAGCCAAATACATACCACTCATCTGCCTACTGAACCGTACAGCAACACGTTTGGAGCAATAAGCAGTTTTAACAATGTCTGTCTTAACTATGCAGTTTGATTGAGTTTTATATTCAGGCAGTGTTGTGTATTTCAAGCTTAAATGCATCTTGATCCTCATGAAATCATCTTGGATTACTGTCAAAGTCACTTTGTCTATACTTTATAATTAATTTTAGGTGGGTTTGCTCAGAGTAAAGTCAGACTGACACCTCAAACTGTGGCAGACAACAAATGTGGTGTGAAAAGGCAGAAGTGAATTATCTGTAAGTATTTGAAGGCTACAAAGATGTCTGAAAAACCTCAAAAAAGCCTTTTGAAATACATGTTGCCAGTGCATGGAGTAGTTATTTTCCTCCAATATTCTCATACTGTGTGGGTAAGCTGGGTTCACCGTAAATGCTCCCAGTAAATGCACCCAAAACAAATTTTGAATACTAAATAGACATTCAAGTTTAACTCATTAAATAAACCAGATCACTGTATTTTTTTTAACAATTCTTTTGTTAAATCCTTGTTGGTAATAAATACTGAGTTAAGCTTCTATAGTTATGAAATCCTTCTTAATATGAATGAGGAAATAAATTCAAGTTTAGAGTATTTTCTGTACGTAAGATCCACAACAAATTGGTTAATTTTATCGGACCTGAGTGAGTATTTTTTAGTTTTACAGTATTTTAAAGCTGCAGTAATGCTGTCTGAGGAAACCCTGTACTACGCTTGAAATGTTTAAAATGCATACAGTACACCCCAGGTCGCTCGTCGTGGTGTTTGGTGCACTACAGCCCTCCCACCACATTAAAGCATGCAGATAAAATGTTTTAGTACATTATTTCAACAACTTTGCAAAAGGTTTTGCTGCAATTTGGACTGTTGCATTACAAACACATTGCTGTAGGGCCATTGTGAGAAGCCAAAGGAGCTTACTCTTTGTTTGTTTTTTCATCTTAATGCAAATAAGTTTTATCATCACATGTATGTTATTTAGATTTATAATCAATTTAAAATAAAATCATATTACACACTGTTAAACACAGAAAGACCTTCTTGACCTGAAAAACATACATTTTCTTCAACCAGGCTGTGCAGGAGAGGACAGTCAAGTACAGCTTAGACTTTGATTTATGTGGAACATTTGAATAGAATATTCACTCTATTGTTCAGGTATTGAACAACTTGTACCTTTAAAACCCCTGACAGTTCACTGTATGATCCTTTAGAGGCTGTCCACATTCTTAAAAAGTTGGAACAGGAGTGAAACAAATCCAGATTTTTCTAAAACTATTTCAGTCAGTTTCTCTCATATTCTTTGTATGAAGTCTTTCCGAATAATCATTTCAAATTATATGCTCTTGTTTATGCAGGCATTGCAAAACTCTATAAAGCTGCTTAATGAACTCAGTCAGACATGTCGACAACCAAACCGTTTAGTGTTTGGGACGTGGCTGTGGGGGTTATTACCCAGTACTGCAAGGACAATTAGGAAGAAAAAAATCTAAACGGTGTTATGTAAGTTATTATGCAACTTCCCACTCCAGTGCTCATATTCGTAACTTATATCTTCTTGCACTTATTTCAGCATCCACACTTTGGCCAAATAAAAAAAAAAAAAAAATCTGTTGTTGGTTTAATATTGTCAGATTTTTTCGAGCTGTATACTCAGACAAGATTGGGCCCTGCTTCACCTTTCCCCACCTGTTGTTGCATGTTACCTGTTAGCTTAATAAACAAAGGCTACTAAACTTTTTCATCACTGACGAGTAATTGGTGTTTGTAAGACACATTTTTTGGTCTGCTGCCAATTGGTTTTTAACATTGATACCAGATCTTAAAATAATTCAAATTACATCAGAGACACACCACCAACTGCTTAGTAAATAAAAATGAAGTCAAAACTGATATAGCTATAAACGAGGAAAACTCTAAAACTACCCAAATACCCAAGCAATAAAGGGGATATTTCTCATTAATGTTTAAAGTTACATTAGTCTACTATTTCTTTAAAGTAACTGGCAGTGAACCTGAGTCGGAGTCTCAGTTCCTGACCACCAAAGAGACTGATTCTTTGAACTTTCAAATACGGAAAGTTAAAAGCGAAGGGGGTGTGAAAAGGGATAAAAGGTGGAGAACACTGCATCTTGTTAACCACGTCCATCATAAGTGTAAGGCAAGAAACTTCCAGATTGTGTGCTCAATTAGAGCTGATTTACTGAAAACCAGAAGGGAGGCTTAATGTGCAACACAAAAAGGTCAAGAGTAATTTTTGACTAATATAGTTTTGTATCTTTGACTGGCTGTCTTCCTGATTAATTGTGTGCAACGTCAACACACACAGGACAGACCTGGGATTCTAGCCATGGCTTGTGCGTGGGTGTGCTTAGTAAGCAAGGCGGCCAGAAAAAAATAAAATAATTTTGACAAAATTGTAATTAACTTTTTCTTTTTACACTTGAGGAGAAAAGGTTACCAAAATTGTTGAAACTCAAAATTAAGGTCCAAAGAGTTAGAATATTTTGACAGTAATTGGTCAGAGATTCGACTCCAGAAAGAAAAATATTTGATTTTGGATGTTTAGTAAAACTTCGATGGACTGGCGACCTGTCCAGGGTGTACCCCTGCCTCTCGCCCATTGTAAGCTGGAGATAGGCACCAGCAGACCCCTGTGACCCAACAAGGATAAGCCGGTTAGTGAATGGATGGATGGATGGATGTTTAGTAACACTGCATAGAGAAAGGATGTGGATCAGCTGATTTACGAGTGCAGACAGAACTACCAGGAGCACCACACATGTAAGACTGTGGAAATGGCGGTGGACTTAGAGGGAGCACACCCTATACTACCAACCCTCACCCTCTTCTGTGCGTCATTACTGGTTCCAACCAGCAAATTCTTTCAAGATCATTAGACAGTCCATACAGAAGGCGACTATTGCACAAACAAGGCCCAAATGTATACATTTATATTTAAAATGTCTCTACCTTGATAGAAAAGACAAAGCAAGGTCAAATTCCCTGCTTGTGTGTCCAGACTTGGCTAATAAAGCTTATTCTGTTTTTGATACCTAATTAGACATCAAGAACTCCTAATTCAATGTCTCCCATTGCTTTTAATTCTAACCAACCGACATTTCTTCTTGCTTGAATCGAGAATAGTCACAGGAAATATAATAGATTTAATTACTGATTTTCAATATAAAGAGATCCTAACAAAAAGCTATTAAATGCAGCAATGTTTGAAGAGTAGAGAAATAATATTAAATAAAAACTCACCTCAATTGGAATCTCCCTTTTTTTATTCTTGTTCACACATGCTAGTGTATCTAGCTGTGTGTTTTCAAATACTCTTCATTTAAGTTGATGTAGGACATAAATATTGTATCACTGCATTTTTTCTAAATACCTTGTATGTCAAACTAAGAAGATGTCTATGGTTCTTTCTATTGTACATGTATCAATGTACACAGACAAAAAATAGTGATCAATAGATTTATTTCTTTACCTAAATAACCTAATAATAATAATAAATAATAAACCTAAATATAAACAATAAAATTACAATAGCAGAAAACATTTTTTAAGTCTCCAAGTTAATGTGTGTAGATTAAGGATTTGTAGATTCACCTGTTACAAACTAGATGCTCTAATGTAAAGCAAATCATTGCCTTACAAAGCCTTTATTTTTATTGCATTTCCCTGCACTGTCAATGACACCAAGCCATGGGGTGCATAACCCTAATATATGACAAACTAAACATAATAGAATTTATGTTCCGTTTTTTTTTTTTCTCTTACAAATAAGAAATGAAGATAGGTTCTACTTAAGCAAAGCACTTGTATATCATGCTTTGTTCTTATGATTTTTTTTTTTTGCTGTTGCACATCCACCAAGACACAATCTAGAGTGAAAACTATGCAAACAGGTTCTCTCCAGTGGACAAGCACACTGTATACAGCTCTGATTGATAGTTTTCCCAAATATTGAGGGAGACATGCTGTCAAAGAGACTTAGAGAAGCATGTGAATACCCGGATATTCAACGGTCTTTTGATCCAAAAATATATCTTAAATCTGACAAGGACAGACTGTTGAATGAAGAGCTTTATTTTTCCACCATTCTATTTATCACCACAATGAAATCACATCTCTGCTGTCAGTGGACCAAACAATTGCACACCAGATGCAATAAATGCCACGAATGGCGAGAAAGATACTTGGAGGCCTGTCTAAGGCAACCACAGGCTTTTTATGTAAGAAACAAATGTAACTTATTTCCCTCATATATAAGTGCTTGAGTTGGATATATAGAAATCAAAATATGCGCAAATACCAACTTCAGACTACGTCCATTTTATTGAAACGTTTAGTAGCAGAGTGATGTCTGCTTTTCTTTATGAAATCAGCTAGATCAGTTATTCATGTACCTTAATATCCTATTAACCATTCGCCAGGATAAAGGAAAAAGAGACTGAATTATTCGTCACATCTAGTTTTAGTTTGCTAGTTTAAAATAAAAGTTTTCCTCTGGATCTCCTTTCAGTGTGACTAACACAGAAAACCTCACCAAGAAGGCTCCCAGGAAGCATCCTAACCAGATATTTGAGGAACCTTAAAAGGCGCTTTGTTACACTCTGAGCCTCTCCTTTGGACTAAGCTTCTCATTGTATTTCTAGGTAAGAGGCCACTTTATTTCTTTATACTGATCTTTTTCACCTCCAGACCATGGTCCAGTGCTGTTCCAGTAAAAACCGGATTTCATGCAACCAACAAAACCATTATTTGCAAAAAAAAAAACAGAGATCAAATCCAGATGCCACTTAAATGGATACCCTTGTCCTCTGGCCTAGAATAATGATGGCAATGCCTACTAGACAGTTTTTTTAAGTTGATAGCAAACACCAAAGGAGACTAGGTTAGCCAATTTAGCACATGTAAAAGTCATGGACTTTGCAAGATAATCACTGTTATATGCACATGGCATCACTTCTGGCATGCAAAATACCTGTGTTTACCTTGATGCTTAATGATTTATGTGAAAGAAAAGTATTTAATCATTCTACTTGTCTTTTTGTGTACTTTCTTTTACTTTCAAAGAGTGATGGTAAATATATGTGAGGTGTATGTACCACCTGCTGGAACAGACTGTAAATCAAAGCAGCTTCAAACCCTAAATAATTTCCTTCTAAAAAATAGCTTTAAAAATCAATTACATTTTTTTACAACTTTGCAATCAATTATATGAACATTTTCTTTAATTTATTGGTTAAGATTTACTTTTGGAATTCAAAACAATCTAAGAATATATGTTCCATCTGTGTTACGCTTCTTTCATCTTTTTAGGAGTGCTGTACCGTATTTCTAAATCTAACTGTTGAACATTACCTTAAAAATCATTTAAAAAGCATTATTTAAAATCACATTCAATAAGTGAGTGTTTCAATAAGCAGCATGGGGCAAGCCAGCGCTCAGAAAGACAGACTCATAAAAACAGAAAGGTAAAAGAAATAAAGCCTTATAGAATGTATTTACTGGCATGTTAAATGGATATCACACATTTTTGTTGGAACTTATATAAACTTCAGTTTAATATTTGGCTTAATTACAGTGACATTATTAACTTTTATTCAAAGGTTTTGAACGATGTAAACTCTGTAGTGGTGAAAATCATGCCCAGGCATGTACTGAAACATACCAAACAGTCTCTACAAACCTTGATTGGTGTATCCTGTCTTTGGGGCATTTCTTTAACGACAACTATCTTGACCTCTAGGTCCAACACTAATGTTCGTGAAATCTAAGTGTCATTTGGCAGGGGGATAAACCGTGACATCTTGATAAGCCCTCATTACTTCAGCACAGATCTTGTCCAGCCTGGGAGCTGCCCCTGGCTAGGGCTTAAGCAATAACCTCTGCCTTAGACCATAATATCTTGAAGAAAAATGCTGTTTTAGTACAGGTTTTTGGTAACATTTGTACTTGGATTTTTTGATAATATGTTAGTCTAATTATGTTAACTAATAAATTTTTTCAGAAAACAAACTAAAATGGCTGCATTTCAAATTTGCTAAACCTTTTTTTTGTAATAGAAGGAATAAAAAGAAAGTATTATTAATAGCGAATTGATTCAACACCTAAACAAAACACAGCATGAAGGACTAACACTACAAGATGTAACACATCCGTGTTGTAATTTTTTTTTCTTTCCATCACATTGCTATGAAAGTCCTGTCTCCCTGACTGTGGTGTCTCAGTGACAAGCTGCTGGCATACAGTGTGAGGGGGGAATGTAGATGGCCAGAACAGGGTAATTGCTCTGGTATCAGGGGTTGTGGGGGGTGCTACTAAATTGGAAACGAATCTTGGAGGCTGATTGAGAAGGAGCAGTGATGGCCAGAAAGGGCTTTTTCCTCTGTAGGAGGACAGATAGGGAAGACACAGACGGACAGACTGAAAAGACCTCACCATCTATTAGAAGGTTGTGTATTTGTGTGCGTTTTTTTACTGTGTATGGACAGCAGACAGCAAGAAGGAACACCCAAGGTCAGCAAAGCACAAATATATTCTGTAATGAGCTGAATTAGTACAATATTCTGCAACACCAAGTCTAGTTTGGGTGTAGCAACTGTGGGTTACTCCAGACTCACTTCCCACACTGCCATTGTTTAATCCAAGCTTAATTACACTGCAAGCGTTGGAACAAGCACAGGAGTTTATTAGAGACTCTGTGCATTCATACACGGCATTATTATAATGAATTTGTGGTAAAGGGCAAATTATCAGCACGCACTTTGACAGAAGGGTAAATATAACTGAGGCTAATGTAACTAAATCCAGATTAGTTGATGAGCCTTAAACAGTACCAATAAGGCTGTTTTAAAGTAGCTGAAGGTATGTCTAAAGTATTTAGCTAAAGTATCGAGTCACCCGCTTTCCTTATGTGTCTTCCAAGATACCAGACTTTCTCCTAATCTGTTTTTTTTTATTAGATAATTAGGCACTTTGTTACCAGCAGCCTGTCACAAAGGCACCATTTTTTTACCCCAATTATTTTAGTGAATCAAGGAAATATACCAAAGGCAACACAGTTTGATAGATAAAGTGGTATCGCCCAAAAGGTGATTTCCAAAAACCAATTAGATAAAATCCTGTCAAATAGTACATGGTCAGCTTAAGATAGGAAAAATAGGTTACCAGGAAACTACTTTTCCTCTTTTTATTCTGCACAACATCTATCAGAATACAACCCAATAAAGATATTGTGTGGTTGGTTTCATTGGTGTTAGAAGTCATGATGCCACCAAAAACAAAACCCACAAAAACAAACTGCCCCATGATTCTCTAAAGGGTGGGTGTTCAACACACGCATCCATTCTTCTAAAAACTCAGGACACATAAAACTAACCTGGCGAATTAAAGCAACCTTTAGATTGAAGACTTATACTTGAATTGCCACTAAGGAGCTGTTGAGTTTACCACCAGTATACAAAGGAGGTCATGGTGACAGCGAGATCACAGATTGGTGTCCTATTTTGTTCCTCATCTCTTGGTTTTGTTGCTGTCAAACCTTATATCTCTGCACCAAATTTGTAAATTTAAGATAATTTAATCTCTTATAATATGCTGACGGAAGAAATTAGCTGCATAAATTGAACTCAACATAATATCCTCTACATTCTTAATCGCAGCTTCCCTTCATTGATATCCAGGTTTATCTCCCCTCTACACAGCTCGTGGTGAGACACAGATGTAAGCATCATGGTGATGCATACCAGCCGGCCTGTTTTCTTTATCAGCGCTGTGTACTGTACTCTTCAGCTGGCTCCCAGCAACATACCTCCCTTGACTTTCAGATAAAACATTGGGTCTGTCACATGCGGAGATGTGCCAAGGCCCCGGCAGGGAAGCCCTAATGATTGCAATAAAAAACAAATGCAAATGATCACCTTGGGCTTCCATCTTATGTGGAATTTGTCGCTCACCCTCTGGCTATCATGATGGATCACTGCCATCATCTGTGGACATGCAGCGTTAGGAAAATAAACACCAACTGGGCCAACGCAGGCAGCAACAATGCAATAACAATAATACCGTTATATTTTCTGTCACAGGGCGCCAAGCTACGACCACTTTGGGTAACAAATGATGGGTCATGGCTGATTACAACCACATCCTGCCAATCCAACTGATCAAATTAGTTTGGGCTGATTGGTAACTTTTGTTACTGCGCAGTTTTACAGCCCTACAAGTGTTTCAAGAATGGTTTCTCGTTATTACTGAGAGCTCATATTGCAAATTGTCTTGAGACAACTTTATGTTACAAAAACATTGTCTTTAATTTTAAACTATTTAGTACCTGGGTTTTATTCTGAAAATAAATGTCCCATTTGAGCTATGTAACGTCTTCTATTTACCCAAGAACACGTATGTAGAATATTAATCGGGAGATGAATAGACCATGAGACCCATCAGACACCTGATCATTATGAGGTTCATTATTTTGTTGGTGATAGAAGTTGTGATGCCACCGAACAACAGAAACAAGCTCCCCTATCAGTTTCCTTTGTAATTTTAACACAGCACAATTTAATAATGAGATAACTCAGGACCTTAAAAATAGAGGTACTTGACCACAGCAGCCTTTACCTATCGTATATTTTAAACATAGGGAGACTTAAAACAACTTGAACACCTACCAAGAACATCACTTAAGAAAGCCTCCTCTAAAGTCATATTCGAATAATTTGAATGTTATTAGAAAGTTATTGCAGTAATGCAATTCACTAAGTGAAACAAATCACACACAGATTAATGCTTTTAATTCTATGATAAATGTCCTCCTTGTGGTTAATGTAAAACCGGACATTTGAAATAAAAACATGGCATCAGGAAAATTCCAACAACAAATAAATAAAGAAATGTGGGCTTAATGGAAAGCTTGTTTAATACATTTTTAGAGGTTTGTTATATTCAAAAACATACTTCACTTATTCTCATTGGACTGAATGCGCTTGTATCATAATCAAAAGAACTAGATCCTGAATACACACAGTTGACATGAGTTTCGAGCATGGAATGGCTGGGCTGTAAAAAAAAAAGAAAAAAGAAATCTGAAGCCGGCCTTAGGCCTAAGGGGATCCTGCAGCACAGCTCCTGCTATTTTCCTTGAAAAGAAGTTAATTATGGTAGTCCAGGTATTTGATTGGCATGCCCTATACATACCTTCCCCACCTTAAAGGTGTTCACAGCTATTGACAGGATGTCCTAGGGTGGACGGAAAAGGCTGGAGAGTATATCTCAATCTCTACACTGACCGATGAATGGCATGGCATATCCCCAAAATCAGCTGGTAGTTTTCTTCACTAGGGGGCTTATGTTCTTATTGACCTGCTCCTTGGATAAGCATCCTATTATAAATGCCTAGATAGATGGATGGATGGATTAAGATCCATTAATTTCATAATTTATTAGCATTAGAGGTACAGCATAATGTGTTTGCAGTTGCCTGACAGCATTAACACTGTCTGCTGTTTTGTTGACTGCAATTAGTGTACTTCTTCCCAGCTAAAGGGCAACAGTGTACTCATTATATCATAAATAACATGGAGTTCTTTACTCATGTTTTATACTAGGTCAGCATGTGAATAAGGAAAAAAAAAAACATTGACGTTGTCACCTTGAGACTCATCAGCACTTGTCTTTTTTCTTTTACTGCGGGCAGAGAAAATGTAAATTACTTTCTTAGCTGCCGTTGAATAGCCCGAGTTCAGTTGGAAAATGTTTTGGATCCAGCAGGTCATAACTAAAGAGTCAAGTCAACATAAATTCAGAGGCTGGTGTAAAAGGATTTGATGAATTAATTTCCAAAGTGTGTCAGCCCTATGGAGTCAGCAGAGGGCAAACCAATCAACAACTCAGATTCACAGAACAGTATTTCACACTGAAAAGATGCCCGATGGGAATCTCCTTCAACGGTCCTTGGTGAATGGCGTGGAGAGATGGTGTTTGATTCAGGGGGTAAATGTCTTCTTGCAACCGTTTGATCAACAGGCAAATCTTTGTGTGGTAGAAATGCCAGATTACTTCTGGGAAAGGTGAGCCAGGTTTTACTCTGTAGACTGGGGGATCATACATCAGTTCTGCTGAGGTTTTCTGGTGAATAGGTCTGGTTCATTCTTCCGGCAGGATGGAAAGCTTTAGCTAAAAAACGACATATACATATATATATATATATATATATATATATATATATATATATATATATATATATATATATATATATATATATATATATGTATATGTATATGTCTTATATATATATGTATAAGTCTTTCCTATGAGTCAAATGTAAAAAGGCAACATAAAGTAATTAATGAGTTTTAAAACAAAAGAAAATAACATTTATTTAATTTTCGCTGGTTGTTCTTTGGAAGATAGCCCAAATTAACAACAGAGAACATTCGTTTTCTACGTCTTCCTGGACCCTCTTAAGAAAAGTCACCACCATTTTTTACGGTGGCGATGTTGCGCTAGTTGTCTTCCCCACATACATTTTTTTATGTATGCCAAAATGAGAAAATTTGGTTGTACCTGACTAGACCACCCTTTTCCCACAGGTTCATTATGCCACGTACTTGGCTGGTGGTAAACTGCAAACTCCACAGGCATGAGTCAACGAATAGGTTTGCAAAGCAAAATGCATTCAAGATGAGCCTTATGATTGTTGTGCAGGCCTGGTGAAATATAAAACCAGAAGCCTTTGGAGCTTAAGATGGTACTACAGTTACGGAACACGGACATATGTGGTGCTGGAAAAACCTGCTTTCTATTTCAGCTGCTTTTATTGTGTGACGCGGATATTCGGTTGTTTGGGTCCCCAGGGTCTCAAGGTGGCTATCGGTCAAAACAATCTAAACAACAATTTTATGATTGATTTGTCATGCAGTCATATGCTGCAAGAGAAAGAAATGGAGTAAGCTAGTTGTATCCTGGAAAAAGAGAAGATATCTGAAATGCAGCTTTCTCTTTTTGGCACCAAACGGAGAAAAAGTTTTATTTGCTCATTTAGCTAATGATGACTATGTATCAGAAATTCTTTCTCTTTGAGAAACACTGTAAATGATCTTTTTGAACCTGACTCACTGAAATAAATTAATTTCTCATACTGAAGATGTATTTTTCATTACGATGTAGAGTGAATTTCAAAGCAGAGGGATTATAATGAAACATAATGCCATTAAGGTGTAATGCACACTTTCCAACTTTTCGGTGGACTTAACCGTCGGCCGAAATGACTTTTGTAATGAGCTAGATTTGAATAATGTATCCACGCACAGCGTCGGAAAGCCGAAATAGCGATGATGAGGATATATGACTGAAAGACCAGACGCGGCATGTACCCACCTCCGTGTGATGCATGACACGTTCTGCGCGGTAAATTATGACTCTGTGACGTTTGCAACCGGTTGCTCATACAGCCACCCATTGTCTCGGAGACAGCTCTTCTCAGTGAGATTAACCATGCTGGAGGGTTTCCTGAGAGGCTTGTGTGATCTGAATCTTTATCCCGTTTAAAAAGTCATTCGAGGCACGTCATTGCTTTTAGTTTCTGGTTCCTGACACGGCTTGTCTAAGCGCGCTTGCTTGTTCAAGAAACATTGTTGTACATCTTAGACTGATGTTGTACATGGTTTCAATAAGCAGAACAGCAGTGCAGAGGCAGAGATGCACAGTTCATCGAGGCATAGTTGAAATAAAAAAGTGCCATTTTTCCTACTAAAACCGTCTCCTCAGCTTAGGCCCGTGTCTTTGCTGCACAAGGGGTTCAGCGATCTACAATAACGGAACTGATTTAGCTGTCTTACATGAGGAAAGCAAAACATGAGCATCTCAGAAAAATTGTGTCTTCTCTATAACTCACTTGATTACTTTGTTGCAGCAACATACTGTGATTCAACTGTGGTCAGGCACCTTCGACGCCTTGCCTCACACCATTCAGTTTTCTTTTTTTACATTGTGAGATGAGAATAACACCTCCTGAAAATCAATTAAAAGAGTGCATTACACTTGAACCTGCTGTTAAGTTGATTTTATGACTTTTCGAGGATATAAATATATATATATATATATATATATATATATATATATATATATATATATATATATATATATATATATATATATATATATATATATATATATATATATATA
>JAVLVB010000491.1:4188860-4207792 GCA_032876305.1 Orestias chungarensis | reverse complement strand
GCACCGTGCACAACATGATGGATTATTATCTTTACGTATATGTCTAAGGGATGCGGCGTATGATTTGTTTGAATGGGACCCGTTTGTGGTCTTTACTGTGCAAACAAAGGCAGATGCATGTAAATTGGGATTTAAGATTCTGATATAATTAGCGTTGACTCTTGGGGGTGCCTCTAAGGTACTTTCTCCTACATGCTGCAAAACTCATTATGGATGAATAAATGAAGTGGGACGTGCACTTGGCATCTTCCATGTGGCATGCGCTGATGCATAATGCATTATCGTTATTATTATTTTAGGGCGCAAGCATATCAAGTTTGTTTGTCAGGTGTATATTAAAAGGCAGGGGTGCAGGCTTGTTGAATCTACAACTTATATTGTGTAACTTTTAAACACGTATACATTGCTCTTTTTTAAAATAAACTATTAAAAATCCCTTCCAAGACATGGATTACCAAAAAAGATCTTGTTTTTGTTTATTCTGTCGCTCTGAAATGTCTGAGTTAACAAAAAGAGATATAAGAGTCAGTTTTTAAATGAGGATTTCATTAACTCAACATAAAAATAGTCATTTTGTCATGTTTAAAAATAAAAGATTGGCCAGTGCCACCCGTGGAGGAAGGATCTGTAACAATTGGCAGCAATCTTTTTATCACAGTGGGTGAGGCCCATTGTTCTTTACAGAATTGTAATTATTCAGTTTTATTTGTAATGTTTTAGAACTACACTGGGTTTAATTTGAGAATTTAAGAAACCCAAACCAAACTTTCTCTTTCCTTTAAACCATTCATTGTTGGAATCGCTGGTTTATTTTTTTCTTCTTCGCCTAATTAGTACTGCTGTTTAACCCAAGTGGATTTGAGATTAAGTTCACAAGCTGATAAATAGACATTCCTTTTTGAAAGAGTGAAAGTCATGGTAACATCAATTTGTTAAACTCATCGAGGCTCTGGAGCCACTAAGGAACCCCCCAATCATATCTACCCACCACCATCATATTTGACTTTGTTTTAAAACTGAGACACATTTTCAAAATCATTTCACTTTAGTCTCTTTATTCTTCATTACATTTTTCTACAGTATATTTCTTAGTGATCATCAAGATACTTTTTGACAATTATAAGATAAGCTTTGAATTGTTTTTTTGGTTTTTAAACTTAAAACTCTCCCAATGGTTCCCGTCTTTGTTCAGACTCTCCCATGTTGTATTGTGAACACGGATTTTAACTGAGGCAAGTGGAAGTTGTTCTGGAAACAGACGCGGTGAACTTAGAATATTAGAATATATCTCATAAAAATATTTTTCACCTAATCATTAACAATCCATAATTTCATTGACATTGTCTGTGTGTGAGATTATGCTTTTGAATTCAAGGTTGCATGTTTTTTTAAACCAGCAGAGCCCTTAAATGCCAAGAAAGCCTAGCATTGCGTTCCAAAAAAAATACGTTTAACAAGTATTTATGCATTTTTATGTTAATTGGAATAAGATGAATGAAAAAAGCAATTATTTGGCACGTTTGTTTTTGAGAAAATCACCAAAATTGTTTGTCTTGTCTATTTAAAAATGGTAAACAAGAGCAAAAATAAAAGGCAAAACAGTAATTGCCAGCATGAGAAAGCCTCAGTTATTTTAATAGATGAATGGAATGTGGAGAAGAAGCTAAATCCTGAAAATATGAATATCAATGTATGTTTACCCAATGTATTAGTTGAATATTTACTGCTGAATGTTGTTTACTTGCTTGGTCTTCATAATAACTTTATCCAGTAAGATGAATTTCGAATTGCTAAAAAAATCTCTTTTTGATGGGACAGATCTAAGAAATAATTAAATAAACCTATACTTTTACTTTCAACTACATTCATGTAACGTGTACATAAGCATCTATGCAGGAGTGATGAATTTCACCCCTGCGCCATAAATATCCGCAGATTATATACTGCACCTTATTGCTTGCTGTAGTTGACAATGCATCATTAATTTAAGAAGCTTTCTTATGTATGAATGTGAAATGAAAGACTCAAGCAAGCATTTCTACATACGTATCATGTGAGTGGAAGACTGTGGTGACTGCACTTCCAGGAGTCTTTACTTGGGTGCTTGTGACACCATCGAGCTCAGGCGTCACGCTCTGCCTGCCTCTCATCTTTCACCCCTGACAGAAATTACATGATTCAATGATGCAGCAGAGGAACTGGTGAACGGCCAACTCTGAAATGGTAATAAACACCCTGTTTTGTCGGTTTGGTCAAACAAATATATCTTTAACCTTGTCTTTAGCCTTTTTTAACTCTTCTCATCTCTCGTTCAATTCTTTAAATCACACCCAAGGTTCCTTTATAGTCTGGAAAATAACAGACGTGTTATACCTATCCATCCATCCATTTTTCTGTTATGGTCATGTGTTCTTCCATTCATCAATCCATTTGTCCATCATATACATCTATCCATCCCTGAATACATTTTTTCCTCAGTCCTATTTTCTGTTCTACCTTGTGAAAACCAACACATGTTTTTTTCTTATTTCTCAGATAAAGTGTTGCAGATGACTGCGGAAAAATAATCACATAGTTTTTGTCGTCACCTCCGATACCATTCATACAGGCAGAGTAAAATAAAAAAGGGCAGTTAATGTTGTTGTTTTTTTTCTACAGTCTGCTTGACCTTCCGGCTCAACTTGGCGTCGATGAAAACACTTTACCGCAACCCGAGGCCAACTCCGCTGGGAAGAATGGAGACGGATACTTGGAAAGTAGTTTCATAAAAAAAGCCTGGTTTCAATTTTAATACATTCACAGACCCCCAGGATAGAATGGTTTTCATGCCACTTGCATGTTTTCACATATCGTCACATTCAAACCAGAAACCTTGACAGACCTATTTGATGAATGTGATAAAATACACATATAAATATGAAGATGAAAAATATAAATGTGCACTTGTATTACCTTACTCTGATACCACAAAATTAAATTAACGGAAAAAGGTTGGCTTCGAAAGCAACCCGATTATTAAATAACACTCCGGGATTCAATTTTAGGGTAAGCACATCTGTTTAATAAAGTTTGGTAGCAAACATTCTGAAGATAGCAAAAAAACAGCATTATGAAGACTAAGAAAAATACTAGACAGGTATGGGAGAAAGTTTAAAGATTTTTTTGGTTGTCTCTGTCTGACGAGAGGGGGAAAAAAATGACTGATGAAGTTGATTGATGACAGTCATCAACAGCACTGTGAGTTAGTGATTTGTCAGCAGAAAGGACACATTCCACATTTTCCCCACATAAAAGCACCACTTTTACATAACAGAAATGTACAGCTGAAATGCCAATGAAAGTGGTTCTGATTCATAAATTATGTGCAGTTTTTATACCCTGCGCTCCGGGCATATCAAAGGACGAATTTGCTTTGCTGTTGTTCTGGTTGTTTCCATTGTGAGCTGACCTTTAGCTGTGATGGATGTCCTTAAGTTCTAATTAGACTTTCACAGTTTATGGAGCTTCTTTCCAATTGTGGCTTTTGTTAGAAATAAAGAAAAAAAGAAAAGAAATGAACTATTACACACACACTTTCTGTCTCTGTTACTAATGCATTTCTCTTTCAGGTACTTTTCTTCTTCCCAGGAGGAGACAGTCATTCTGTGCAAGTTACGCTTAAGGATGCTGTGAGTATATGCAGTAAGAGAAAGTAAGGGTTGTGTGTTCGTCGTGTGTTCATTTAAGGAATTGCAGTTTAATTATGATTTTAATTACTGCGCAGTACACATCAAGGTCAGTTAATGCTGTCTAAATGAATATTGTTAAGGGAGGACTGCTGACACAAAGGAATTACTTTGAAAGCACTGACATCTAGTGGACTTAATCTGCAAGTGAAAAAGTAGGGACAACAAAAACAATTTTTTAAAATGATGGAATTAAAACATTATAACTCAACATAGCATTAAGAAACAATTTGGAACATCCGGGCATGCAATTCAGGTGCAAGACTGCACATATAATGCATCTACACACAGACATTTTGGATTTCTTCTGTTTTAATGAGTCTTTCATCATGGTTGTTAGAGCAGCACGTTTTGTTGTGTTTGGCTTTTCTTTTTTTTTTGTAATGCAGACTTTTTTACACTAGGTGGAGGAATTACCACTTTGTATTTTATTTTCCTAGTTTTGTTGAAAATCCATTTATAGCCACCAAAAAAAGGAAAATACAAGAAAACATGCAAAGAAGTGACAGCATGCATCTGGAAAATAATCTCCTCTCGTTGACACGTTGTCTTGTGATCACATTATGAATTTCTTTAACCTAACAAAAGTCGCACATGCCTTGCTTTAATTGTGAAGAACTTAAATTTTAGACTACATCCTAATTCTATTAATATTCTGATCTTCTCTAGTCCAATCATTTATTTTTAAATGTGAAAGATTCTGTCGGTGGATCAACACAAAAGAACTGGAAAACATTTTATTACATATGAGCTTGACTCAAAATAACATGCCTTTTTTTTCAACTATTTGTGAAAAAGAAATAAATCAAACCAATCAAAACGGCATACAAAAACCCATGACCTTATTTAAACTGCTTCCAACACTGTAAATTATGGTGTACCACTAAATCCTTAGAGATGCATGGAAAAAAATTCAACTAATGTAATCTGATAATTCTGAAAGTGCATAAAATGAATTTAATCTGACTGACTCTGTGAATCCGTCAAGACTCCATACATTCATGACTTTGTGATAAACAACGAATAAAAAATGTTCTTTTTTAATTTTGTCATTTGTACTCCTGTAAGAATCAAGAATCGGTTTATTTATATCGCGCCAATTTACAACAGATATCGTCTCAATGCACTTTACAAGAAAATCAATTAAAATCAAAGATACATCATAAACAAATCAGTTTGAAAAAGTTTCCAATCTAAGGAACCCCAGCAGATTGCATCGAGTCATTGACTTGCTGCATTCACTCTGGAATCAGCAGACAGAAACAATGACTTGTGTTGTCGTTGACTATAACCCGTGCAATTTAGGATTTACAAAGAGACAGAATGCACAATTTAGCTATTCATCCAGCAATCCATCCATCCACCTTCACTTGTCCATGCAAGGGTTATGGGGCAGCTCTTTCTGTATTTTTTAAATTTATTATTTTTTTGTGTGCTATTATTAACATACCAGTTAATTCATGTTATTATTTCTAAATGCATGTTTTTGTATTCATTCATGTGTTTGGTACCCTGTATGTATAATACTTTATGCACATGTTTGTTTCCATATTAATTATGAATTAGTTGCTGATTATTTTTCATTTATTTGTTCAGCCATCCATCCATCCACCCATCCATCAATCCATCCATCCATTATCTTCCGCTTTGGTCAGCAGGAAAAGCCAAGACATCAGTCTCCTCAGCGCCTCCTGGCCAGTTGTTTTAAGGGAATACCAAGGCATCCTCAGGACAGTCGAGTGACACAGCAAGGCTAGCACTTATCTAGATCTTCCTCTCACTGCTGTCAATGAGACATTCCCATAATACCTCCAAATCTACTCAGGTGTACAGAATAGTCTCTTTCTCTCTCTCTCTCTCTCTGTTATAGTTCATGTCATGTTGTGCAAAAGCTTAACAGTTGTTAATTGCAGCATTTTAAACTGTCAAAAATCTTGTACTACTACATGAGGTGGAAGTCAATTCGATTTACACAGGTTATTGACTATAAGTGTTGATCTAGCTTATTGTGAATTATGTTTAGCTCCTTTGAAAGATTTCCCTGTCACTATTTTTAAAGGTCTATTATTAAAAAGCAAGCAAAATTCTAAATGCCATAAACAAAGGCAGCTGTAATGAATACATCTCTACCAATTCACAGGGCCAGTGTAGTAGCAGGATACAGATTGTTGATTTCAATGAGATGGATCTGATCTGAGAGGAGAACAAACATAGTTTTCATAATAATCAGTATTTTAAAACCACTGGAGTTTGTGCTTATTATGTTTGACATTTAAAATCTGTCTGGAAAATGCTAATTTGGATGCTAAGTGGTTTCAAGCCACATTTTCACACTAGAAATCAGAAAGCATATTTGTAAAGAACGACAAATAGCAGACATGCAGGTGGAATCTTTTTAAACAGACACCATATTTAACAAGTGTGAGTGATTTGTTCATAGTTAGGAATATATACATGCATCTCAATATTGTACATTCGGATATCTTCAAAAATCTTTCTGTAATAAAATTACAAGAGGAAACTCAAAAATAGATTAATTTCAGAATAAATCATACGATTAGTTTTTTCCTGCACTTGATCAACTTGATTCCCAGCTTATGAAAAACGATAGAAATCTTCTTAAAAACAACTTTCCCACCCACCCCTTGTTCTGGTGGGTGGGCTGGGTGGCTCTTTTTCAGGTTTGGGCCCTCTACCAGCGGCCTGAGAACTAGCGGGGTCTTGACAGTATCTTAGCTGTTCCTTGGACTAGGCTTTTCTGGACTGATATGTCTGATGTTTCTCCAAGTATCTGTAAGAGCCACTTTTCCAATTTAAGATTCAATGCTCCACATGCTAAGATGTCAGTGGGCACCATGATTGTGTTATGGTTGAAAACTCTTTCTAGTTATTCCCTAAACCCTTGGTATTTTTCCAGTTTCTTTTGTTCTTTTTTATGTTGTACTTGGGATGGCTTCTGGTAACAAAGTATAGAATATTGTTGTTTTTTTTGTGTTTTTTTTTTTATCAGGATATGTCTTTTAAGTCCCATATCAAACATGTCTCTAAGATTTCCTTCTTCCACCTAAGGAATATAGACAAAATTAGAAATATTCTTTCTAGGACTGCTGCTAAAAAACTAGCCCATGCATTTGTTACTTAAAGACTGGGCTACTGTAACTCTATTAGCAGGAAGTTCGCAAAACTCAGGTAAATGCTGACAAGAGTTTTGATGAAACTTAAAAAGAGAGATTGTATCTCCCCTATTTTGGTTTAATTCTATTGGCTCCCTTTCAAATTTAAAATGGATTTTAAGACTCTTCTTTCAACATATAAAGCCCTAACTAATCAAGCTTCATCATACATTAGAGATCTGATTACTCCTTACGTCTGAAACAGAGCACTTCGCTCTCAGGCAGCCGGTTTACTGGTTGTTCCTAGAATTTCTAAAAGCTGAATAGGAGGCAGATGTTTTCGTCATCAGGCTCCTCTCCTGTGGAACCAGGTCCAGCTTTAGTCCAAGGGAATGACACCCTGTCTAATTTTAAAACTAGGTTTAAAACATCCCTGTGTTGATATAGTAATATGTGACTGCTTTTTCAACAATTCGATTTTGTGGCTTACCATCTATTTGGACTCTGAGCCGAACAATTTTCTATTAACATAATATTAAACAAGTAATTTGTTTTATTTTTACTTGGTTTTATTTTGTTTCACTGTTTCCAAACTTTTCCAAACCTTACAGAGAGTTAAATCATCAGCTGGTTGAACTTGAAAAGAAATAGAGAGAAACATTGGAAAAATGCACGCTTCTACAATACCAAAACACTTTCTTTAAACCCAAACACTTTCAGAGTGACTTTACAAAGCATTAAGCTGTTTTCCTAATGTATTATTTATGGTTTGGCCTTCCAAAGGCAGGATTACTGTAATACATTAGCAGTTGGTACTGAAATCATCAGCTAATGAAAATCAGCTGCAGAGCCTAAAAGGGAAACTGTGCTCAGGTTTTTTCTCTCCTTTATGTGTGCGTGGTATCCTTGGAGATAAAGAGTGGAGCTCTTGTAATGGATACTCAGCCTCGGAGGAGTTATCGGCTGTTTGTTATTCTCTGTTGAGGGAAGCAATTTGAGGGTTACAGAGCAATTAGTTATTAATGTATACTGCCTGGAAGAACGTAAATGAGGACACCTAAGTGCAACCGTCAAAGAGTCAAAAGCCCTACAGACAACTCTCAAACACTGGGAGAAAAATTGCTTGTGTAAGGTTCAATCATAAAGTGTCATCATTGGATTTAATAGTGTGTAAAAACTGAAGTGCTTCTTATTACCCTCACAAGTACAATCTGTGCTTTCTACTTAAAGGCTTACCATTAAAGCAAAAAACCAGGTGGTGGCACCAGGGGGTTATGGTTTGACAAAAGCGTCAGTCTGAGTGTCACCATGAATATTCATAAACAGCTTTAATGAAGACCTAACATTGATTAAGCCATTTCTAATAGGCTGTTTCGCAGTGAATATCACAATATAATTGGATTAGTTTGACTTTGGGAAGTACTTTGAGACATTGCCCACATTGGAAATTAAGACATGCAGCCCACTAACAGTGTAATTGACAAGAATAAAGATAGATGGATCCAGCTAACTCCTGAGCTCCTTTACTTTGCCCCGAAGCAAGGGGAGTCCAGAGCTGCATCCAAGCAAACTAAGACCAAATTTAATTAGTTTCAAAGGTGGCTAGAAACATTAGCTTCTAGTTGCCAGCCTCAGTTTCAAGAACAACAAAGGAGCTAAAAAAAAAGTTCAAAGGCCTTACGGGATATTATTCTATTAACTCTAATCAGTTTAAGGTTGTTGCCAGTGGTAAAGACATATTTAAGGACATTTGTGGTGAAGTTCTAGTCAAAGGGTAAAAACACTTAATATTTTACATCAAGTAGATAAATATCTGGGTGCCCTTGTGTAATAGAAATACAGATTAGTTGTTCCTGGAGGCTAGCACTAGGGGCTTGCCTCTGAATGTCTATGGCAAAAGGAAAAGAGAAGAATTATAAAATTCTCCAACAACTTACATCTTAAAAGCAAATAAAGTGTATGCTATGTTATTAAAGGCTAAATCATCTCTTTGCGTCGGTAGCTTGTATGTATTTTGATTTTAAGTAAATTAAATAATATGGGACCTGTAAAGTTGAATTTAAAATAAAGAAAGTGAACTTTCCTCACCAGTTGGTAGGCCCACCAGACCCAAAGCAGTACCTTGCATTTTGCTTGGTGCTTTCTTTTTTATACCTACTGCTTTTTTCTTTATAGATCATAGAACTCTATTTTGGTATTTCAACGCCAGACTTTAAGTGTCAGAATAGAGTTTGAATTTAAAGGCGATTAAATTATTCGACATAGAGGTGGAATTATTATGCTATTAGTGGGTATAACTGCTTTCACACTGTAGGTCACAAAGTTTCATTTTTGAGCCTCAAGTCTTGTATTGGGTATAAACATTTCGGGTTCATATTTTTTTTTTTTTGTTTGATTATCTCCAGTAAACGTAATCTACCATTTTACAATTTAGTAAAAATTGTATGCACAATCCTAAGATTCTGTAGTTCTAACATTAAAACAATAAAAAGACATTGTTAAAAAAAAACAAAAAAAAAAACATAATGACATAAATAGGTAATCTTGGACACTTAAAAAAAGGAATGCCTTTTTAGTGTGCAGTATATTTATGTTGTTATTGCATTGAAATTGTAGAAAATCATGAACTCTCCACCCAATGCAAACACACTGAAACACTTAAGATGTGGATCATCCATAATTTAGAGGGCTCCTCACTTATATAAATATCTAAACAAATGCATTAATGATTAATTCCCGTACCAAAGGAATGTTATCTTTTTTCTCAAATGGTTCAGACTTATACTATGTTATTGGCATCGTTTAATTTAAATATAAAGCTTTTACAGAGCACAAGTTAAAGTTAGTGTAAGTATGCTGAGTAGCACCTCCTTCACCTGTTTATAAGAAGTTTTAGGTTAAACAAATTTTCAACTAAGAACCCTTTTGTGTATTCTGAAACATCTACATATATGATGCCCTCTACTTTACCTTATTACAATGCCAATTCTTGAATCTTAAGTCAACGTCCAACTGAGACAATGAATCTATTACTTCTATACAAGTTTGTTTGTATGTGGTACCGAATAAATCAAATAACCATGCAAGTCGGAGGCATGTTTGTTTGTTTTTTGTTGATTGATGCTGCACAGTAATGGGTCATCTTTTTCTGTCCTACTCCTAAATATTCAATGTAACCCCCCCCCCCCTTTTTTTTTTTTTACAGGAAACTTAGTAATTAAGGTTCACACTTGTGTAATTAATTCTCAGTATATATCCAGCAGATTTTTGAAGAAATAGCATTAACCAGAAAAGCATCAAGACATAATCAAGAGATTATTATGGAGAAGCAGCTAAAATAAATCATATGGGAAACTTTTTTTTTAACAGGACAGGTAATAGTTGTGGGTGTATTAGCCATTACTGTGAGGGTAGCAATGAGTTTTTGATAAAATAAAGCCCTACTAAGCCTAGCAGATGCACTTTTCTAGGTTATTGTATAAAACAAAACAAAAAATCATTTCCATGTTTATTGGTTTATGCAGCAAATTCAAGATAGTTACATTTGGGATCAAATACAGTAACATACTGGAGAAAGCTTGTTAAGATGTTGCACACAACTTTCAGCAAGATTACATTAGCATATACCCAAAACTGCAATGTAATTGTAAAAGTTAGTGGTTTTGAAACTTTTAAAACAAGCATCTTTCTACATACCCTAATTTTTAGAAACTGATGTCTTCATAGGCATTCTAAACAGATGCGAAAAGTAGTTTTTGCGTTCACTGAGCTCCTTTTGCAAAGACCAATGGAGAAGATTTTCTGTAAGTGAAAAGCTGTTAAAATGTTAACCGCATGCATATAATACTTTATCAAGTTCAAGAAACCCAAAGAGCTTGAAACTACCTTTGCATCTATTGAATCATAGCCACAGCTGCACTGAGGCAGGCTAACAGAAGTGAGGTTGCTGTACAAAGAGTAGTTGATATGAGGTTTTGACTTGAGGAGTCAACACAAAATTACTGCACACTTTTCAGATTTTTATTTGTAAAGGTCTGCAGGTGGACCTTTTTCTTTAACTTGACAATTTTGAACTACTTTCAGTTGGTCTATCGCAAATAAACTCCAGTTAAATGCAGCTGATATGTATGGTCGTGACTTGACAAGATCTGACAAAGTTCAACAGATATAAAAAGGTTTGCTAATAAAAGCAGCTGCACCACTGTGACATTTTGCAACTGAATTATAATAAATGAGGTGATGGGGAAGTAAAGCTGACATCTGATTAGTCTGCTGGTTTAATAAGCATCTGCCAGCATCACTGAAATGTGTTCCTCTGTTTTTCAATGAATTTATATCTTATGTGAACATAGATCCCCTGATGTAACAACAGAGAATGTTCAAGTTTTTAAAAGATCAGTGATTTCAGGTAAGAGCGTGGAATCTGTGCAAATGTTTGTGATTCGGTGCAAAAATTTATCTTCCAACTTATCACACACCAAGAAATGTTTTTTTTCTTCCAAATGCACACAGACACTAACATGACAACCTATGCCACACCAAAAGTGTGAGAAAAACTCACATTCTATGAAGCTACTGTTCAGTCATTTTCAATGATAAAACTCAATAATGTCCCAGATGAATCACCTGAAAAGGAAACATGTGTAAACAAATAAACATTATGTGCAGAGCCGGATTTTATAAGCGCTTTATGGTTCATAATGATTTCCCACGGGAATTTGAAAACAGGTGTGTGTCACAGTGCAGCAAGTATAACATGTAGGATTGGTTTCAATGACTAGGCTTTCTGTCAAACATGATTTCATGGTGTCAGCAACCGTCACCTCTGGTGTAAAATAAATCCCCCTGAATGGGTTATAAAAGTTCCTTAGAAAACGGTCTAAATGCTGGCTCTGATTGCCAGTACTGTTGCCTTTCATCATCCTTTTACTTTCCATTTTGTGTAAAAAGTTGTTGTCTTTGTTACATGAAAGTCCTTGAAAGATGTTGCTATACTGTAGTAACTTTTCAAAAAATTAATTGGTGTGAATAAGTTGCCATTTACTGTACGAATGATCAAAGTATAAAATGATGGGTTAATGTTTTTCTGAAGTGATGTAAAATGAGTGTAAATATTGGATGCCTCCAGGATATTTAGAGTTATGATACTATGGTGTTTTGTTGGTCACACATATCAAGTGATTTACAATTTTACATCTTTTTGTACGTTTTGTAGTTAAAACACAATCTGCTTCTTCCCCTTATTTCACCTTTCTTTTTTTATTGCAATCACAATTACATGGAGGTAAAAAAAAAAACATGGTTTGGATATGCACATTTACATATGCAAGAATCCAAATACAACAAACCATACTTCAATACAACAAAAATAAACATCTCAATCAAACAAAGAAAATAAAAGAATGAAAAAGGAACCCTATTGTTCCCTTGCTGAGTCCGGCACAAGCCTCATTCAAGAAAAAACTTACCAATCAGTTTGCACAGCTTGACAACTTGTTTGAAAGTCCAAAGTCCATATTGTTTGCTTGATCAACTGTGGTGAGAGGCAGCGTTTAAATGGGAATCATCAAGCCCAGTGTTCTTGAAAAAGATTGTTACAACTTTATTGATTCTTTTATATTCATTGATTTGTTTACCTGCAACAGACGGACAAATTATCAAACTCTCATTAGATGCTTCATGGAAACAGATTTTCGTTTGGAAGTGTGACCTGCACTCTTCTTGCAGTGATTATTGACAACTGTGGACACACGCGATCACTGCTCAGAGGGACATTAAACATCAAGATGCTGTTTGAAAGCAAATTACAAAAGTGAAGGAGATACGAAATAAAACTTGTCAGATTTGCCATAGCCAAGTCGATTTCCGAAAAATGTCATGTTGAAATTATCAGCAATAAGGACAATAATAATTATAGTTCTAAGCTGAGTCTAAAATCTCCAGAGTTTATCACATAAAGTTTTTCAAATAACACAAAAAGCTTACACCTTCTGTTTTTGCTGGGAAAGTTGAACTGTTGTTTGATTGCTGTGACAAGGACTTCGCCAAAGAACAGAGTTGCCGCCAGTGCAGAGCTACCTCAGCTTAAGCAACAGCTAGATCTGCAAATATATATCATGCCCAGTTAAGTGAAAACTTTACGCCGCAGTTTATGTCATAAGAATGGCAGAAAAGCAGTCACTCCTGTCAAAGAAAGGCATCGAAAACAGGGTAAAATCCTGAGTGCAACACAGCAGTTTGGGAAAGCTGTTACTGTTTATACCGTTCAAAGTTGTTTTTCCCTTTGATTGTGGATTGATGTATGGACAATGAAAAAATGTGTTCTCCCAACAGGGATATTAGGGTTGCTTACCACACAAAAGGTACAGGCAAAGTAATTTTGATCAAGATGAGTTGAAAATGCTTGCCGAAATGGTCAACAGAAAGTAAGAAATTTTAACCATTAGAACATACAAAATGTTGTTTCATGTTGGTGGGAAATGTTGTGACTATTATAATATGTCTAAAAGCTTCTAGAAAAAAAAGTGTGCCACAAATTATGCCAACTCCTTCTTACATTCATTAAAAGTTTTAGCTTGACATAATAAAATGTCAAATGGTCGGTCAACTACTTGGTCTAACTTCTCTTTAGCCACTGTTAGATCTGCCTTTTGAGGTCATGAACCAAAAAGGTCAGCACACCAGGTGATGTCTACTGAAGGAGAAAGAAAGCAATTTACTATGTAGGTGTGAACCAATGTCCCAACAGAATTAATGCCATCCTTACAGTGATTCACCTACATATATTAACTCCCAACAGGCTGACAACCCTTTAGCAGACAATGCCTGAAGTAGTTTTTTCCTAGTCTTCAAGCTGTGACTGTGAAAATTCTTTCCGCCAAATGCTATTCATGTCAATGTTAGTTTGTCCCATGTTAAAGAACTGAAGGTTTTGTTTGAAGTGTGAAATCTTCGCGAACATGCCGACATCGCAATATTTCAATTCTTCGTGGATAAGGTTTCAGCTCAAAACCTTGTAAAACCAGTTATTCACTTAAATTGAGGGCCAATTTCAGCCTGAAAATTGTGTTCTGTAACCTTACAGTACCACTTTTTCTGGGAGCTGAATAAACACCTCCCAGAAGCTGTCAACGGTTTTCTTCAAGACTTTGTTTTCATTTCCACCTCAATTTTGTGGTAGTTCTGTGAACTTTGCCACCTTTGAAGGATTCAAAACAGTGAATGAAGCAATCAATGTTGTATAAAAGACTCTGCATTGCAAAAGTGTCCATGCAATATTAATCCAATCTGCAGAGGTGGTTCGGCTTCCAGGCTGGCTCCTCCCTAGGGGACTTCTCGATTACCTCCTCCTGCTTATACCCTTTATCCAGATACTCCATAAAAAGCCTCATCCAGTTACTTTGATTTTCCACTTCGGATTTTATACTTACTTGTACATTTTCATTGTACTATTGATTAAAGAGCTTAAACCACAAAAATCTACATTTCATCTGCAATAATCAAAAGAATGAAAATAGAAAGTGCCTGTGAGAGGCTTTTCCCCTGAGAGAAGTTTAAAAGCAGGCATTATTAGACAGGATTGCCAAAAAGCATACATATAAAGTAGCAGGTGTTATGTAAAGAGACAACAAAAACTAATTAAGAGCTGCTTTGGATCTTGAAGGTTTGAAACCATGTCAAAGAAAATGTGTTTAGTTACATCTTTTTTTTAATATATCTTATTTGCTCCATAGAGTTGTAATACATTGACTTATGATTGAAAAGACAATTACAAAGTTTAGGTGAACAATGGAGAAGAAAAAAAACACGCTGTATTAATTGTAATTCAAAACTTTTTTTATCTGTTTAAATTCCGATCATCAAGCTAGTCTTGTGAAAATGAGCCTCAAGAGTTCTGTCTGCAATAAACAGACATAACAAGATTGAACATCATTTTAGCAAGCTGACATTGATCTTTCTGAGGTAAAGCTGTCTTTACTTTACTTTCTTGTTGCTACATAGGGTTTGTTGTTTGAACAAAAGAAATTCTATTAAATAATATATATTAGGGGTATTCAAAGTGAGATCTGACAGCTATGTAAACCATAGCCTACAAGTTGGTTGCTGTTTACCAATATGATTTAAAGTGGGTACATGTCGGGGTATTTCACAGTGAATTAACTATTTTTTACTCTACATGCGTTTTAATCCATCTGTGTGAATGCTACCTCTTGTATATATAATGCAGCAACTAGAATGGAAACATTTTGTTCCCTCTCTGTTTATGAGCTATTAACCACCTGTTACTGTAAGCATTACATAGCCAGACACCATTAAAGACTGTATCTCCTAAATGTTAAGCTAAAGACAATTTTTTTTGGCAATTTAAAGCAAACTTACTGAGTAAGCTGCTGGCCTTTTTTCAACCTTTTATGACACATTCAGCAAAAAAAAATCTCAGGCTTAGCTTCTGATCCGTGGTACAGTACCTCCATTATCTTGTTGCTTTCCTTTCCTTTGTCAACATGCAAATTTAGTCCATTTCACATTGCTGAAGTTCCATTAAGACCCATCAAGGCCTGTTATTGGGAGTGTGTCTGAAGTCATGCCAGGGGAAATTACAAGCCCTGCTGCCAGCTGCCAATATGAAATGACTTATGTATAAACCCACATTAATTTGAAATTTATAAAACCAGAATATATTACAGAGGGAATCATTTTTTAAACGTGTTTATCCTTTAGTCGGATGGAGTATTAACTGACTAAAGTGACTAAAACATTATTGGATAGATATAAATTATTTTATATAAATCAATCCTGAACACTTTAATTTGTTTGTAGTTGCTTGGAATCTGCATACTTTAAACTGAAGCAAAACCATAAACTGCAAATAAATGTGCCATTTTCCTAAAATATCTGGTTCCGAGGTAATATGTCTGACATAACGACATGTGGAGTGGAGGCTGCAGTCACAAACTGTTTACGTTCATCCTAAAGGTTTGATTCAGAAGTATTGCTGTGCCCCCTTCAGAGAAATACAAGTTAAAGTGTAAAAATATTAAAGCAGACACAACAAGCTAATATCCTTCCACTTCTGTGACTGGAAACTGTGAGTTGGAGTATGTGCTAATGAAGACAGCACTTTAACAAACTTGCTTGCTGTGCAGACATTCCAGGCCAACACCTCCCACACTGCTAAAGATTTTCCCCAGGAAGAGGTCTTGCTTAGTTGAGTTTATTTTTTTCTCAAAAAAACAAAAAGATAAAATCTTACATAAAAATATAATAACAACCGAAAATTGCAGAACTGCTGAAAGGGTAATAGGAGTTTGATTTTCAATTTCCCACATAATGGAAGCCATTACTCTAGGTTGTCTTGTGTTTGGCTCCTGGGCTGCTTTTAAGGGACATCTGCTTCCACATTTTCGCCACAAAGCTAAGCTTGTTCTAAGAGTGGGTCAAATTCACTCTTGTCACCAATTATGTCTGTGGCGCTCATGGACGTAGGTGTGGGGAAGATGGTGTCTGGTTTTGCAATGTCAGGGAATCATCTTTTCTATTGACATATGACTTTCAGCGAACAGCCAGCAGTTTACTGTGGACTGCCATGGATGGAAGTCAGTTTCTCTGAGGTTTAGGTCATTGTAATAAAACTGAGTATTTTTCTGTGAGTTTGTTTGTACTTATATACTAATAAGAGGGCTCTCTAATAGTACAGACAAATATGTGCAGAGGTGGGTAAGGTGGGTAGAGTGGTAAGAATAGAAATACTACAACATGTATTTCAACAAAAAAAAAACTAAGTTGTGGTCCTCCAAAAAATGAGACCAAAAATGTAAGTCCTGAGTAACCGTTTAATCGTAACTGATTTAATTTGCACAAAATACTGAAATTAAACATGTATAGATAACATATCATTAAATGTAACAAATTAAAGCAGGAGAAATCACTCCAAATGCCAATCACTCAAAACGTTGTAACTCAAAACATACAGTGAGCAATGTAGACATGTAAGAATAGAACGAAATTGTTGTTATACAAATTCTTTTGACCTCCAAGTGGCACAACAGACTAAGCAAACAAACAAACAAAAAACGTTTCTGGACAAGCAACACTGTGACTTTGCTAGTGTCAAGCTAGTATAGACTGAACCCAAATATTACTTTTGTAGTAATCTGCAATGGATTTTTCCTATTGACTGACTCCCGTAGTCATAAGGGTAAGACGTCGGTCACTTGAACAGCTGTGCATTATAATGACGCACCACTGCCATACATCGCTGCTACTTTTGTTGGGAGGGCTCTTTGTGCCTACATTATATTTGGCTAGTTCGGTTGGATCTTCCTACCCATGCTGGTAGGGAAACCAAACCCAATTTTAGTGGGTAAAAAGCTTAGGCAAAGTCAGGGTGGTCATTCTTTTTAATGGTGATCAAAGAAAGGATAGAGCAGGCAAAGGAAAATGTTCATTAATCAGAACCGATTGTGATCGCAAGATAACATAATGGATTTTTTTTAACTTTTCATAATATTGTTCAACGCAAACTTGGACCCATATATTTAGGTGAAAAAACCTAAAGAAGCTGATTTACATGCATTTCCAATCTGGTTTAAAAGCAACCCAGGGGAGGATTAGTCCATATTTGGCCGGAAGACAGCAAAATAACCCAAATTTGTTGGATATTTTATTCAGCATCACCGGTGGAAGATTTCAGTTCAAACCAGCCCTAGGGTTTCATTTTCATTTTGTGTTTAAATCCCTTGGAAAATTGCTTAAAATATTTCAGGAGATGCTTATTTCCCTTCACCCAGCATGTCACATTGCCAATATCTTGTTTCTACGTTTTGGTTTCAGCTAACACCTGTTTTTTTTTTTGGGGGGGGGTGGGTTGTTTTTTCAAATACTACGTCTCACCCTTCCACAGACAAAATAAAAACCTACCTTATCTAATAGCCTTGTTTGATATATTTTCTCTCCTCCACACTGTGTTGTTTGATTAAGCTCAATAGGCTGTGACGGATAAATTCAGAAGTACTATGTCTTGAAAGAAAAAAACATAATCCTTTGAGTTGCCTTGCTGTCCTTGACAAATATGCAACTTTTTACGTTAAAACAGCTTTGAGTTAGGAGGAGCGACATCTGTAAATTGTGTTATCAGAATCAGAATCAGAATCAGGCTTTATTGGCCAAGTATGCTCACACATACAAGGAATTTGTTTTTGGTTACACAGATGCTTGCAGTGCACGAAAAATACAGTAAAGAAACATTTGTAACATTTAGCATGTGTAATTTATATTTTTTTTAAAGTGCAGTTTTGTGCAGTATAAAAACTATAGAAGTTATAAAAATATATTAATAAATTGATCAATTGTTCATGAGAATAATGGAAGTTGGAATAAAGCTTCTCTGTAGCCTGGTCGTACGGGTCTTCATGTGGCTGAAGCGTCGGCCTGATGGAAGGCACTGAAACAGGTGACGGCCAGGGTTGAGACGGGTTGGTGATCATTTTCTCTGCACGCTTCCTGGTTCTGTTGGCATGCAGGTCCAGCAGTGCGGGCAGCTTTACACCGTTGGTCCTCTCTGCAGACTTGATAATGCGCTGCAATCTCTTGGTGTCGTGTTTTGTGAGAGCACTGCCCCACACTGTGATTGATCTGGTGATGATGGACTCTATGATGGCTGTGTAGAACTGCACCATCAGCTCTTGGGCTAGGTTGAACTTCCTCAGCTGGTACAGAAAGTACATCCTCTGTTGAGCCCTCTTGATGATGGAGTTGATGTTGCTGTCCCACTTCAGGTCTTTGGAGATCGTTGTGCCCAGGAACTTGCAGGACTCCACAGCCATCACAGTCCTGTGTAGGATGGTGAGTGCTGGCAGGGTGGGGGGCTCCTCCTGAAGTCCATGGTCATCTCGGCTGTTTTTGCTGTGTTCAGCTCCAGATTGTTCTGACTGCTCCAGAGGACAACCTGATCAACCACCCGTCTGTAAGCAGACTCATCACTGTCATTGATGAGACCAATGACTGTTGTGTCATCTGCAAACTTCAGGATTTTAACAGAGGAGTCCATGGAGGTACAGTCATTTGTGTACAGCGAGAAGAGCAGTGGGGAGAG
>JAVLVB010000491.1:4159431-4188760 GCA_032876305.1 Orestias chungarensis | reverse complement strand
CAGGTGGAGGCTGGTATGCTGAGTTCAGTCAGTTTGCTGTGTAATTGTCCTGGAATAATTGTGTTGAAGGCTGTGTCTCTCCTTAATGTGGTTGAGAACCAGTCTTTCAAAGGACTTCATGACCACAGAGGTCAGGGCAACAGGTCCCGTAATCATTCAGTCCTGTGGTAGTTGTCTTTTTAGGAATGGGTATTATTGTGGGGCTTTTAAAACAGAACGGAACAACACACAGCTCCAGTGATCTGTTGAAGATCTTAGTAAAGACAGGTGCAAGCTGGTCTGCACAGGTCCTCAGGCAGGAGGGAGAGATTCCATCAGGACCTGGGTCCTTCTTGACTTTCTGTTTTTTTAAAAGTCTCAGCACGTCTTCCTCGCAGATCTTCAGGGCAGGCTGGATGGGTGGCTGATAGTCAGATGGGTGTGAAGTGGTGTTATTCTGCATCTGCTTCCCAAATGACCCTTTCTCTTCTCCAACTGGCGACTGATTGTAGATAAGCGCTTAATCCTAAGAAAACGCTATCAGATTGCGCTTTAAAGATTGTCAGTGGGTGTGTTTTTTTGTTTGCTGCCTGTAATTGTGTTTAGTCTGTCCAAACTCTGATCATATTAAAACTGACTGAAAGCCAACTGAATTTAATTTGCTCGCATTTAATCATTGGGTCACTAGGAAAACGCCATCAATATGAATTCTGTTCTATATGTGCGTTCGTTCAAGGACTGCACCCTGCTTTTTATTTCCACCCAAGTCAAGATGATCTCTATCTAATTCTGCTCACTCCCTATTATAAATGAGAGCCGTGTAATTGGAAAATAATGACCCTCTGTGATGAATTGGAATCATTTTAAGGCCTTATAACCCAAAGGTGCACAATTCAGAAATTCATCTGTACATTTGCTTCAGGGTACCTTTGATAATGCGGTGCTTTCTTCACACCCTGTGAAGGAATCTGAGGAACCGAATAAAGAGATTTCTTGATTTGGTGTTATTTCTAATGGGGGGGGGGGGGTTCTGTCCCAGCTGATTGCAGTGCCAATGTTTGGCAGGTATAAATGTCTGCAACAACCTAGTTTGCTATGCTTTCTATTTCTTGCCAAGCCAATTTATGATAGACTTTCATTAGGATTATGGGCAGAGCTGTCAAGTTAATATTTGATGGGGAAGAGAAGGAGAAAAAAAAACTTAATAAGGTCATTTGCACTTTCAGGAACATTCTCATTAGTAGAAGCCAATATTTTGCAGGTCAGGCTTGAATAACATGCTAAATTATCAATACAGGAGACTGAAACCAGTTTGTATTTTACTGTCGCTGCAGACAGAGCATGCACTGAATGAAGCAGTGCGGGATTCTACCAATTCCTTTTTGCACAGAAATAACACACAACTCTTTTTATCACTTTTTTTATTATTGTTTCAGAGACGAAGCTAATCAGAAGAAAGTGGTTCCATTACAGCATCCCTTCCTCCCTTGTTCCATCATTCACTGGTGAAAGCTTACTTTCTGTGTGATTGTGTAACATAAAATTCAAAGGTATAGCAATAATTGAGACCTGTGCTGTTTGCAACAATTTGCAAGACGTTGTTTTGGAAACTGAGGTTAATTGGATTTTATCTGGGCCAAGAAGAATGACATATTTTTGTTTACTGATAAGACTCAAAGAAAAAGGATGACAGAATCAGATTAAACTTTAGCAGCTAATTCAGTTGAAATGTCAAAGTTTTTCTTCAGAAGAAGTAATTAAAGATAAAGTTAGCAGGGACAAATGAAGCTTTTTAAAACCAAAACTGTTTTTTTAACATCTCACAAAGCTGAAAGAAACTAAGTGGAGAGAAAAAAGAAATGTGGAGATCAATCACCTTTTTATATATAATATAACTGTCATGTGCAAAAAAGAAATAGAGGCATAATCTATTTCACAAGAATAAATGTACTGCGTGCGATGGTTTACTGCCAAAAGAAGAGCTGTTTTGAGAACTACAGTATTTTAAAGGATGTATTTATGCATCATATATCATACAGTTTTTAGACAAAAACGTATACATAAGTTCATAGTTCGATGCATCAGTGGACTGAAAAGTTTAAATGCAGTCTTAATTTATTCTTTTTGATCTTAGCTTGCAACAGGAATGAAACAGTATTTGACATATGGAATTATCAATAATAGTGATAAAGATATTTTAATGAAATAATCATCAACAAACCTAAGTTTCTTTAAGTTAACAAATGGTGCACCACCTGCATATCACTAGTAATCAGCCAAACATTTTCAGTCTGTCGTGAAGCGACATAGTCACACCATCAGACACTGTTCACATATACCACAATAAACACATAAACACACAAAAGATTTCTTTAAAGGATACAACATTTTTAACAAATGAACCTTTTCGCCATACTAATTCAATTCATAATCCATACACCTGAATGTACCAACATACAATCAAACTTCTAAGCCAAATTAATGAATCAAACCAACTAACTCATGAATCATATTAACCAAAACAAAATGGAATACCGAAAATACCTTCAAGAATAATTATAAGCCTTTTCCTTTTTCCTTTCAAAAGATAAACTTGATTTGTTTCCATCATTTTTTCTTACACCATCTCTATTTATTTGAACCTATTATGACTTATCTTATTGTTGAGGTCTAGACATTGAGTGGAACGTTTTAACACACCAATATGCTCTGACTTGAGATATCCTTATTACGTCAGATTGTACGCTTTAGCTTGTTGTCCTGCTGGAAGAACAATGAACTTGACCAGCTAAAGGGAATTGGGTATATTCAATTGTATTTCAGTGTACCAGAATAAAACAGTTTTATTAAAAATGTAAGCCACGTCCTTTATTATTTTTATTTGGAAAATTGTTCAAAAAGGTTCTAACATTGTTTCCTAGTTGACAATTATGTGATATTGTATGACTGGCTATTCTATAACAACTAAGAGCTCATAAAAAACCCACAGAAGACCTTTAAGTTTTCATTTTTAAACTTGGTATCAAATTCTGAAAACACCTCACCTACCCCTTTTCCACCAAACTGGTTCCGGTGCTGGTCAGCAGCAGGGGTCAGTGGAGGAGACAAACTTCCTCCTCACATTGTGGTCCTCCACCGACGTGCAAAAAAAACTTGAGGGGCCTTCAAGGACCCAACCGGTGATCCAATACATCCAGCGAGAGATGGCTGCGGGAGGGTATGAGTGCATTAGTGAGCAAATTACTAACAAGCTTAAAAAGTGTTGTGGTCTTGTGTCGGTTGGATCTGGCGCTAAATCTACTGGGTAATGGTGACGTACGCAGACGCAAGGAGCGACGTAATGACGTAGCTTTCCGGCCAGCACCAGTGTGTGGAAAAACAAACGGTTCACACTTGAAACCAGCCGTGAAGCGACTCTAGCACCAGCACGGAACCAACCCTTGGTGGAAAAGGCCTAAAAGAAGCAATGATTCTTATTTAGGTCTTGTCTTATTTCAACATTTTGTTACATCACTGACAGGCTACATTCCTTTCAACTTACTTTACTGCCTTTTAGAGTAAATGTAACGCTCTTGTTTAGAAATATGCATGTAAATATATACTGAAAGCAGAGAGAAGATTAAACAGCATGTAAGATTTCTCTGTTTCTTTCTTTCTGTTTGTCTTTGTTTGTGTCTCTATCTTTCTTTTTCTCTCCACCCTCAAACACTTCTTAATTTGAGGAACGGAGCCAATCAAAGCCCCTCCTCTCATGTTCCACTGTTGATGTTTTATGTAGGCCACATTCCTCTTCTTTCGTAATGCTCCAGTTTTTTGGCACCATGGTGATATGAAAGAAAAATAAGTAAAAATAATAAAATAATAAATAGGCAGATGAAAATATAGAGGGTTACAGTTTTATGATAAGATGATATCGAACATCGAGAACATCTCACTTTCCCTCCCTCACATCATTCAAGTATTTTTAAAGTTTAGTTAGTTTTTCTTCTACAGTTCTTCAGTTTTACTTAGCTGTGGGAACAAAACAAGTAAATCAATGTTTCAAAGAACAATTTGTTTACACTCATCCTTTCTGGCTAAAGCACACAAGTTGGCCTGTGGAGTTTAAGAATTGAAAGGATTTAGCGTCTAGAACTGCCAACAATAAGAGTCTTTTAACAGCCACCTTCAGATAATCTTAACATGTACAAATGTGCTCTCGACAACTTCAAATACAGGACGGATCTACTCTAACGTATTTCATATTTACATACTAGTACTATTTGTCTGATATGTTTCATTTGAGACACAGTTTGTATAGAATATCAAATTGATAAATTAAATTAAGATCAAAATAATTATTTTTTTACTACTCTGTTATGAATCTAGAACCTTTATTACATTCATTGCATTTTATTGCCATAAAACCTAAAGATCTTGACCAAAATAAAACAAAATTCAGCCAGCCTGTTGTTAAAGCACATCAAATAATACGCACAAATAAAAATGGGTTAATTTTTTTCAGTAACTTGTAGGTGATGTTTTCGACTTAAACAACATATTATCAACGGGAAAATCTATAAGAATGTTGTTAGAGTCTATCCATCTATCTATCTGCTGGTTGCTGATTAATTCATTGGATGAATCTGAGACATTCCTAAGCAATTTAGTGTCCAGTGGACCTTAGTGAAATGACCCAATAAATATCTCTAGAGGAAATAATAGCTATTGTTAAATTGTTCACAGTGATGCATTATGGCAGTGTAATTATGTTCCTGAAATAAAATAAGTCAACCCCCAGCATTTTTGTGAACCAGTCTGTAATTACAGCTGAACTCGAGGCCTATGATACTTTAATCAGGTTGAGATACCGAAGTGCTCGATTTGTAATCAAATAAATAGGCAGGATTTAAGCAATTACATGAAAGTGGAGGAAGATTGTGAGGAACTTCAAATAGAAAAAATAAATTATTCCTTTGGATTCCTTAATTGGCAGGGAAATTGCCTTTTGGAGCAAAACAGCAGGGTTACGGGAATCATAATGTGACACTATGAATAAACCACGATAACATTAAAGACATGAAGTCCAGAAGGAAATAGCTAAAACAAATCCTCATAAGTCCAGAAACAAATGAATATTGCTTTGGTGTGTCCTAAACAGGAGCAATGAGAAAGCTGTTAACGCAAGGTGCCTTGTATTTTACTGGTTTGATACTTTCCAGGCAGCTTTAGTGTAAAAACACAGCTTCCATTTCTATTTTACAGCGAATTATTAGCTATGGACCTTTTGTTTATTTTAAAATTAAAGACAATAACAAGAACATGAATACATTGGAGAAAAGGTTGCTATATACAGTAGCGCTACCTGTGGGATTACCCCCAGATTCCCTGGTGTTCAGCCCTGGTGTTCAGCAGGAAGAGTATTACCAAGGTTGTTGTTTAGGTAACAACTAAGCAGAAAACCCACAGAGAACTAGGAGTCATCCCTAGACACCTTTGTTATGCTTTAGTCATTATTCTATTTCTTGATGATCTCTGTGTAAGTACCCAACGAGTCACGGGAAGCTGATCAAGGCCTCTTATTTACACACTCGACTAAGTGAGTTTCACTGAGTTTCGCTGAGTTTCACACCATTTGATCTGCAAGAAGATGTGCTCAAGGAAGAGTCTCCGCCACTTGGAGCACGAAACGCCATGTAATAGAAACACTCTACAGCTGGTTCTGTAGAGGTTGACGTCAATGTCAAAAGTCAGATCCTGTGACAGAAGTGATTAAATATTCAAAAGTGTTGATGGTGCAACTTGAGAGTCTTCCTGTGCTAGAATACAGCCGCTCTAAAGAGGGCTTGTGGACAAGATCTGTTAATTTTCACATCACACACATCTTTGCACCCCAGGTGCAAACCAGGATCCTAATGAAGATAGACAATGCAGAACTTGAAAATAAATAATATCTATTATTTTGCGAACAACTTAGACATCGACCTTTCATAATAGTCAGGTGCCATGCAGGCATTACAAAAAAAACAAAAAACGGTAGAATTTAACTCATTGTGTAAATCAAATATCTCATTTAAATACTATATAAAACTACGATATAATTTTGCCACTGTTTTTATTGTTATTATTATTATTGTTTAAGTATAGGCACTAATGTAACAGAACATTGAGTCCAGCAGAATCTAACAATGAACCGCATAAAAGAGATACCAAGCAGAGGGTAAAATTTTGTACTTAATATAATCCATTAAAGTTTCGGGAAAGTTTTCTCTCTAAATTTTAAGGCATTTCAATATATTGTATGTATGATAAAATATAGTCATATATGAATATCAATATAAAATATAAGTTACTTTTCTAAAGCAAATTCCAAATCAATCAATCAAATCAAAAATTGTTTATCTACCCCAAAGGGAAATTACATAAATAATTTGTAAAATAGATTGACATCTATTCAGGAAATATAGGTGAGAATTTACCTTGTGGTGGTTATAGAACACTTGTATTCTTGGTTTTAAAGGGAAAAACAAGTGTAGGGAAAAAATCTTATTTTTGACTTCATTATTCAGGCACTTTGAATTTTAAAGAGCTTATTATGGTTGTCAGGCAACATAGATCAATTCCACTACCTTAAAAATAATTAAATGAGTTATTTGTTTCCATCTATAAAGATTGGTGTTTGGCTGTATCTTCTAGTTTGATAAAACAGTATTTAAAAACTTCTTTGGTATTGTCAGCAGGTGATTCATCCTTGTTAATAGTTTTTTGTCTTGTTGCTCATCTCTAGACAACTTAATTTCTTTTAATTAAAAGACTCAGGCAGTGCAAGGAGACCAGCATTGATAAAGCCAAACAATAGTCTCCCTACTCCAAAGGAATATATTCCCTAATTGTGTAACAATTCAAATTACCCAATATTATTACCTCAGCATGTACCCTTGCTTGCATAAATAACATCCGTTACAAATGTTAGAGGGAGATTATTTGTGTAGAATAATGATGATAAAAAGCTGTACGGCTAATGCATCAACTGATTAAGTTGTTTGCTCAAAATGAAGCTACTCACTTTATTCACTCACATACATGACAGGTCCACGCAACCACACACCCTCCGCTGGTGTGGAGGATATTTTCAATTAATCAGGCAGTCTCATCAATAATGCATCGGCCCTGCAGCCAGTCACTCGTTTCCAGCCATTTAATGAGGCAGGCCTGCCGGAGGGACACCATCTACACATTAGTCCCATTATAGAAAATGTTCAGGAGCACAGCCACCATGACCACAAATAGTTATTAAAGTAATTCCATACCTTTTTTTATTTTTTGCCTTGAAGTCAAATCTAAAGCTGTCAAGGAGTGATGACAAAAAGACGTTGATGACAACAAGCAAAAACTCTGGGAACTAGAGGTACAGCCGCGTATGTGAAAAAGGGATGCTGCTAAAAAAAAAATATATATATATATATATATATATATATATATATATATATATGCTTGAGGAACTCCGGAGATCAGGGGAGGTTTGTCAGGCCTGATAAATTATTAAAGTCACGTTGCTGTGACTGAGGAATCTGTCCCAGCTTGATAGCATTTTGTTTTAAATTGCAGTCCTGATTTAAGACAAAACCAAGGGAGTTGGACATAAACAGTTAAAACTAAACATCCAAATCGATGTGCAATTATAGAAACTTAAATAGGTTAGTTGTTTTGCAAGATGGAGTTTCTTGCATTAATAGAACAGGAATTTAAAGATAAGATAAAGTAGGATGTCTTCAAACCTAACAAATATGCTCTGGTGGTGAGAATTCGTTATAGTTTCAAAAAGAAAAGAGTAGAGGGAATGAACACATGGGAATAGCCAGTGCGTGTGTTGCTAAAACCATAATGGTTTCCAGGTGGTGCATTGACCACTTGGGGCAAAAGTAAGATTGAAAGGTAAGGCAGATGGTGCAAAGATTTTTTCTTCTAGCCATTATGTGATCACATAGGTTGTATGTTTCAATTGAAAATAATTGTTTAATTTAACTATAGTTGTAATAAAGTTATAGTAAACAGGGCCTTTTCTCAAAAGAATCAATGCTACCTAAAATGCTATTTACTGTAACACATATATCGCATAAAAGCAAAACCGCAAAATAATTTAGAACAGTATTCAATTCATAAAGTATGGAGGTAAATCTGTTCCATCAGATTTTGAAATTCATACGCCTTAGAATTTCAAATGGTGACATTTTAAGCACTGAATTTACATATGTGAATTCATTTAAGATCTGAAGTAAACTCTTCAGTTGTTAAAGTTTATTTTTCTCTACAATTTATTCAGGGTTTTAAATTTTAAGTATCAAAATCCAAAGTAAAAAATCAGATGCAAATCACAAGCCTGGTTTTAAATATTCTAAATTTAGTTTTGAATGATCCAGTATAAGTTTGAAGTGTCTATGTTTTGTAGTTTTTTTTATCTCGAAAATATTAAATGTAGTAAATGCAGTGAATAAATAGGTGGAATCGCCCTTTACCCATTTCCCAAATGGGAAGCTAGAATCGGTAGCAAACTTCCGCTTTAAACTTCGATGTAATCCTGGATTGACATGTTATTTGAGAGGCCCGGATGTTAAAAGTGAACACAGAATTTTAACCACAGCGTTTAGCTTGTTGAATTTGTGGATCTGAATGTTTTTCCTTTGAAATTTTATCTTTGATTTATTTTATTTTTTTGACATTTTTTACTTCGGATTTTAACGCTTGAAATTTAAAACACTGATTAAATAGTAGAGAAAGGTAATCTTGAAAAACTGAAGCGTTTATTTCATATTTTAAAAATTCACATGCTTAAAATTTCACAGTTTGGAATTCTAAGGATTATAAATTTCTAAATCTAAAGGAACAGATTTACTTCCATAATAAAGTGAAACTCCTATTAAAATGTGTTGTTCACAGAGTGATATATTTTAAGCATTGATTATTGAGGGTTGCTTTCTTAATTAACTCCTAAAATAATAAAAATGGATTTTGATTACAGAAAATGTTGACCTATTGAGAAGTAATTCAATGTAGTGCAGTATCTGCACCCAGTATGTGTTCAGAGCACTTGCTGCTTTAAATATAAATAAAAAGGCTGCTGAAGCTGGTAAGACACTGTCTCCATTGAGTAACAATATACAGACATGGATTGAAAGGTAACTCAGCAAAGGAGAAGATGTTACTCTAATACAAAACTAAAAAAAAGGCCAGATTGCACTTTGCAAATAACCTTCATTGCCTTCACTGTTTGGCCATAATGACCATTGTTACATTTGGAAAAAATGGGGCAAATCTTGTATGCCTGGAAAAACCATCACAACTGTGAAGTATGTGATTGTAAGCCGTATGCTTTGGGGTAGTTTTCCTTAAGAAAATAGCTGGTGCTATTCATAAAGGACGAAAACATCCGCCATGAAGTTCAAAATGGGTCCTAAAAAAAAAAAAAACGACCCTTAGCATCCAATTTAAGTGGTTGCAGAGTGGCTTAAGAAAGACAAAGTCAAGGTTTGGCATGGCCTTTACAAAGCCCTGATCAATCAAGAACTTTTTGCGGGCAGATCTAAAAACAACATGTTAGAGCAAAGCAGGCTACAAACCTAATTCAGTAACATGTGAAGATAAACCAAAACATTTACCAAATTCATCAAATTTAAAGACAAAGTCCTAAAATTCTGGGTGACTGTATGTAAACTTCAAACAGACCAATGGACAGACAGTCAAAATTTCAGCTGTTGATTCAGATAATTTTGTAAAAATAAAAAAATGGACTTTTAAAAAAATGCTAGATGTTGATCATGAAGAACTGAAGCACATGAATGTAGAATTTGACCTTAAGACCAGGGCCGGCCCAAGCCTCAATGGGGCCCCAAGCAGAATTTGATTTTGGGGCCCTCTATTTCCATGAATATCGCTTGTTGATCATTCACACACCTACAATAAACTTAAAGCAGCTGTAGCAGTAATGTTACCTTCTATTGACAGCCTGACATGTCTTTACACATGTTGAAATTATGTCATTGCTGTTTCTCCAAAGGTAGAATAATCAGAAACATAAGTAATAACAATGCAGTAATAAATCATGTCCAGGTGGTCACATATGGTAATTAATGTTAAAGGAAAACACAAAGCTACAAGAGTGTTTTACAGAACATTCCAACATTTTGGTTTAAAAAAAGTGTTACAGTGTAACAAATAACACTTAGATATATAAAAATAACAAAAGATTAAATTTTACAAAAACAGACAGAATAGAATGAACAATAAATATGACCCACATACTTAATAATATAAATAAAGTTACCTGAAACAAGGTAAGACAAAAAAAACTACAGAAAATAAACACCATTATTGCTCACATTTGACTTCCAGTACCCTAGTTCTTCCTCAATATTCCACCCACTCCTAAAACATGTGCTTCCTGGCACACAATTTAATTTAATTTCCATTTGGGATAAATAAAGTTTTTTTGATTTGATTTTATTGTCTAGAGGCAAAGTCACTAAAAATTATCATTAATTATGCATGGAAAAATAACAAATAAATTACTTTTTTTAAACTGCTCTTGGGGGCCCCCTAGTGGCCTTGGGGCCCTAATCCGGTGCTTAGTTCGCTTTGGCTTTGGGCCGGCTCTGCTTATGACGGTCTACCTTACTAAAAAATTGTAGGTAATAAGTGGATGGACGAGTGCCTCTGAGCTCCTCCAGTCTGCTGACGTCGCTGTGTCTCTTTTAAAAATAAAACGCCATTGTGTGAACGTAAACTGAGCCAAGCGTGTGATATTAAAAGTTTTCTTTCATGATCAAAAAAGCAAAGTAAAAAAAAAAAAATGGATGAACTTGCGTAATTGCTTTAGGTGGACTAATGTTAAATGCAAGTGAATGTTATAAGACCGGTTATTCCTACTGCAATATATCAGTTCCACTAATTATAGATCAATGACTCTTGCTTGATGTAATTAGGCTGGATTAGACGCCCCCACAAAAACTCAGACATATATTCATCTCATTTCTTTTTTCCTTTTATTTCAATCTTCAGCACAAGTTCTATTGTGTGTGACATAAAACATGAAAAAAAATCCATGTGGGCAGACGTGACCTGCAGAGACAAAGTTCAGGGGAGCGGTGGCTGCGACAGTCTGACAGCCGGGTTATGGTTTCTGCATCCTGGTAATGAAGGAGTACTTAGAGTGTCATCCAGGAAAAGGGCCTCTGCCCTGTCTGTCTGGAGCACAAGCTGGATTCACAGCTGCACCTTGGAATATAAAGGCACATCTCAGATCTCATGTCTGCTCTTTGCCGCTACATGCTGGGACTTATACTCCCCAGAAAGGAACAGCCGGATGACAGCACAACATTTTGATAATGCGATCTGATCCTCTTCTTCACCTTTCACCACAAACACTTTAACGCTCCGTCTTCTATATACTTGCGCGTAACTGTCATTGTAAAGTGATTGTGGATGATGAGAAATTGGCCTCCCACAGCGGGCTCATCTGTGACTGATATATCCATCTACTTTTCTGGTAAATGAAATACCTCATGTCAGATTTTTAGACGTCGATCTGCATTTGAATATAAAAAAAAACGCTGGTCAAACCTAAATTAGATCATACTGGAGGAATTCCAAACCTTTACTGTGAAGGAAAAATTGGATCTTTTAATTTGTTGTTAAACAAAAATTAGAACAAACAGAAAAAGCAGAAAAGTAAAACCTGGACTACATTATTTTAAACTGATTATTATTATTAAAATAGTTTTAGATACAATCCAGCAGTATGCCCTCGTTTTTGTTTGGATATGGATTCAAGGTCAGCGGCCGCTCAATATTTAAACCACACTTACCACTTTCAAACTGCATCAGAACAGTAAACGTATTTGCTACTATATCTTGTATTAACCAGCACTGTCTTTATAATTGATCTTGTTTATTAACATTTATGCATATGTTGCTTTTTTTTTTTTATAACCGGATACCCAAACTAGAAACTATACGTTCAAATCACCCAGAAACATATATTTAAGCCTCTAATTGTGTTACTTTTATATGCAGCCATTTACACCCTAGCCAAAAAAGGCAAATTATAAAAAAAACATTTATTTTCAAACTTTAGAAATACGAGCAAGAGCAATAAGTTAGATGAACTAAAAGAAAGAATGTCGTTGCAAATGGGTTTTCGACTAAGCACTGACTGCAATTTTATAGGAAGTGCACGATAAAAATGGGCTTCGTGTTTAAAGTTTAGTTGTGGTTGTGAAGGGAGGAGGTATTTGGTTAGGGTGCCGCTTCTAATGGTTCAGTTTTCCAGTGATAGCACAAACTTCATGATAAACAGAATAACAGATATTTCCAGTTCTGTCAGATAAATAAGCAAAAAAAATAGAAAATCTGTTTTCCGTCTTTAATTTCATTTAAAAAAATAATAAATAGAGTGAAAAGACTTACAGGAAAACTGGTAGAAAATTCAAATTGTTACTGAAAGATTCAGCAAAACGCCATTCTGAGAATATAACTTACTTTCTGCACAGCAATCATAAAGGAATTGCTACATTTAAATAAAAAAGAGAAAATGACTGGAACAGACTTTCAGCCCCTGAGAAGTGTTTTGATAAACAAGCTGAGTCTCAGCATTAAGGGTGGCCTGAAGTAAGATTCAGAAAAGCCCATCCGGTCTGATTTGCCTCTGTTATGACACCAGACTGGGCTTCATTAGCAGTTGCCGCTGTGCTTTATTGGCACGGAAGATCCAATTTTCACTACAGCAATGACTTGCCACCAGCTGCAAATTGACAATGCGCCATATTTCCTCGCCAGTCAACTCCCATTATCACCGATTCCTTGAATCCGCATCCCACTCCATCTGTGTAATCAGCAGGTGATTTCTAACATTGGGACCTGAGAAACTTAGATGTGTTGTTTACCCCATTGAAAATAAGTAAAGATAAATAAATAAACTGAAAAGGACAGTCCTGTGCTCAAACTTCATCAGTCAAGTCATCTTGAAGGGTTGTGCTCTCGTTAAGAAATAAATAACTGGGAAAATGTGTTGCTCCTTGACAGATTATTTTTTTCCGTTTTTGTCTTCTGTTACATTAAAAGATTGCAGATTATGACGCAACTATTCATAGTAGGCACATTTTCCAATTTTGATTTTAATTTCACAGTGGAAAAGCCATCAAAATACAAACCATCATGGCGCTGAAGTGAAGAACCCTAACCCGCATTTATTGCCATTGCTTTTTAGTGGATCATTGCATTAAATGCCCTTGCGTGGTCTTTTAAACATGATGTAATTTAGCCGTTTAGTAAAGCGGGAATCACTTTATAAATGATTGCAAGCGCTTTGAAAGGAGAGGCCCGGGGGTTCCAAGCTGTTTTCATTTGTCCTGACACCTCCTAACTGTAATCTGGAATCATTAAACAGAACGTTTGACCCTGAAATCCACAGTATCGCACATAATTTATGATGGCCGTCATAATAAATGAATTTACTGTACAGACCTATTAAAAATGTCAGAGTTTGATTAAACAAAATAAACAACTACCAACAAAATATTAGAATGAGTCGCAGATTGTGGTGCAACACCTGTTAAAATATGCTGATAAAATATAAAGACCAGATCAACTCTGGCTACATGGTGCTTTTTAAATTGTTTGAAGTTTGATGAAGGCAAAATTTTTCATGTTCAAGTTTTCCAAATCTTAGTGATGACGTCGTTGCTGTCCATTAGGTGTGCTAATTCTCCAGCACAAACACCTCCTGCTGATACCGCATCAATGATTACTCTCTGGGTGAATTTCAGGCCGCTCTCTGACTGCTGAAAGCAGCGGCAAAGGTTAATTAATGAGCAGTGGCAAGAGTGATGGCTGCCGGCAATGGAGAGGCTCTCCTGGGAACTCGGATCCACCAGAGGCGAAAGATAAAGGTGGAAAACGAAAGGGTATGACTACTCAGCTGAAATGGAGTCCCCACTTCTTCTTTTTTTTTTTTTTCCTCTGGATCTGGATAACCTCCATGAGTGGGAAGGCAGTGTCATCGCATTGCACAGCTGAGCGGAAGGATTAGATTATAGCGCAGCTTTCCGTCATTTTCTCTGTAAAACCTTCTTTCATGGTGATGATTATGCATCGGTTATCAAACATCAAAGATAATCTGAGAGGAAACCAACTAACTTAAATTAGCTCCGCAAATCTGTTCCATCTCCTCAGACATCACAGGGGCTATTACAAAGAATATTTCTATTTCTCTGTTATTTCCAGATAAAATATGAATGGAATGAAAGAAGCTCTTGACATAAAGCCAATAATGTTGCTGTGTTGTAAAAGGGCCTCAGATCATCTGGTAAGATAATCGGTGTTCCCATTTTCTATGGCTCTTTCTATAAAAAGGTACACCTTTTGCTTTTTAAACCCTTCAACTGTGGCCGCTGTTTCTATTAAATAAATAATTTACACATCAGCTCTAGGTGACAAATCTTAGCTTATAAATCATCAGCAGTCAGATCATACAATGGAAATAACTTGCTAATACGGCTTTGGTGATAAGTACATTATCAACCTTTGCAATATGTTTGCTGTTTTATATAAATGTTAATTAATCAAAGTTGTAATATAAAGACGGTGTCAAAAACAGAAGTTGTGCTTATGTCTATGCAACCAAACAAAAACAAAAACCTGTATACCTAATTAAATTTGTTGAATTAGGTATGCTGTATGCATGTTAGTTTATACGTGTGGAAGCAAGACCAACAAAGCATAGCAACAAAAGGTGATTGGAGAGTAACAAATATACAAATTGACTTCATATTCAGTGGCCAACCTAAATGTCGCACTGTATTTCAGTCCAGACCCACGGACATCCAGTATTTGCGCTGGTTAGATATCACAGCTGCCTACAAATAGTTACATACTGTATACAACTGAGACCCTCTTTAAAAATGCCTGCAACTGTCAATCATTCAAACATTAAAAATACCTTAATATCAATTACTACATGCTGGAAGCACATTACAATCACTCTGGAAGCTGAAGCTAACATCCAAAGTCTTTATCTAAATACAGCCGATCAATACCAAGTAAAAAAAAAAATTAATGGTGCTCCTGTATTGGCTGATTTGCAAACCCTTGTTGTTAGCATGTATTGTATCCTGGTATTTTTGTTTCCTAAGCTACATTTTGGAAAATATTTTAGATAAATTCAGTAATGTCATGTATTGACATGTATATCCCAATAGGTTACAGGCGTCCTGCTCTCAACTAGCAATAAGGCCTCATGATATGGTCTGCTACACCTTAATTTTAGATAAATTCAGTAATGTCATGTATTGACATGTATATCCCAATAGGTTACAGGCGTCCTGCTCTCAACTAGCAATAAGGCCTCATGATATGGTCTGCTACACCTGGGGAGAAAAGGGCTCATACAACTGTGCATCTAGAGATAGTAGTGTTAATATTTTGGTTGAGCTGCTGTTGCCTTTCTCTCATCTCAAATCAGAGTACCCAGTCTCCTCTGACACCAACAAGGCAAGACTGTGAAACTCAAAGTTGATCAGCCGATTCTTGAACTCCCGTCTGGCTCCAACAACTATGCAATGTCACTTGTTGCCCGTTTATTCCTCATTCTGACACTCAATCTGAACTTTATCATTTTGGCTAGATACCTAAATGAGATGAGCATTTGTTTGTTTTTTTATCAAACACTATTTAATCGTCAATTAATTTGAATTTTCATTTTGTGAAAGGGAAATTTTCTGTGCAAATATTTCTGTTAATGTTTCTGTGCATTTACTTACCACTGTGTTTTTTTGCAAACAATTTAGTTTTTTTTACAAATTGATGAGGTTTAATAATCTTAATTATGTTTTTCTAGTAAGATGGTGTTGTTTTGTTTAACAACCGTTGATTTTTAATCGTATCGATTGATGAGTTTCAGGTTTGTTTGACTTTTTCCTTAAAACTACAAATATCTGCCGAAACTTTTTATTAACCATCTTCATTGATTCTTGTACCACACCAACTACCAATATTTCACTAAATAATAATTTAACTAAAAAAGTGTTGATATGCTATTTTTAGACATGGTACCCGTAATTTAGACATTCTAAATACTTATAAATGCCTTTAGTTTTACCCCCTTAACACATTTTATATTTTCCTAAGGCTTGGGAGTTAGAGTAGGTAAGAGCAAATGATCTCTTCTACTCTGTAAAATGTGTTTACATTGTTCAAAATGTCTATTTAACTTTGCATTGTTAAAATGTGTCCTTAGGTGGACACAAATTCAAATGATCTTTTAAATATGTGAAGTGTGCAACTTTTCCCATTTATTAATGTATGTGGGAAATTACTTACACCTTATTAGAATTAGCAGTTTTCAAATATTTATGGGAAAGGTGATTGTTATTGCTGTAGTGGTCCCTTAAGGTTTGCAGTGGTGAATCTTAAACAGGTTTAATTAATGGATAATGAAGCTGATGCCCTGCAGAGCAGAGGAGAAAGTCTTTTAAATATATTAATGCAATAGAGAATTTAAAAAAAACTTTGTGAAAAACGACTGAAAAACTAGTTTAAAAGTCTATGACTGAAGTTACAGAATATTTGGTTATGAAAAGACTGACTTCTGAGGACAGAAACTGTGTTGTGAAAGTGTAGTGAATAACTGGATTTTTTCTGAGAAACGTCTTAGTGGTTGCACTATTTTATGGACATTAAATGATACATCGATTGAAAAAATATGGCACTTCCCTAGTTTTTTCACCAACCAAAGCACTTTGCATTACTATCTTCACCCATTCACTCTTATTTACTGTTAAGCAGATTGAAAGCAAATTTGGGGTTAGGTAGTTTTTCCAGTAGAACATTGAGATGAGGACGCTGAAATTCAACCTAGAACCTTCTGACAGAAAGTAGATGATCATTAACAAAGCTCTTTGCAAAGGGTAAATAATTAAAACCCGATGTCAAAATAAATTCTAATTTCTTTTTCTGCCATTTATGGATTAGGATTAATCAAATCAGGCTACTAAGTAAATCCTCTCCTGTAGAAAACTTCCAGAGAATCCGAGGTATTTTTTTAGAAATATTGCCTCGATTCGGCGAAGGATTAGGCACAGAGGGCTCCACCAAAGCATTCATCTGTTACAGGAAGGATCAGGAATAAATGAGTGACTGACTCACATATCCAAGGCGTGAGAAACAAGGTGTGTGCACGCTCTCTTCTTCAGCTTTTACCATTCAGAACATGGCGAGACATATTTGTAATTTTCTCCTCGTACTCGTCGAGTACATCGGCGTCAAAGACAATAAGGGCCCTGTCATCCATGTGCAATACTGTGGTATGTTTCATGTTGCAAGATAAAGACACATACAGGAGTAGAGACATAACTATCTGGTTAGATGAAGGTCCTGGGTATGAATATCGGCACAGGGTTTTACTGAATGGATTATGGATAACTGAATGAATATGTGTTTCTACAGGGTTCTCTACCTCCCTACTTTCTAACTTAAACTGCAAGCTTTCCAGGTGGAACGCCCAATGACTGCTGGAGATTGTTTAGGCAATATTGATAATAGATTGTTGGATGAATACACGCATAACCCCCAGTTTGGGTAATGTCCCTCACCAAGTTCCAAAGTAACAATAACCTTTTTTCACCCCTCAACAACTTTTGTTCGATATATCTGACAGGACTGTTTGCTCAGCTCGGCCTTGTTCACCTCTCTACATTTATGACTGTTCTGCTACACGCTCCACCAACACATTCATGATGTTCGCGGATTATACTACAGGGTCTCATATCATAGTCACTACAGAGAGGAGGTCTAACCCCTGCCTCAGTGGTGTATAGCCAATAACATTGCTCTGAACACCACCAAGACTAAGGATGTCAGTGTGTGCGGATGATATCAATTTTCTGTCTATCCATATAACATCTGATCTGACTTGGTAGCTGAACCCACTGCAGCCGGTAGGAAAGGCCAAACAAATATTATGGAGGGGTCTCTTCTGAGCTCCTTGTAAACTTTGAAGGATTTTCTGTCTTAGTATGGCTATGGTTTGGCAATTATATCACAAAAACACAGCACAGGGGACTGTGGGGACTCTCCTTTCACATCTTAACATGGTAGGCTACTTGCTGCATACGGTTTATAATGCTTTTTCTGAAAAATAGTACAGGAGCATAACAACCTGTACCAAGTACATCCAACCTGATTCCGCACAACATTGTAGCTAAATTCCTTTTAGAGTTTTGTTTGTTTTTTTTCCTTTTGTTTTACAAATTAATAATTACCAAACTGGACTCTTTATTCCACCAACATTTTTTTTTTTTTTTGCAGTTTATAGAGTTAGACAGCGTGTTGTCATGTAAATCACAGTGAGACATTTACTGGAAACATATGGCCAATAATTATCCAAAAATATTTTCAGGTTGAAACCTATGATATACTAAAATTGTTCTAATATGAAATAACAATAATTTATTGTTTAATACATGAAAAGCCAATTGTTAGCATAATACAATTTTCAGATCATAACATGAAACGGCTCGTTCTTACTTTTGCTAGGGTGACCGTTTTCTACCATAGATTGATTGATCGATCAACTGATTTGTTAATATAAATAATTTTCATGTTCAACATAATTAATATATGCATTAAATATTAAGTGTCAATTTCCATGTTGTTTTGAATAGAGAGAACATATTGTGCTTATTTACACAACACTATGCCTATATCTGCTTCTGGCAGACAAATACGTCTGGCATTCTGTCGTCCTTACTCATTTTCTTCAATCCAATGCGTAGGGAATATACACCAAAGTATACATAACATTATGATCATTGTCAGCTTCCATGCTGTGCAGCTATAGAGCTAAATAGGAAAAAAACTCCTAGGAACTGTGACGCCTTTTTGTCAGTTTTTACAGTCCTGATCGTGTTTTGGTAACAAATCTACTATATATCCAGACCTTTTATTTTTCAAAAAGTGAAGTTGTTTATTGTTTAATTATTCCACTCTAAAGACAAAAATACATTCTTAAAATGCATGATTAAAAGGCCCAATTTTTTAAGATAGCCATGCCTATGGTAAATTTAATCATTTGACAGAACTGTAGGAAAGGTTTGGCTGAATGAGGACAACAGAAAGGACAACAAGAATACAGCGCAAAGCAGTTGACACCATCCAAACAAACACTGATTGCGAATATATTCATATATTTAATATTTTTTGAACACCACGGCATCCTCCCTCTTCAGAGCCAACAGAAAAACCTACATTTAAATGATTGTGAATCAAGGCCACAGAAGTAAGGAACTGTATCCCCACAAGCAAATACAAAACATTGAGTCGCTAACAGGATTGAAACACCAAAAGGGAAAGCATGTCTGCCAAAATCTACACATTCAAAGACCACAAACAACGAACTGTTTTTTCTTTTCTTTTCTAGCCAGTCAAGGGTTTCAGTGTGCATAGGGAAGAAAACAAACAGAGCTGATTCTAGTGGAGAAATAATTACCCACTGATGTTTTTTTAAATGTCTGCTTTTGTGGGTATAAATGACTGCACCATATGCACGATATATATGATCCAGATACAGCACTTAAAAGGTTTAAAGAGAGACGGCTTCAAACATTTTTGCCCAAGTAACAGCTTGAACGTCACAGAGATGAGATGGTCTCTTTTTTTTTTCTTCTTTAAACTTTTTATTCACCTCTCGTTTTGTGCAGCGCTCGCTGTAATATGTACAGAAAATAAAATAAAAAGCTTGGGATCATCAGCCAACATAGTGAGAGCTTCAGGAGACGGACACTTGAGCTGATTGCATGTTCCTCAGGTTCTTCATGTGACGATTTCACAACTGTAAAACACATCCTTAGTCACAAATTCTTCTGCTTTAATGTAAGTTGCTTTAAAGAATGCTTCAAAAACTGAATTTACTAAAAATACATCAGGGCTGACGCGTTGCCTTTTTCAGTTTGATCTGCATTAAGCACTTCTCTCTGATTCAATAACTGCTAAACAAGTCATTTTAATAATCATATTCATTGTCATTCCTCTGGGATGTAATTCCTCGGAAGCCATAAATATTCCTGATTCACATTCTGCTACACATTAAAGTTTGGAGGATAATTTGGTTAGGGTGGAATCTCATTTCACCTGTCAACCTTTAACCCACTATTCCTCCTAACATTATTATTTTGTTAGTAGCATTATAAATTGAACTGTATTAAGTTTCTGTTTCCCCAAATTCTGCAAAAAATAATGAAACAACTGCTGGTTATCCACAGTACACATACTACATGTGTTTAGGTACCTTATGAATTATTACTGTCAAACCAAGAAAATGTACTTTTTGAAGTGTACAATATAAAACAAGTGGACATTCCCTATGCTGATGGTAGATACAAACATGGAATTTTTCGCTTCTAGAAAAATATTTGGTTATGTGTTTGTTTGCTTTTCTTCAGATTTTCTTATAATAAACATTGTCTTTAAATTTTTTTTTAAACTGAAATTCTTTTACATTTCAGCTAAAAATGTCATTCGGTTCCATTGTCTTCCCAGTCATTTACTTTGCTAGGGTCAGTTTATCACCTAATTGGTAATTAGCAATTGAACAAACTCAAGAATGGAGAGCCTTCACTTTTAAAACAATGTTCTGGTCCTCCTTTTTCCCAGATATGTTTATATGGTAAATGAGGTTTCTTTTATATTTGCTTTTACTTTTTCTTTAGTCCCATTACCAGTATGCATTTTCCTAATAATTATAACAAAATCAAAATACCTCAAGGATTTTGGGCTTAAACTGGTGAGGCTCGAAATGGATATACGCAATAATACTAACTGTTTATCTAACTTTAACACAAAATTAAATCTGTAATATTTCCTAATCTAAATTATAGTAAATTTTTTAATGCGTAACCAGGGATATTGATCAAATTGGTTCTCTGTAATGTCAGCTTTTTTTTAAAACCAATGGTCACCATCTATGTTGACAACCGACCCCAACTAAGCTCAAGACAACATTTTTAGCTGGCTACTACCTGTCTGAATAGAATGCTAATGCAAAAATAAAAACACCACAAAAGGTTATTGTGAAAATTCTTACATGCCTTCTGCACTCTTAACCTTTGCTTTCAAGAAAGAACTTCTGCAACACTGACAGGTTTTCAGGTCAGGTGTATTATCAGTAGAACTAGAAAACATGCACAAAAACGTTGCAATAACAACCAATTTTATAGCTAATCCTGGTCTACCCCATATTTTGGTTAAAATCTTGGCAATCGAATATTGAAAATCTAACTGCATTTTCAATACATTAAAATATATTTATATTTCTGGACAATGTATTTGACAATGTATTTATGTTCCTCATTAAAAAAAATAATTATATAAAAAATAAAGTATTGCTGATGTCTGCAGCTGGATTGATTGGTTGCATAATGTACAAATTATTATGAACTGAGGGAATTTGAGTTCAAAAATTAAGAAATGGATTGTAAACATAACAATTCTCAGATGCATGTTTAAACTACTATCTGTAGAAAGTGCTAAATAAAAGTGCTATCAGTACAGACAACCCCAGAAATGGAATTCAGATGTCAAACCAATTTCCACAGCAGCAAAAACATCTCAACCAAAGCAGTCAATAATTTACAGAAACCCTTTAGAGGAGAAAGAAGATTGTTATTTCCTTGCCTTTTCTTGCAAAATACCCAATTATTTGGGGTTTCCTCACAAAGTTTTTGTGTTCCGTCACAACAAATTTTGTATTTCCTTACAGTACACTTGCAAATAGACCCTCTTCATTTTGGTTAGTCACAGTGATTACAACTGGCAGTTTAAAATTGCATATTTGTACACTTTCAAAGATACTCTTTATAAACATATTTATAAAATCTTATTTACTTGATGCAGAAAATTGGTTTAAAATTGACTTATTAGCTGGGTGCTAATATTTGTTTGATACGCTTTTGTTGACCAATAATTAATAGCACAAAAAATATCCTTTATTCTTCCAACATAAAAAAGACTCAAAGACTAAAGTGTCAGCAAATAGCAGTTTTAGCTGTAAATGAAAGTCTAAATATTACAAATACTTTTGGTGAACATTCTTTCTGTCCCTTTTGTTTCTCTTTCATTGTTTTTGTTTTATTCTGTCATGTATATCTTATGAACCAAGAAAGCATATGCTTGACATTTTTTGCCTCTGAAATTGTATTGACTTTATGTATTTGTATCCTAAAGACAAAGGTTAAAAATTTTAGATGTCTCAGAAATTCTATATTAATATACATGTTGAAGCTCCACACAATTTTTTTTGTAGCAGTTAGACTTTCAGCATTGAGGGTAAGTAAATGCATTATTAAACTGAAGGCTAAGTGTATTGCTATGACACACAACACTTTTTGCAAGGGAACACAATAAGAAAATTCCAATAGGGGCTTTATATTAAACTCCTAATTAAGAACTGTAATAAAAAAAATTATTCTACTTAAAACAAATCTCAATTAAAAGAAATTTTTATTTTATTTTTAAAGCAAGACAGCACATTATTGTTAATATAATGAAGTGCTGTACTAAAATAGGTGCTATCCCTGTTGATAGACAGTAAAGGTTTAAAAATGTCTCTTAGTGAAAGAGTGCTACATGTACACACAAGCAGCTAATGGAGGAAAACGCAAGATCGCTTCCACCTATTATTATATATAGAAATATTCCTATGTCTAAGACATTTGTTGGCGTAATCTGCACAAGTCCTTAAATACATCCCAGTTTAGAGCAAACACTTGGAAACAGACGGACAGGCAACGAACTTTCTTAAATTTCAGTGCAAATTAACAAAAAGATAAAAATAAATTTTACTGGCAGCTACAGTAAACATGACAGCTTAAAACAAGCTGATAAGCAGCAATTAACTGGCAAACCTGGCATAACCCAAGCTTTTCATTACACCTCCACATATATCTTCAATCAGTCTGACATCCTTTCGATGCATTTTCTGCCTCCATATGTTGATGTTTGCTGGTGAGATGTCCCCTTCATACATGAGGTTGTACAGGTTTGTGGAGGTGGTATATGTCAGTTGATTTAGGGCTGCTGGCGACAGAGGAATTCCCAGGAATGTGTGTATTGTTTCTGCTGTCTCCTGTGGGAAGTGGACCACGTCCTCAAACTTCACTCTAAGGTAGGAGTCCTCAGGGAGGTCCTCAGAGACTCTAAGTGCTGCGGCTGTGTGAGCAAGCCATAGATGAGCAAGGATCAGGACAGGGTTCGTCTCAGATTTGGAGAGCAGCAACTGGATTGTTTTAAACTCTGGTGCGGTCGACGGGCACCCTCCCCTTATGGAATCCTCCTTGAATATCAAGGAAAGGTGCTGTGGGATGTTTTTGAGTGAATAAAGGCTGGGTTTGCTGTTATAAACCATAAGATAAATCCATGCTCGAGGGTCTCTGACCAAATAAACTGCTCTCAAGGAGGTGCCAACCACTTCCTGAATGAAGGGCAGTTTAAGCGTCCAGCTGCCACTTCGCATATTCAGGACCACCCGTGTGTTGGGGTACTCCACGACATGCCGTCTTATCTCCCTGACATACTCTGCATCTCTGTCCAGATTGGCCCGCAGCCTACCCTTCAGCTCAGACGATGGCTCCCTCCGTCTGGACCTTTTTTTTCTATCCCTGGAAGGGCTTGCTCTCTTGGGCTGTTTTACCCTGTTGCCCTCTGCAAGCTGGATATTTTGCAAGTGCAATTTGGTGTTGTGTACCAATGAATGCAGCCAGCCCTGAATGATCTTAAACCGCCCATGCACGGCATCTGTCCTTGACCACTCACAGGTGTCAACCAGTGAGTCAAACTCAAACTCAGTCTCAGGAATGTCCACATGTTCAGTGGGAACCCTTATGTAAACAAAGTCTGAGTTATTATAGAAAAGGTGCTTAAGTATTTCGGACCCCGATCCAGGAAGAGCTGTTATGACCACAGTGGGCAGGGGGAGCCGGTGCTGCTCGTACAACCTGATTTGTTTGCTCATTTCGCTTCTGGTCCCCGCTCCCTTCCACTTAACCCCACAGAGAAGCTGATCACAACTGTTGGACAAAAACAGCAGCTCAACTATCCAGAGTACGAGTACTGAGAGCAAGGCGTAGCGCATCAGTCTGTTGAAGCAAATATAAAACCTTCTTTGCATGGTCAGAAACCCTACGGCCACACAAAGAACAACACCTGCAACCACATTGAGAGTGAATCCAATGTCAAAGAGCTGATTATCGGTCCTAATTTGTTTAGGGATGTGCTGTGTCCCAAGGCCATATCTAGTGATTTGATATTTATCCTCAACTTTGCAGTGACCCCCAAACCCTATGTATGCTAATCTTGCTCCAATATCTTTATAGTTTGTAACTATAGAAACAATCTTCTCTGTGTTATTTATGGTTAAAGAAAGCCTTACACCATTTTTGCTGCTATCAATAAATCTACAATTGGAGACTTTAACATATGGCCCATGTAGCACATAAGCTACTCTGCTGACTGTGCCTGTCATTGGAAAAGTGACATTGACATATTGTGTCCACCTCTTTTTAAACTCCGCTGCCTGTTCTGCCTCCTGTATTCTAGTTTCAGGGCTGCGACCCTGGCTGTCAAACCAGAACATTTTATAATGAGCATCCCACACATCCATCATGGCTCCGTTGTATCTATCCATAAATCTAAAGGGAACATATTTGAAATCAATGTCTAGGTTGTGGAAAAAAGCACTAAGAGACCTTACAGGAGAGTCGGCCCACCTTTCAACGTGGTCAAGTACTAGCAACGTCTGGAAGTTTAGCAGAACTAATGCTCTGAAAACGCTTTTTAATCTCATGGCTGGGGAGTATGCTGACACGGCCTCCCCACTAACAAACATAGTGTCCCCGTGCTCAGAGGCAGTAATCACCTCCCCTCTGGCATCCCCCACCCCTGCATCAGTCCAACGCAGCCACTTGGCACACTCCCCTAACTGTCCCTCCCATGGACTGTTACATTGGCTGGTAGGAGATGGACTAAAAACTAAAACATTGTTGAGATAGCTGTATTTGGGACCATAAAGTGCTTCAGATACAAACACCTGCCCATTAGGAGCAAATGTGAAGGAGTTTTGGTCTGGGTGTTCGTGGCCAGGATTAAAGCTGTTCCAACCATCCACCCAGGAATAAGGTTTGTCATGAACAATGTCATAAACTGCACGTCCACCCAGGCGACCAGACTTAAAGGAAACAAAAGTATTACTCTGACCAGAGGGAAGTCCAGCACCATAGGTAACAACCCCCCAGTTAGAGAAAATGTGCATCCTCGCTTTGCCAAAGCCATGAGGAGGTTGCGGTGTAAGATGTGAGTTGTACCAGATGTACTCTGTGTGAAGTGTAGCCCAGCGCTGGGCTGAAGACTGCCCCATGGGTCCATCCTTAGGTCTATGCTTTCGAATCTGCTGAGCCAGCCAGTTTCCCGTTCCATTCTTCAGAACAAATGTGTCGAGGAAAGCCAGCTGACTCTCAGGCCCATAAAACCAGTTGTAGTTGGAGTCAGCTATGCCGACTGTCCTCTGGAAACCAGGGAGCAGAGTTGCATAGTAAAACCAGAAGTGTCCCCGCAGCCAGTTGCTCTGCATGTTGCCTATGTTGAAATGCCGTTGGGCTAAAAAGACATACTGCGTGATTGACTTTGCTGTGTAGCTTCCATAGGCAACTCCCTCATCTAGAGAACCATCCACAATATGATTAAGGAGAAACATAGTTTTTTCCATGTAGTTCACTGCTACCTGTTTCCAGATCATTGAATCTGGGTCATTATGTGTGCCAACCACTATTGCACCAGTTAGGATGGCTAGGATATTAGTGGTTTGATGGTTTTGAAGGTACTGTTTTCCCCATGCTCTGTATTTAGAGAGCTCATACAGTGCTTCTGTCTCTGAACGTATTTTTTGGAGGTAAACATCCCTCTTGCTTTCATCCAAGTAGGAGTAAATAAAGTCATAAGCAGTGGCAAACCCAGTCAGAGAGTGAGCAGTGGGGACCTCATCATTAGGTGCGCTGGTCACTTTCCAGTCTGGGTAGTTGGCCATTCTATCCATAAACCTTAAAAGAAACTGCAGGGCGGCAGAGTCCTCAGGGCACAGCAGGCAGTAAAGAGCCAGAGGGGGCAAGTTGTTTCCATAGATCTCATTCCACTTGCTTGTAAACTCCTCGTGTTTTTCAGGGGGGATATAAGAGGGGGCGTTGGAAAGCATAGTGAGCACAGCCGCCCGGATAACTTTAAAGATGTGACTGTGGGTGGTTGAGGACTTCTGCCTCAAGTGATACACATCTGCCTGGGTAAAATACAGGTTAGGGTGCAGGTCGGCAGACTGGAGCTTCCACCGCTCCAGTTTGACCTGTGGCGAGTCCTCGATGGAAACATCTCTGTCTGTGCTGTCGGAGACTCTGAGGAGTGAGAGTAAAATAAGCAGGTTTGAAGCCCACATGTAAGCCATGTTTCATGGCAGCAGTTTAGTGCATCTTGGTAAATGTTACATATGCTGAAAAAAAGTTTTTTCCCTTCTTTCAAAAATGTCTGGCAATGTTCAATAAAATTACTGGAGATGTCACTTAAGTGTTCAACTCAAGTGACACTAATATTATAATAACAAGCATGATAGTCTTTGTGGGGAAAAATAAGTGATAAGTGGGAATTCAAAAAACATATACAAATCCAACTGTAACAGTTTGTCTCTGCAGGCAATGAGATAAAAACAAAATAAAAGGTTGTGTCATTTTGTATTCTGATCATATCCAGAATGTATTCCTCGTGCTTGTTGTCCTCTCCTCTTCACATCAACGCGGAGATTCTGCCATCATCTCCGAGCCTGTTCTCCGATCGACATGTTCCAGTCAGCCCCCAGTCCGTCCGTGTCCGGTCCAAACACAGGCGCCCACAGGCTCCGTGCGCAGCCCAACCGAGCCGCAGCATCCGCGGGCAGGGACCGCGGCGCGCACCGCATCCGCGCAGACGGCATCGCTTCCCGGTTCCGCAGACGCCGCGCTCCGGTGTGGTTCTGAGCGTGAACGTCGTCTCTGCCTTTGCATCGCTGAGCCCACTTCTCTCTCTCTCTCTCTCTCTCTCTGTCTCTCTCTCTCCTCCTGCTTAGTCTGAAGTCCGAGCGGGAGGAAAGTTGCTGTCACTCCTCAAGTATTCCAAAAATGAAACATTTTTCCCCTCTCAGAGTCTCTGCAGGAAGCTGGAAAACATCCCATCCGTCCTCACGGAAACAAATAAATAGCCATTAGTTCTTATGGAAAATTGGTCCTGAGAGGATCCCCCCCCACTGTTGCTGCAGACACACATCCCAGGAGCGCGTGTGTGTAATCTCCCGTTGCGTCCTCCCAGACTGTTCAACACAGCCAGTTTGATTGTTTTCCTGCGCTGGGTGGAATATTTTTCTTTCCACTGTACAAACTGTAGAGGGAGCCGTGACTTCAGCTGCTCAGCCTCATGTGAGAGAAAGATGCAGTCTGAGTACTTCCCACATATTTCTCATACACTTACTCAAACTATCTATCTATCTATCTATCTAATATAACGGAATCAATTCATAAATATGCTGCACAGTGCCACAGTTGGTAGCACTGTTGCCGAGGGTTCTGGGTTCAATTGCGCCAGCCTTGGGTCTTTCTGACAGGAGTTTGCATGTTCTCCCTGTTCATGTGTGGGTTCTCTCCTGGTACTCCGGCTTCTTCTCACAGTGCAAAAAACATGACCGGTAGGCTGATTGGATTCTCTAAATTGGTCTTAGGTTTCAGAGTATGGTTGTTTGTCCTATTTGTGTCTGTGTTGTCCTGCAATGGACTCGCGACCTGTCCAGGCTGACCCACTGCCTCTCGTACGATGTGCATTGGGAAGAGGAACCAGCACACCCCGGCGACCCCACAAGGATAAGGGGATTTAAAATTCGATGGATGGAGGAAGGTGCATAGTAGTAATAGGTGCCTCCCATCCCGGTGCAATGCAAAGCTCTCTTATGCATCGATGCAACAGGCTCCTATGATTCCCAACACAATGAACAACATAAATGATGAGGAATAGTGTGTAGTAACCCACACTCATTACCAAAGTAGCATATATCACAACACAGGATTATATAGGAAAAAACTCTGAGAAGTTTCCTGCCTGTAAACTCTCAGTTCAGATTAACTGCCTGAGCGAGTCTGGCCATTTGCGGCTGAGCTCGATGTTTCAGCATGAGCATAAATGAAAGCACTCGGCACGCAGCGAATGAAAACCCCACTATTTTTGAAGTGTTGTATTGGGGGAAAAAAAAAACTTGCTAGGAAATGTGAAAAAAAGCCCATTCAGGGATTCATAAGGCATGGACTTTCAAATCTGAACTTCAAGATCATCTGCTGGTTTCGATCCAAATTGTTTTATCAGGATCATTCAAGAACAAACCTTCAAAAATCATAAAGTGTGCAATTAAATGGGCAGTCTGAATAGTAATAAACTAAGACTTTCAAGTACCCAGAGCATTTTGCAAACACAGTCACACACCAAATACAACCAAACAAAAATAAAATTTACATTTTCAATAATTGTGTAAAAATTACATTTTATAGCCAGCTAACAAGATAGCATCACAAATCATTACTTTTTTTTCTTCTTTTTAACGTTCCTGATGCAGGAACTGTTCGTGACCTCACAAATGGTACCATTTAGCAAGAAATCTCTGACATTTGCGCATCCTGCCTTCTCATTGATCAAATCAGTCTGTGTGTATTAGGTTTCTGTTCTGCATCTTAATTTGCTGATGGATTGCTTTCTCCACAGTGACACCACACTGTGTGTTCTGCAGCATGGTATGCCTCTGGAAGGAATCTCGCATTATAATTTTTTTTTTCTTCCTGCAGGTTAAAAGCACAGGTTTATTACAGGCACACAGTGGGTTTTATTAGAACACTGGAGGAGACTCGCTGTTTATTTTGTGGGAGATACTTTTCATATCGAGAGGAGATGTGTCAAAAAAAAGGCTCCCGCAGTACAACCGAAGGTAATAATCTAAAATTCATATCAGCTAGAACCCTTCACAAAATTATATATTATTTGATATAGATTATAGAGAGCTTTAAAGCTTTATAACATAATCTAAATGTAACTATTTACAAAATAGGGTTGCAGTTAAAAAGTAACAAACCCATCCTTTAATTTACTAAGTGGCGTTTTTTAATCAATACTTCAATAATCAAGTAAAAGTATAAAGCAAAGACATTAAAGTACAAAAATTATATATATATATATATATATATATATATATATATATATATATATATATATATATATATAT
>JAVLVB010000491.1:4141998-4159331 GCA_032876305.1 Orestias chungarensis | reverse complement strand
ATTTAGTCTGCACTATAACTAAATAAACATCAGTTTTGTTGGTAGGACAACTTGTAGTTCAGTTTGGATGGTGTCACAATTGAATGGCATCCTAAAATAATAGTCTTCATGGTAAAAAATGTGAGTTCCAAACAGATGCTTCCAAATTAGAGGGAGGGAATACAAAGAAATGTGCAATGCATGTTAACACTGGTTTAAAAAATGGATGCCTCCAATCTTTCATTCATTTTTGACATGCATTTCTACCTTTTAGTCTGAACGACGTTTGCTCGTTGAATCTAATCCTCCATCCTACATTCATGATCTCTGGAGTGAAGAGGATTTTTCCATTTCTGTGGGCAACAAGTTGGAACCACATCTGGCAGCAGCTTGTCTCAGCGACGTCAAGGCTGCCATTTCTCTTTCCAGTTTTCCTTTGTGATCTTGCGGAGGAGGTGGGAAATGTATTCGTATTTACTGTCACTCCGGCAAAACTTTTTTGCTTTATTCAAAATGATGTACTGGAGAAAAAGCATCAGAGAAAAGCATCAAAAGAAGACTGTTTTACTCCTACAGCACAGTTTCAGTCTTACAGTTTTAGACATTGTGACTAATGAGTGTAGGATTTGGTGAGTTCCGCATTGTTTAAGCATTTTTATATGTATTTTTAAAAGCAAAAGGAAACTAATGCAGTTGACTTTAAACTGTTAAAATTTGTTTTCTTAGTTTGTGAAATTCTTTTTAATATTTCCTCTGTTCTCCACTTTATATACTTGTCTATTATGTATTGAGTTGTACTTGCCCCAGTCAAAATTCATCTTTTCTGAAAAGGTATGTATGTTTCACACAATCTACATTATTTGAAGTTTTACTCTCAGATTGAGCACACCTTCCCACTGGATCAAAAAGTCTGTGTAGGCTCCTGGACACCCCCCCCACAAGTTCCTCCGACATCCTTGGATTGCAAAAAAAAAATTTAAAGCCTTAAGCATAAAGGTAATAATGATATTACAGCTACCAACAAATATATTATTAGTATTTTTCCAGACTTTCTATCAGACCTGCACTACAAAATTTCTTCATTATCTCTAAACCTTTTCTGCACATATGGGAAGTTACTGAATCTCCACCATCAATTTCAACCAAACCATACATGAAAACAGAATTATTTAGTATGTTGCCTGCATAAGAATATGCAAATGAAATCCAGTGGAACCCTCACTACTGTCAAATAGCTAAGATCCTAAAATACTTGTCCCAACCTTCTACAAATGCTTGCAACTGCCTATTTTATTATTTAGAAATCCAAATGTAGTTTAACATGTGGAAACCACCTTAGCACTATAATAGAGGCTAATATCTGTAGTCTATCTTGTTTATGCTTCAAGCAGTCAGCGGCAGGTAAAACACTCCAAGAGCGCCTTGTATTTTGCCTGTTTTACAAATGCCAGCTTATAGCATAAGAAGCAACATTGTGTCCAGGTGTTTAAACTTCCCTAGCTGCATTCTTTTTCCAATATTTCAGAGATGTAGTACAAAAAAATCAACCCAGAAATTGTCAGTTTTGCTATGAGAAATTACCTCCAAATTTAAAGGTAAGTTCCTCAGGCAAAATGTACAAATAAGTGAAGTCGCAATTAGTGTCAACTGCATTTTCTCCACAGAGCTGGGACAAAACTGTCCATGTTATCTTGCACAACAATAGCAAATTTAACGTGGCTGGGTGCACATGACTGTTATACTTGAATTCATGTAGGAGGTGTAATGCACTCGTGTCATTAAATAACACTCTCCGCTGTAAGTTTATCACATCCAGGCTCTGAAGTTGTTTTCTATAAGTGTGGTTGCAGCTTTTAAATGCAGAATTCAAGCAGAGGGAGAGACAGTGAGGATGGTCATATTGCTTTCCGATATTCTTTGTTTCTTCTTGCCAGTTGCTTCATGGCTAATGTTATAGTTAAGTGTTAGTTACCATTTTTGTATTGTCTTTATTGTGATGTTTAATAGTGCAGAAGATGATTTTTGTTTCTGCTACAGTTTTTTTCTTCTATGTGCTACATTTATTTGTAGTTTATACAGTTACAATTAAAATTGTATTAATGTGCAAAATATTATATGCTTTTTTTTATATGTGCATAAGAATGTTTTGCTGCAATAACATACTGTGGTTCTATTTTGTGCTTGGAAAAAATATAAATTTACTTATTTTGGATGAATCAACAGATATGCAAGGTCTCTCTAGATTAATATAGAATTGTACTACAAACAAAAATGTCTTCTTAGAAATATCTACCTTTTTCAAGAATTGGTCATTTTGAATGACTCTTTAAAGTGAACAGATCCTAAACATTTGGTTTGCTTGAAAGTCCAATTACTTTAACCATTAAAAGGGTCTGTTCCAATTATAACTTCGACAAGCCAAATGTACAAATTTCTGACGGAAACAGCTGCATATTTTGTGCCGTTAAAGCATGAGATGTATAGATGAGAAATGTTCAGTGTTACAGGCTCAGCCTTTTTAACTGTTTAGCATTCAGGGGGTGGCCGTATAGAATAAGGTTTGTGTATTTTGTTTGGGGAAAAGACAGAAGAAAAGTGGGGAAGAAAGTAAGTGTAGTGTAAATTTTGTCTGGAGAGATAGGAGTGTAAATTTGTGATTGCAGCCAGTTGCACACTGGCTGAATTTACTTCACCCTGCCAAAAGGAATAAAGTAGTTTTTTTTTTCTGTTTTGTTTTGTTTTATTTCTTAACCAGCAAATACACCAAGTTAGACACCAACTAGAAAACTTCTTCAATATAAGTTAGGGAAGCCTCTTCAGTTTTTCTAAGCTGTCTAGATTAATCAAAGACCAATTTATGCCAGTGAGCACAGTCCACACCTATAAAACAAGCCAGTTCTAGTATTACGAGATATAAATTGCATATCAAAATCTCATTGAAACACTAGCAGACCTAATAAAAATGAATAAACAAGGTGACAAGATGATGTCAACTCAAGAAAACCAATGAGAACACATCATCATTCTCATTCTTAAACACCGGTGACTGACAGGATGCAGAGCTTGTACCAATGCAAAACCAACTGCAACTCTCCCACTGTTTTGGGAACTTGTGAGAACCCTTACTGAACGTTGGTCTTCTTTGTCACGTTTTACAAACCTCCAGCTGAACATGTTGAAAGCAGAGCTCGGAACAAACAGACTCAGCCCCCTTATTAAAAATCTGCCATGCTGGGACCAAAGGGAGGTACAAACCAGGTCCTTGAAAGACTCCCTTCCTTCTCACCCTGCAGAAAATTTAAATTTCCCTCCAAAGAGCCTCAGGTTGCTCAGCATGCTTGTCTCCTGCATTGGGCCGACCGGGTAGAGGCAGAAGGTAAATCTAACAGTTCAGGCTTCAAAGCGTATTTGAATCAGTCAATCAAAGCACTTCTTCGTTGATGGCAGTTGTAGTTTAAACTAGATCATCTTTAGGATTACTAAATAAAACAGGGAAACGTAACTGTAAATTTGACAGTGAATGCAGAACACAGTCGTTTGTCTTACAAAAAAATGTGCTCATCAGTTTGTAAGTGTGTATGAAAAATGAACAAACAGACATTGTTTCGATATGCTATCGGTTCACCCCCTGTCAGGTGCACAATGCAAGCTCAGAAACTTTCCAGATTCTAATCTAAGCATCCTGGAGGATCTTTTGAATTTTAATAGGGCACCACGTTATGAGAGATGATTGGCAAAGACGGATGACAACTAGGTAATCCTTTTAAAATAATAATAAATTAAATCAAACATGCTCCCAACTGTAGTCAACAGTAGTTTATTACCTTGTTGCCTCTGCTTAAATTGATTTTATTTTTGTTTTCCCCTTTTTTTATTAACCGTCATGCAGATATTGGTTTGTGTAACACGACACATCAACTCTTCAGAGAAGCCAACAAACGGCCCTGTAAACTAATTCCCAATCCCACTGAGTGACACGCGCTTTTTTTCAGAGTGTGCCAAATTAAACATCCCACTGTGGCTGATACATGATTTGCTGCCAGTGTCGTGTTTTAGGTCTTTGCTAGAGTGAGATTACAATTTATGCAATGTAATTTGTCTGTCCTTTGTTCCCCTCTCCCAGTGTTCCTGCTACTCTTTGCCATTCTGTGGGGATTTAATCTGATGCTGTCAGGAGTCATCTTTTTGCAGCAAACACATCAAAGAGTCCAGAAAAGAAGCAGTTCTCGTATGTGCGAATCATGTAAATAGGCCAACTTGCATCTCAGAGTTTGGATTTTACATCTTGTCAGCTTCCTTGTCTGACGTGTCTCTGTGTAGCAGGGGGGAGGAATCAGGGATGAGTTTCTTGTGTCCTTCATGGTAGCATCCAGTGATGGAGAAAAAGAAAAAGTCTGCAGTGTCTCTGAAAAGGGACTTTAAGATGAGACGCAGTGCAGAGGGGAAAACTCTGTGCAGTGTTTTGGCAGGAGAGCGAGCGAGTCCTCTTCCACAGAGAGCATCACAGGTCTAATACCCACAGCAACGGATGGGAGCTTTACATAAATTCATGAGACTGTGTGGCCCTAATTAAAATCCATAAACAAGAGCAAGTTCATCTGCAGTTCACAGCAAAATGTCTCATTGATTTCTTGTGTTCTTATTAAAAGCTGAGGAATTCAGAGTCATGGCCTTCTGGGGCCAGATCACTGATTTCCAAACAAAGTTCTCCTCCAGAGAATCGCTCACTAAATGGATGCAAAGATTTGACGTTTGTTGTTAAAGGTATTGCCGTCCTAATGGAAATACAATCACATTCCCTTATCATCTTAACAATGGTTGATGCAATGTTTTTTTAGAATGTATTTGTAAAGAAAAACTTGTTGCTGATGTTTGCTGAAATACTTTAATTGCTTGTGATGAACCTTCCAGCTATGTTTGCAAAAACCCAAAACTGTTAATGTGTAACGGCTCACTTTGTAAAGAATTAAAGTTGTTTTTGCTAAAGCATTTTTTAATGAAACATTCCTGTGTAAAGAAAAGGTTAAAAAAAAGACCTTTCAGTAATATCTTTAACCAATTTAAACTTCGGCAAAAAATTGTGATTTAGGAGGGAAACAAGAGTTGCAATTTTGCTAGAACTATACCCTAAAGAACACTTTAAAAAAAGTTTCATGCAGACATAAAAACACAATTTGTCAGTATCGAAAAAAATGTATATGCCTTTTCTTAGATTTTTTTATGACAGAGCAAGCGAGGTACACAGCTTAGTGCAACAATCTAAAGAACGATTGTGGAACCACAATTGTAGCCTCCAGTTGAAAGTAATGGTGTAAATCAAGCAGTGCACATGAAACATTAGCGGTAGGGTCATTCCGTCAGAATGCTATTATCTATGCTGGAACAGAGGGACCCGTGGATATTGGTGTGTAAAAATGATCCAATCAAATTACCGACATGGTTCACTATCCCTCCAATCTGGCAGAACTCAAATTATACCTATAAAATATACCTAAACATATGTAAGACATATGTTTAGAAATTGGTTATTATTCGAGTGTAGAAATTTAAAAACTAGTCTTTCAAGTCAACCTGAATGTACTAGTGAATAATTGAAACATTCATGATATGTCTTCGACTTATCCAATATTGGGTCCTGGGGATAACAGGTCCTGGCGGGAAATTCAGTTAGCTCTCTCTCTGCAGTGACTTATTTTTGGAGTTCTAATACAAAACTATCTGAAGTGAATCCTTTCAATTGAGAGAATTAGCCCTCTAATTCATAATTCCAGTATTTATTAGATATCTTTGCCACTTTTATTATAGGCGTTGTTCTTTTGGTCATACAACTAATCTTAGGACCTTGAGTAGAAATTGAATATAAACTAGCGCTTTGCTTTTAAGATCAACCCTTTCCTAACCACAACAGGTCAAAGCATAGAGCAAAGCCCCCTCATTGCTCGACCTTGGCTTATAATCATGACACAAAACCTGAATAAATTAAGCCTTGACCTTGAAACCTGATAATCTGGTTGAAAATTATTACTTGTTTATTTATTTTAACCAGTTGACTGAATCATGGAAATGGACACCAAAAGTGCAAATATTTAACCCTTATAATACTCAGATTAAAATGATTGAACACTCTTACTCGCATTACTATTGCCCTTGTGCAAAAGGAATTAAGAAAAGAAAATTTTGCTACTAATGTTTTTTCATTAAAATATATTAGAAACTTTTCTTATTAAAGCTAGCTATTAAAAAAAAGAACAAAATGTCAAATTGGATTTTATACTTTAATGTTCAGTCTTTTTATTTTGCTACTTTAGTGTTCACTAAAAAACTGGATCTGCTACTACAGTACATTCAGGAAACCACCTAACAATATCAACCCCTACCCATAATTTATTGCCCCTAAAAGCACCAGACATTCAAAAACACCATAAGATGCTCTCAAAATGTGAACTGTTGTCATCTTTGTCGGTGTTTTTCTTTTCATCTATGTCTGAGAGAAAAATGTGTGAATTTAAAGTGTCTGAAAACTGATAGCAAGAGATGGCGCCATAAAATCCCTAACCTTTGAAACACTGTCAGACAAGTCTACCACTTGAGAGGCATCACAAGGGGAAATGAAAAGAAAAATATTTCACTGAGATGACAAATCAAAAGTGCATCAACCTAAATCATAAGGGATTCCGAAGAAAAAGAAAGTGGAAAAGCATGACCGAGTCAAGGCAACATTGTGGATAACAAGTTGATGATAGAAAAGTGACCTGGATTGTAGGTAAAATCACACCAATGCAAGTTGTTGGAGAAAATGTATTTTACTCTTTTAAATAAACTGGACAGAAGGCTTTAACATTTGAAATTACTGGGATAGTGGCAAATGAATAACAATGACAAACACAAAACCAAGGAATCCTGAATAAACTGGGAAGATAATGAGTTACAAAGGGCAGATGCATAGTTAATGTGAAGAAGCTGTGACTGGGGAGCAGAACACAAAACTAATAAAGCAAACACGGATAGAAGCAAAAAGCAAACCAAGACCCTCACAACAGAATTGAAATATGACACTAGAAGCAAAAACAGATGATTAATATACAACCTTCGTCCTTACCAACCATACAAAATAATACCAGGGGGGTCATGGTAAATCAAAGCCTGCTGAGGTGGTTCCAGTAACTAAACATAATGTATACATCCCTCTCTAGACAAATTGTATTTAGAAGAACAGGCCCTTGATAGAATGACATGATATAGCTTCTCAAATGAAAAACCATTGAGCTCCCCAATAATTATTAGGGAAATGTCAATAACTTTCATAAATGGTTAAATTATTTAATCAATTAATTGATTTTTTTTCAGAAAAAAAACCATTTGTAACAGCAAACATTACTTTGGCCTCCAGTTTCTAGGAAGATACATATTAATATATTACATAAGCGGCTTGAACTCTACTAAACAGATTTGTGCATTTTAAAAAGAGAAAATGTGCAACCTTTTCAATAAAGAGTTAGAAAATATCAGAGAACAATGTAAGTGATTAAAAATAAAGTTCACATCATCTGACATTTAGGAGAATATATTCATTGTGTTTTGCATGCCCTGTTCTAGAATTGACTAGCATTGGCAAACAAAACACTTACTAAATATCCATCCGTTTCACTTCTCAGTGTAAACTAAAGAGGAAAAAGGACGGCATGTAACATCCACCGGCCTGTTTTTATTTTCTGGTGTCCTTTGAGGGTTTCTTTATGTCCTTATTGTCAGGCTCACGTAATTTCCTGGCTGACACACACACAGAGCAATGCTCTCAACTTTGGCCTGAGGAACCGGCTTCATAAGCCACAGAGGCTTTGACATCAAAGCAAGTTGGCATTAGAACTAACCAGAAACGGAATGTTCCCTGCATAACATGTCTCTTGCTTTGCTTAGGTCACAAGACTTAACAACAGGTAACGTAACAAAACGTAATGTAATCTTCTCTTGAATTACCATGCAGCGCTCACTTAAAATGCTTCCTATTTCAACTGGCAAATTTCAAAATTGTGTGTGTTTGAAAAAATAATTATGCACTGTAAGCAGCCTTGTCTTTCAAACGGCTGGGAAAAATCGATTATTTTATTTCAAGTCTAAAATTGCCTGAGCGGAACCGAGGGGGAATAAAATAAATGATAAGGACAGAGGGATTTCTATAAAGATGGGTCTGCTGCATACTGAGAATGTCGAGATTAAAACATGCTTTGATGAAAAATGGAATTATGAACACAGGCTTGTCCTCATGGAGGTATGCCTCACCAGTAACAGATCTGCTTTCCTGAGCCTTGAAGTAAATCCCCTGGCATCTCCTGATGTGACTTTAAATTCATTCTAAAGTTTCTTTTAAAAAAATTGGAACTTTTATCTTCTTATATAGAACATTTCTTACACTGCATGGCGTGCCTTTAAAAGATGTCTCCTTTAAAGATTTTTCATTAAAAAAATACAGCTAATAAAAGCTGAACATAAACAGGACTTGAATGAATATATCCCTAAATGTTCTCATGTTTTGTTATGAACGCAAGAATATATGAACTGTTTGACCTACTGTCTTGCAGCAGGTAGGCCCTATAGCAAGGCTGGGCAATTCAAGTCCTTGGGGTCCTATCCTGCAACTTCGACAGAGCTAGTAATATTGTCCATGCAATTTGCATGTTCTCCCCATGCTTGCAAGAGTTCATTCTGGGTACTCCTTCTCAAGGAAATCAAGGAATCAAGGAATTTTATTTGTCATCGCATCACATGTGGTACATAATGTGGGACGAATTTCTAATCCCACGCTCCAGTTTACACCCTGATAGCAATTTTAAATAGCTACAAAATAAGAATAATATAATAAAATATAAAGAAATATAAGAGAATGGGATTGACTACACAAAATCTACAATATGGGACTTCGAACATAGCAGCAATGAAAATTAGGAGGGCATTAAAGTGACATATTAAAGTGACATATTAAAGTGACATTTTAAAGTGAGATATTAAAATGAACAGTGCCGGTTAAATGAGAAAGTTTTCTTTTTGTTTTTTTTAATCTTTCATTTGTAATTGTCCTTGCGTGTGTTTGAGAGTCTCACAGCTTCAGGAATTAAGCTGTTCCTCAATCTGGTGGTTTTGCATTTTATGCTCCGCAGCCTCCTGCCTGAGGGAAGTGGGACAAAAAGTGAGTGTGCTGGGTGGGTGGGATCCTTCATGATGCCGGAGGCCCTTTTCCTGCATCTGGAGGTGTAAATGTCTGTGGTGCTGGGGAGGCTGACTCCAACAGTCCTCTTTGCGGCCTTCACCACTCTCTGCAGAGCTTTCCTGTCTGCAGCAGAGCAGCTTCCATGCCACACGTTGATGCTGGAGAACAAAACGCTCTCCACCACACATCTGTAGAAGGAGGTCAGGACTGAGCTCCCGAGTCCAGCTCTTCTCAACCTCCTTAGGTAGTAGAGCCACTGGTGCGCCTTCCTGACCAGAGTGGAAGTGTTTTTGCTCCAGGTGAGGTTGTTACTCAGGTGCACACCCAAGTACCTGTAGCTGATGACCACTTCCAAAGTGGATCCTCCCATGTGCACGGGGAGGTGGGCATGCTTGCTCCTTCTGAAGTCCACAATCATCTCCTTGGTTTTCTTTACATTAATCCAAAGGTTGTTATCTCTGCACCAGCCCTCCAGGTGTTCCACCTCCTGCCTGTAGCTGGACTCATCACGGTTTGTGATGCATCCAACCACTGCTGTGTCATCCGCAAACTTCACAATATGAAGTGGATGGATAGGCGAGCAGTCATATGTGAGCAATGTGAACAGGAGGGGGGTCAACACACAGCCCTGAGGGGAGCCAGTGCTGAGGGTTTTGGTGGGGGAGGAGATGTTTTGAATCCTCACAGACTGCGGCCTGTTGGTCAGGAAGTCCAGGACCCAGTTGCAGATGGAAGAGCTCAGTCCAAGTGAGGAGAGTTTATTTATCAAAGTCTGGGGAATCATGGTGTTGAACGCGGAGTTGAAGTCCACAAACAGCATACGGACATAGGAATCCTTCTGCTCCAGGTTAGTGAGGGCAGTGTGGACAACGAAGGAAATGGCGTCCTCTGTGGATCGATTTCTCCCGTATGCATACTGGTGAGGATCCACAGTGACGGTGATGTTGGCTTTGATGTGAGTCTGAACCAGTCTTTCTCCCTCCTAGAGAGCAAAAACCTGCATGCATTTGTTTCGTACATAATTCACTAAAATAAATTATGTAAATATAATTTAGGATTTCCATGTTTACTAATGGTTATAGTATGCTGCCTTGGAAACATGCTCTTAAAAAAACCTGCTAATTATTCACAATGCCCGCAAGGAGAGAACATGGAAACTACAGAGAAAGGTAGTGACTGGAATTTAAATGCAGTAGTTGGTTGTTGTGTTGCAACAGTGCAAACAATTGTACTAACGTGAGCCTTCCGTGGTTAACTGGATGATCTGAGAATTATTGAAATACAGTTTGTGATTTGTGAAACCCAGTGATATACCCGTATATCATCTTGTGTTAAATAGTTTGCTGCAGCAACCTTTTTTACATCGTCATCCATGTTGGACATAACCTAAAAAATGAGAATACATTTGGCAGAGTATATGTAATTATTGTCACTCTTTGTTGGGAAAGCAGTGAAACATATCTATATCCCAAGAAGAAAAAAAAAGACCAGTTTGAGCTTGGGAAGGAGAAGCTGCCTCACTTAGACTCCTGCCTCAGCTTTGCCTTCTGAAGGTTATTTTTGATATAGAACTTTTGTAGTAACTTTGATACGTCACAACTGGATTACTTCAAATTTATGGACTGTGAGATTTTTACTTGATTTCTGATCTAAAAGCTAAACAATTACAAAATGTCTAAAAGAATACTTAACTTTAAGTAAAACTGGATCTAAACATTGGATATGAAAAATACATATTCTCATTGTTGATTAGAAAAAGAGAGAGACTGGCAGATAGCTTTCCAACACCAAAAGACAAAATTATTTCCTCCAAAAATAAATCCCATCCTTCAGACCTTGGAAGACATGTAAAAGGTCGAACTCTGCACGTAAAGATGCTTGACCAGTACCGTGGAAGAATGTCCCTTCAACCTCGGCTTCAAGCAACAAGACGGATTCAATAAGGATTGTGGAAGAAAATGAACTATGGGTTGCCAATCATGGGTGATGATTCAGGAAGTCATAGATGCTTGATCTGGTAGATTACATTGCTTAAGGAAGTTGTGTCATGGGTAAAAGTGAGCTGGGGACAGGGAGCAAGGAAAGATACGATTGGTTTAGGAAAACACCAGAAGTCCACAGGGTTCAGAGTTCAATATAGGGTAATCATAGGAGCCAGCTCATCCTTTCTTGTAGGTAACGACTTTGATAACTTGGATGTGAGACAGAACACACATGCTTGAGTCTGTCCTCCAACAGCTCTAGTCTTCAGTGCTTTCTCTGGAGGTGGCTTTGAGGGGAAGGAAATATGACATACAGACAGAAAACCTGAATTCCTGACACTTTTCTCTAATAAGAGGTCAATCTAAGTACTTTTCTTTCACCAAGATGTGGTCTAAGATATATCTGAGAAAATGCTAATAATGAATAAACATGCAATAGTAAAAAATCTAGTCATTTACACCGGATCCGTTGATGTTGTCAAACAGAAGTTAGAGACTTTGAAAGTACTTGCTGAACACAATGAGATATTTCATAGTCAAGGTGTTTATCAATGAAGACTTACCAACAGCTTGATGGGAGATGAGGGATACAGCAGATCCCTTTAGATTAATGAATGGCTTCAATAACCATGTACTGCATACAAAGTGTTTAAGAAATTTAGAATAATCTTGGAGCGTTGCCGTCTCTTCAATCCAGGAAGTTTTAGTTTTAATAAGTTTAAATGTATAAAGGTCTAGATTTGAGTCTAATATATTCTGTGTGATCCAGACACAAAAAGTCTCTGCCAAAACCAGGACACAGGACAAGATAAACCAGCAGAAGACCTTGGTGCTGACTCTATGCTTCTGCTTGCTGAGATAACCTGAAAACTTCAAGGACATAGGAGTCAAACACAGAGTTGTACATCATATCAGTCAGCAGTGTCCAAACACACCCACAGAAAAGCAAGCTCCTTCATCCCTTAACATTCTTTACACGGACTCCCCGCAGCTAAGAGAATAGAATTTTATTAGTTTATAAATATCCATCACAACACATTAAAGATCTGTTATCATTGTATCAACAATCCACATTACTGACGTCTTCTGTTTCAATTTTGCTCTGCATCCCTAGATTCAGAATAGAACATGGTAAATCAGCATTGTTTGCAGTGTGGTTTTCAAATTATAACTTTTCTTCATTTTGCCACTTCTAATGTGTCTAAAATACTTGAAGCCTGACTGACGGATGACTTTATGCCCTCTGTATCTGGTTAATTCCACACCCATGAACTAAAAGCCAGTACCACCCATGTAAAAGACTTTAATAAGGGAGAGCATTTTCTCAATCCTTAATTTAGACCCTTCAGTATCTTCAAAGGATTTATAGTAACTAAAAAACAATCCTGCACAACTGTGGTGGTATATATTCTGCACACAGTGGCCTTGAGGTAAATGAAAAGCTTGATCTGTGTGGTAATTTTGAACATGCAGATAGGAGACAATTAGTCTGCATGAACTCCGCCAAAGCATTAAAAAAGACGTTTTTTTACTTTTTTTGCTTTGTTTGTTTAACAGTTCAGTATGATAACATTCTTCTGACTGTTAAAAAGCTTTAATACTCTTTCCAGATATAAAAAAAAAAATTTTAAATGGAGATTTTTGATATCAGACGTTTGTAGAGGAGGCAAATAAAAGTTAAGCCTGGGTTTTACCGGGCCACAAAAGCAGTCCGCAAATTGCATCCTTAAGGTCTGGTGGTTAAAGCATCAGATTTGTCAAGAGATCAGGGTTTTAGGCAAGTTGTTTATGCAAGAACATGAACTGAGCTAATAAAGCCCACTTTTTGAAATTAGCATAATCCTCTTTGCTCTCTTTGGTAATCATCTCACCTAAGGCCGTCTGTAGAACAAACAGACTGTAGAGCAAACAGATGTCAAAAACACCAGCTGCACAAAACATCTACATGTACTTCAACTAACAGTAGATTAAATTAAATTAGAAATTGAAGAGGTAAAGACCCAGTATTCAGCTGTTCATTTGTGGTCCCCATGTCCATTAAGCAAGAGGTTGAGATTGCATGTACTCATGGGTGGGCTAATTCAGTCCTCAATGGTCGTGTCCTACATGTTTTAAAGTTATCGCTGGTTGACACACCCGAATCAGATGGCTAAAGCACCTCCCCAGTAAAAGTCAAGTTTGTTGGAGTCCCGCTAATAACCTGATTATTTAATTCAGGTGTGTTGAAGCAGGACACTGGCCCTTGAGGACTGGAATTGCTCATCCCTGACTTAGGGCCACTTATAGTAAACGGTCAGCCTAATACTCACATTATTGGCCTGTGGGAGGAAGCTGGCGTGTGAACAGATCGCTCACGTATGTCGAAAAAAACTGCTTGTTGCATAAAAATCTCTTTGCTGCAAGGCACTGTATAGCCCATTTTTCCTCTCTCAGGAAAAAACATGGTTTGCAATGTCTTATAGATTCCTTTATTTCACAATCTCTTAAGCAAACCATTTTAAACACGCCACCCTGCATGTGAACACATTCTGGGTTCACAACTCCTCAACTTCCAAAAGCCAGTTTTCAGCAATGCTGTAAGTTTGGATAGCATTGGGTAATTTTGAGGACCAACTGGCCTGTATGTAACTATGATCTAGTAAATCTATCTGTATGGAAGCAAAATTAGACAAGTGCACGTCGCTATCTATCAGCGGCAGATACTCAACCAAAACATTAAACTGACATGGCTTGGTTCTGTAAAAATGCTGCTGGGGAGCATCCCACTGATTCTTTCTGATTTCTTTAATTCTATATATTTTTAAATATCAATGATAAGATTGCCTGCTTGTAGCAGACATGGTTTTGTTGTACTCCACACTCAAGCCACCATTTTAGCTAGTTTCCTACTTGCGCTCCAACATGACTCAGCATTCAGAATTACTTATTTGCAGATTTTCTCATTGATGCTTCTCCTACACTTTATTATGCTTCGGCACATGTGTTTTTCAACACTTTTGGGTGTTGCCATCTCTAAACTGTGAAGACCATAGGATCAACTGTAGCTGCAAAGGCCGAAACAAAGAAGAATCGTGCAAAAGCCAAACTCAGGTGATCCAGATGAGATCCCAACATATGGACAAAGGTCAACCACGTCTTTTTGGACGTGGCTATTTAGTCACCATGGGAATGTACATTCAACCTAGGACTGACATCCCAACTTAGTGAAGAAACCAGGACTGTACATCAGGGTGGGACTTCCTCTGTAACTGTCATGTGCATCATTGGAATACCCTACGAAGATGAATAGATGTTGTTTAACACAATGGATATTTAAACATAAGGACTATTTTAACAAAGGAAGATCAGATTCACCATCTTATACTCCAACCTGGACTTTCTTGCTCTTAGTGAAATGTGGTTGAATAATAATGTGTCAATTTACATAGCTAATATCCCTGCATATGTTTGCCTCAGACAAGACTGACAATCAGGTAAAGGCTGGGGTGTTCTCATTTATATTAGGGACAGCCTACGGTGCTTTAAAATCAACTTAAAACGTTTACACACTAAAATGCCTTACTATAAATACTTTTCTTACTACCCATGATGAACTTTTTTATTTTTGTTCAATATAATCCCCCAATTTATAATGAATACCTTTAATCAAGATTTAAACCAGGTTCCTTAAACAACTGAACTGTAAAAAGGGAAATCATTCTTTTGCTCACTTTGAAATAAATTGGTGTGATAATAAAAAAATAAAGAAAACCCCAAATCTTTAAGCTATTCTTAACATCAAGTGATCAAACCCCCATAAAATTAATGCAAAAAAGTAGTACACTCATTGATGTAATCTTTACCAATATATCTAAGCATAGCACAAAAACATGATTATCAGATAACAGTTTATCCTAATTATGAAAAAAATTGTACAAAAAAAGCAACAACTAAAATGTATTTAGAAATCAGACACCATTGCTCAGCAATCACGGAATGGAAGGAGCAAGATTATGCAATTTGATGATGACATACATAATTTACAAGTGCAAGACTCCTGTTGTAATTTTCTTACAGAATCACTTGTAAATTAATTATTAATTCAAAAATTCATTACGCTGTTCAAAGCTAATCAGAAAAACTCATCACTTGCATGGAAACACAGTGAGTTTGACAAGTTGATGAAAAAGAGGGACTTAGCACACAAAAAAGATCTGACTACTAAGCCGAACACAGACCTTCCTCGTTTTCAAAGTGTGTAACAATTTTTTCCATTTCGATAGATTAGAGAGCTAAAAAGTTGATGCGTTTATATATCTGTGTGTCGTTCTGGATTCTTATCATGACTTTAAGGGTCACATAATGAAAGTGTTCAAAACAAATAGGAACAACCCATCTTATAAGATCCAGTTTAAGTTGTAAATCCGCCCTGTTGTCTTAATTCTAATACGGTGTCACTGTTTTGAGCCAAGTGTTGTGTCCAGATCAACACACAGGGAAAAGTTCTTCATAGGAAATCGACAAGCCACGGAACTGCTTGAACATCTTGGTTTATTGGCAATCATCAGAAAGTGAATAACAATTCTCAAAACGTACAGCATGTGTACACAAATATATATTCTTTTAAACACCACAGCTCCTCCCCTGTGGCTTTATAATCTGGCTTTTACTTTAACCAATAATAACATAACTTTGTCACAAGATGTGAGCACTTTTACAACATGTAAGGTTACCTTTACAAACAAAAAAAAACAGTACCATGTAAAAGAAAAACAATCATACACAGTACATAGGCTACAAGTTCAAACGGTCAGGAGGACGCACATTTCTTTTAGGACGTTGCCTCATCCCGGAACCAGTAGCTTGTTTTTATATCAACCAAGGCTGGTCTACAGATGTGACAGTGTTAATGAGAACATGCAGCCCTAATCTGGAATTGCTTTTCTTGAACTGTAGACCGTTTTATTGTCCGCTGGAGTTTTCATCCGTTGTGCTTGTTGCTGTTTACATTCCACCGCAAGCGTACACGCGTGAGGCACTGAGCGTAGTTATCCACCTGCCAGTGGATAACTGACTTTCTTACAGGCAGAAAACAGCAGGTGAGGCTGGAAAAGTGTACTTCAGTAACCCCAACCATCAGCACGGGCGCTCCACAGGGTTGTGTACTCTCCCCACTACTCTTCTCGCTGTACACAAATGACTGTACCTCCATGGACTCCTCTGTTATAATCCTGAAGTTTGCAGATGACACAACAGTCATTGGTCTCATCAATGACAGTGTTGAGTCTGCTTACAGACGGGTGGTTGATCAGGTTGTCCTCTGGAGCAGTCAGAACAATCTGGAGCTGAACAGAGCAAAAACAGTGGAGATGACCATGGACTTCAGGAGGAGCCCCCCAACCCTGCCAGCACTCACCATCCTAGACAGGACTGTGAGGGCTGTGGAGTCCTACAAGTTCCTGTGGACAACGATCTCCAAGGACCTGAAGTGGGACAGCAACATCAACTCCATCAGCAAGAGGGCTCAACAGAGGATGTACTTTCTGTGCCAGATGAGGAAGTTTAACCTAGCCCAAGAGCTGATGGTGCAGTTCTACACTGCCATCATAGAGTCCATCATCACCAGATCAATCACAGTGTGGGGCAGTGCTATCACAAAACACGACACCAAGAGATTGCAGCGCATTATCAAGTCTGCAGAGAGGACCATCGGTGTAAAGCTACCCGCACTGCTGGACCTGCATGCCTCCAGAACCAGGAAGCTGGAAGAGAAAATCATCACCAACCCATTTCACCCTGGCCGTTACCTGTTTCGGTGCCTTCCATCAGGCCGACGCTTCAGCCACATGAAGACTGTTGAAGTCCTCCTTGACTTCCCCAGGTTGATCTCAGGACAGCGTATTCAGGTTCTCACAATGTTCAAATAAAAGATATAAACTCACAATCGCTCAGTCCAAAAAAACGTCTTGCGATATAAGAGTTTCCTTTTTGCAGAAAGGGAGAGCCGAGGCCGTTCTAGTGCAATGGCTTACTCGGGTCTGAGCTCTACCTCTGCATCAGGCTATTTTATTGAAAGTAGGGAGTATACAGAGTCATAAAACAAATCACATGTGATTTACACAAACTGTTGCAGAAACCATTATTCCCCCTCCTCACTGACCCCTCGCTGATCCCTATCAGTCTGCAGA
>JAVLVB010000491.1:4127501-4141898 GCA_032876305.1 Orestias chungarensis | reverse complement strand
GGAACCAGCTTCCAGCTTTAGTCCGTGAGGCAGACACCCTGTCTAGTTTCAAATCTTGGCTTAAAACCTTCCTGTTTGATAAAGTTTATAGTTAGGAAGAGGTAGAGAAGACAGCCTAATCCGGTTGGGGGAGGAACTCAGTCTTGACAGACGGTTCTCCTTTGCTCTACCTTCTTCATGTCTCACTCTATAGGGTTAACTTATTTAAGTTTAGTTAAGCTGCTATAGGCTTAGACTGCTGGAGGACAATCTGACCACTTCTCTCTCTGCTACTTTCTTCCTTTGTCCAATCTACTTAGTTACTGTTATTTCAACCTTGTTAACCTTTTGTTTTCTCTTAGTGTTCTTCTCTCCATAGTAACCACACCTGGGCTGGCGTTCTGTTAGCTGAGACAGCTTCTTGGATGAGAACATGGGCCGAGACGCTTCCAGTGACGTTCTACAACTGCTGCTATAAACTCTTTTATTTCAGTATCCTGTGCTTCTAATTTAGTTTTCCGTCTTTTCAAACCCCCAGTCGGTCGTGGCAGATGGCTGCTTGTACTGAGCCTGGTTCTGCTGGAGGTGTCTTCCTGTTAAAGGGGAGTTTTTCCTCTCCACTGTCGCTACATGCATGCTCAGTATGAGCTGTAAAGTCAACGACAACACAACCTATTGTTTCTGCCTGCTGATTCCAGAGGAGTGCATGCTGCAAGTCAATGATTCGATGCAATCAGCTGGGGTTCCTTAGATTGGAAACTTTTTCAAATTGATTTGTTAGAATGTATCTTTGATTTTAATTGATTTTCTGTGAAGTGCCTTGAGACGACACCTGTTGTAAATTGGCACTATATAAATAAACTGATTCTTGATTCTTGATCCTTGGTGCAATTACAATACAAAAATATATATTCTTTTAAACACCACACCAAGCAACTTAATGTGGTTCAAAACCTGTGGTATCTTTTGACAAACAATCACTTCAAAGTCCTAGACATCACTGCACAATAGAGGCAAAACACAATCTTTTAAGTTTTGACAATTTTATATTTTTCTTATATAAAATTGACTTTAAAATGTATGAAATGTCTTGTCCCGGAACTAGTGAGCAGAAGGATTTTTAAAGCTATCAGCTCAAGGGTTGTGACTTGAGGTACTGCAAAGCTGTGAGCTACAAAAGATAATTTGGTCAAGGTTCCTTGTCATTCAGAAGTCCCCATATCTGGAAAGGTTTGCCTGCAGCAATTAAAATGTTAAAATATCCTAGTTTTTAATTGCCAAATGAAACACTAGGTAAATTGGGAAAAAAATATCTAAACAGTGATTTATATCAATTTACTTTGTGGCCGAGAGTTTGTTTTCACCAACCTGTGTTATTACCTTCCTGTTATTAGTCGGAAAAACTGAGCATATGTGTCTGTATGTGTGTGACAGGAATGTTTAACTTCTATTTAGGTGCCTTTTAAAAAAAAAGGTTAATCCAAGAAGTTGATTTGCAAATAAGTCTTCGGCAAAAAAAAAAGAAGAAAAAGAATTAAAAGATCACAGTACCAAATAACAGTTGCTATGTTTTTAACTTAACATGCTTTCCTTGTTGGGACCGACTTGATGAGTCACACTTCAAATAAAATACACAGTACATTAATAATAATAGTAGTAATAATAATAATAATAAGAACAACACACAACCAGAGTACCAAAAGCCCAGAGTTTGGCTTCGACGTGACCGTGCTGGGACCATAAGGCTGAGCACATAAAGTCGAATTTTCATGGTATGTAACAAGAAGGATGCTTAAAGTTCGAAGATGAAGAGAATGCTTGGATATAAAATGGAGCTTGACAGGATAACAAAAAGGCCTCTTGTGATCAGGTCCATAAATCCAAGGTTCAGGGGTGAATTACGGCAGTGGAAATTTCCCTTTGGGATAAATAAAGTATTTTTGATTTTGATTTGATTTGAAAGTGGGCAGAAGTGACTTCTGGAGAAAGGAGGTGCAAGAGAACGTTCATGATAGAAATGGGGCAGGAGTCTTTAAACAACCTTCAGACGTTAAGCAGCTCTCTTTTTACTGCCAGAATCCTGATGCGTGATTACTGTCAGGTGTGCAGGCTGCCTGCAGCTTCCAAAGATCCTCTGAGTAACAGGATGACTCACTCACACAGATACACTCGTGCAGCAGCATAAAAAAAGAGCTTTACTCCTAAAATGTACTAAAATGTTTTATATTTTCCACTGAGCTGGATTGTTTACGTCACACAGTATCACAAGTTCACAATACTTAAATGTGGTCATATGTGCTCTTCGACACAAATTTCACTTTCACTTTATTTCATAAAGCATCACTTGAATAGGTTCTCTAACAGTTACATTAATTTTAACACCATTTCCAATTTTGAATTATCTCTCTGCATGTAGATAGTTTAAGTGGCAATTTCTGGGTTTTTAAAGGTCAACACATATTAATCTCAGTTGAATATGATGAAAGTTGAAATATTTTATTTTTATTTTTAAGCTTTTGAAAAAAATGGCATCATCTAGTTGTGATAAGAAACTTGAAACAGTTTAGTTTATATAAAAATAGGCTTGTTAACTGCTTATTGTTTGTTTTAAATGTATTTATTGCTAAATCTAAGTTCAAAAGGAGCCAATGCAAAAGATCTGAACTAGAAAACACATTTTTTTCTATGAATAAAGTTCAAGTTTAAGGCATTTTTCAAAGCTAGAATTTAAACAGAACTTTTCCCTTTGACTTCTTTGAATTTTCCATTTCTTTTTATAAACCACTCTCCATTTTCCTTCCCAGGCCTTTTTTTGGCTGAACTTCAACTACAAGGCTCAGCAGCATACGATGGAGACATTTCATGTTCTCAATGAAACTTTGATCTGGTTCTAAACCTTTCAGCAACAAAACATAAATAAATTTATAAAAAATAGATCAACATATATCCCAAAGTCTTCTCTGCATAAAACTAAGCCAATTTCCTTCATCCCGAAACCGTGTGTGGCCTGAGTCACACAGGCAACATTGTTGTTAGGTTAATAACAGTCCACACATATCATTACCTCTCATTATTATATAAACTTGGCAGCTGCAGTGAAGCAGTCTTTTTTACCTTACCCTGCAAGAGACATTTACATGTGCTATACCAGGGCTGTGATTTACAAAGGCTGCAGGAAGTGAGTGAAATCAACCATCCAACAGGCTGTCAGTCTGCTGAAGCTCTGAGATGGAATGAAAAAAAAATCATATCACGGTATGCTTGGATTGATTAGCTGTGGACTCCTGCCTCTTGATTGGCAGCTTCAATTCTGCATCACTCTGCAGGGTAGCATAGTATCAAGTGTCAAAGTGCATTGCTGATTGAGTCACCCAGACCATATTAGGGATGGGAAGAAGTTGGACAAAATTTTTTAAATGTTGCACTACTAAGAACTGAAACATGAAGCAAGAGTTACTGGATTGTCTTTATCTATCAATACTATCTTCCTACCTTGTGAAGTATCCGATTAATAAGTAGTTTGAATGGTTCTTGGCCTGATGAAAAGGAAATGTTTGAACACATCCAGAAAGACTAAGGTCTTACATCTTAGCAACTTCTACAGGTTTTATTTCAGGATTCCATTCCCTAATCACTCAGTTTTCTCTTATTGTTCCTCTCCATAGTAGCTACACCTGGTCTAGCTGAAATTACTTCTTGAATATGTGCACAGTCTTATTATATACCAATTCATGCAATGGCTATACCTGACTCTACTTCTGTAATTATGGAGAAAAAAATATCTTATTAATCGGAAGATGATGCTGTATGTTATACTTAACATTTTAAAACAATCTATTTTTAATGATAAAATAAACTACATTTGCATGTTTTTTTTTTCTCAAATAAAACTTTGTTTAAAAGTACCAAGATAAGGTACCTGACCTCAGAGGCATGTCATTATTTTTAGATTTTTATTTGTAAAACATTGTGACGATCATATATGCTTTATCTTTCATTTCTGTGTATTTGCTTATGACAGACAATATAATTCAAATAAGACATTTCACACATAAAAATGTACAAGGCGCTTATACAAGCTTTAGCAGAAAGAAACAGAATTGGTCTCTACTTCAATCACAGGTAAATGTTTAGAGATTTTATACCATTAAAAGTTTATGCATCGTTGAATTTTGAATGTATGAAAATACCACTACTGTGGTATTTTCGCTCCTTTTTATACTTTCACCTCTACTGAAACATCACATTGCCCTTTGTTGTCAGGGCTCCAGTGGCTCAGGCTAATTTAACCGTTTCTGAAATCAAAGAGAAAGCTTGAGAATTCACGGCTCTCGAGGGGAAAAAAGGGGGCTTCTCGTTAGATGACAGACATCAATGTTTGCAGATGGGTGGGAGTTTAAAATGAGTTTTTCAGCTAATTATATGCTTACTGACTCAAAATGCTAATGTTTTACTGAAGAAAACTGCCATCTCTTAGTGCTATAATACAAAAAGGCAAGGTTTTCAGTTTTCTCTGCTCTTTAGGTTTATTTAACATAGAACTTAAATGCTTACGTAGTCATAATAATAACATTAATACTAACATTAACTTACATCCTGGCTCATTTGGTCTTGATGAGAAAAGGAGTGTTTACTCCTTCCATTAAATCCCATCCTGATCAGATCTCGGTTTTCTACTGAAAAAATACCTTCTTCTTTGGAACATGCTATAGAAATGTGTCACCAGTTGTAGGTGACCCTTTAAAGGTAGGAGTGAGCACTCTTACTTTCCCCAGAGATACAGCTATGCAGGAAGTGTGGATTCATAAAAGGGAATCTTGGCCTAGAGGCAAGGGCAGAGTCATCCTGAAGGGCAGGGTTGAAGGTGGAATCTCTGAGATCAAATGCACCACCATGAAAGTGTTGCATAACTAAGAGCACAAAACTGGAAAACGAAAGTTTAGACATGCTTGAGTGAAGTTAATAATATTCTAGAGTTTATTTATATTCTGTACTCCAGGGTGCAAACATGAAAACCCTAAGGTTGCAAAACCCTGTAAAAATGTAACATCCCAACAAGCAGCTTATTATTTACAGCCTATGTGTGATTAAAAGCTGTAAGACTGGGTCAAGTAAAAAAGAAAAGCTAAATTATTAAGCATTAAAAATAACAACAATATTGAGTTCTCAGGCAGCAAAGTAAAAATTGGCAGCATCATTACACACAACGTATTTTTAAGTTTAAGTACAATGAAATTCTTTCTTATTACTGTGCAGTATTCAAAATGATTGGTGAGTGAACTGCTACAACAGGCAGTTTTAGATGTCTGAGAGACTGTGAAGTATTCATGGATTTTAGCTTTTCACATGTTGACATGGGTCAAATCCCCTGCAAATACCCGTAGGAAAACGGATGGGTAAAAGGAGAAAAGTTGAAGAAGAAGGAATAATGTAAAAAGTAAATATCGGAAAACATGTTCCCTAACCTAAAGAAAGAGTTAACTTCTTTATATAGTCTGGTTTAGAAGTGTAGAAAGTGAAAGATTTACTTGCAGATGGACATTTTCAGTTTGATTGGATCTGATAAATTAATAAAACACAGCTTCAGAGCAATGCAAAAAAAATCTATTTTTCACTAAATATTTGTATAAACAGAAGAATATCATTATATTGCATGATGATGTTGGACATGTTGGGCAATATTATGGCCAAATTCTGCAATGGTTATGTTGATTGAGCTGAGGTGATCCGACTTACAGCTCGTTGAATGACACCTCTGTCATGGCCTGAGTGAGTCTGTACCGCTTTAACCGGCACCAAGCAACTTCGAGGAGGGTGGCAAGAATCCTGCCACACAAATAGCTACAAATATGCTGACTGCTTTACGGCATACTTCACTTCCCCCGCTTCTTATTCCTATTCTTTATTTACTCTTGGGAAATGCAGTCTCCCTTCAGGAATAACACTACTGCTTTTGTCCACACTGGCCGCCAATGTCGACCAAAACTGAAACTTCTTCACCGTTGCTTTAACACAGTCAATTGTGTTATCACACAAGACTACAAGAACACACAGAGATCAGCTCCAGAGAATGGTTTTTTAGCCGCAGTGGGTTAGGGGATGTTTATATTTGCCATAAACAAATAGTGACATGGGAAGCAGACAATTGTAACAATAACAGAAAATTCCGGAAGAAATGTTGATCGTGCCTGACAGTTGTGCGTGTCCGCGTGGTCCCGATTATTGCATTAAAAAGGTTAGAAAACTTATTTTAGCTAAAGTTGGCTTAAATTCTAATTTAAACCATGTAGCTAATGTTAGCATGTAGGTTATCATTAACTACATTAGCTAAAATGCTAATGTTAGCTTAAAGCAATTATAAGCTAAAATGCTAACATTAGCTTAAATGCTATAATTACTATGTCGGGTCTTAATTGCATGTTGTCTGACACCTAATGTCAGCACTCATTATGTAAAGTTTAGCTCATACATCAAAATTAGCTTAAATGCTAATGTTAGCTATAATGATAACATTAGCATCGAGTCATTAGCATGTCCATATACAATAACGTGCTTCATCTAGTATTCACATGGTGGTGTATATTCAAATTCTAGCTACAATGCAAACATTAGTCAAATGCTAATTTTAGGTATGAAGCTAACGTTAGCATGTAGATTGTCATCAGCATGTTCACTTACACAAACATACTTCATCTAGTATGCACATGTTAGTGTATAAGGTAGCAGAAGCTGAAATGCTGATATTAGCTTAAATGCTATCATTACTACATGGATTCATACTAGCATGATAATAGTATGGCAGTATCATACTGTATGAGCTTATAAAAAAGTCCCCCAAATAATGCCTCATGAAGGATGTAATCAAAAGTGTCCCCACAAAGCCTTTTTAACCAGAAACCCAATAGTCCCCACAAAGCCGCATAAACCAGGGTACAGGGGTCCAAACACACTGTATGGCCTTATATGGTGAACCAATTAAGTTCTCATACTGGGCCTTTGTATGAGTTCAAAGCCTCTCTGAGAAGCTTAGTGGTATAGATATAATAAAGAGTCCAGCTTAGAGGTGTAGATTAATAGATGCCTGCATTGTATTGGAATGGAGGCAGTCCATTGCAAAGCATTATGCAGGCACCAATTACAACAAAGATAAAAGCATGAAAACTATGTTGGGAAACACTAGATTACATACAATCTACAATATATTCACGTTTGAAATACTATAATCACAAACATAATCTGTTATTAACCTAATTTCTGTTAAGTTTAGCCTGCTTTAGAATCATACATTGAATAGAACCTGGGCTGTGTTGTGTTATACAGTTTATGTAAATATTTGATTAAGACATTCTGCTTTTTATCTTTTATCTTGCTTCTTCCTGCTTGATTAAAAGGCTGCAGTAGACATGGAAGCACGGTTTCATCTCTCAAGATATATTTCATAGAAAGTCATATTAAGTGAGGCTCAAACACGCTTTAAATCAAATATGCTGACAAGCCAATTTTTTAAGTGCGCAGCAATCTGCTCTCCTCAGAGCCTCTTGCTAGATACTTTTGTGTGACCTTTCCCAAATATGGCTTCTAAAATCTGTCTTGTGTACAGACTGGTACAAGGGGGGGAAAAAAAACTTGTTTTCTTATGACCTTTGACAACCTTTTTTTATGCAATAGCAGAAATTTTTTCACACTCACCAAGGGCATTACATCTTGTCCCGACGGGAAGTAGATATTTTTTTTTTAACATCATCCATAGAGAGGTTTCACTCAAAACACCAACTGTCAACCGTATGGTGGCTGTAAAAGAACAGCCAGGCTAGGCTAAAAATCCATCATTTAGTAGTAACAAAAGAGCCGAGGTCAGCAATACTGACATGTGTGAGAAGAGAGTCCGGTGTTGCGGTTAATTTCTTTTGGCACATACAGAGTGTTTACCATAGTTAAAATGTCGTCTTTGTTTATTCATTAGGCCACTGTGTAACATGAAGGTTACACCTCCCGTTTGATAAGGTTGTCCTTCTGCCCTCTGCTCAGCTGATTTGATTAATCAACATCAATTACGGCAGCTTAATGCCTCCTGCTGGGAGAATTCACTAAATGCCTTCTTCACTATATGCCTGGATAGTTACTCAAACAAACAGGGATAAAAGCCCCTTCTCTTTTAAGCCTCAAATTTTCCATTACTAAAACAGATGTTATGGACACACTGACGTTCATAGAGCATATTGTTAACTGCTAACTTTTTTTAAACACAGGAGAAGTATTCATTTTGATGAAATGTGTTAATTTGACATGTGCTTTCCCTGCGGGGGAGTTTTGAACCTCACTTTCCTTAATTTCTTGTATGGGGTTTATGAAGGTACCTGTTCAAAGTCATGCCACAGGCTCTCATTCAGATTCAAGCCTTTACATGGATTAGGCCACTCCAAATCCAAAAGCTGGGTTTGAAGAACACATGGCAGAAAATAATCCTTCAGGTCTTTCAGCTAGAGAGAAATATTCCTTGTTCCATCAATTGCAGCAAGTGATCCTGGCCCTGATAAGCTCAGCAACCTCAGACCATCTGAGAACTTCGCCTATGTGTGACTGATCTTTTTCCGAACTGCTGTTTGGTAACACCAGATGTAGCAGGATTGCTGTGTTTAATACGTGTGACATTGTTAGTTTAGATATGTGTAAAAGAAAGAAAGAAAGAAAGAAAGAAGGATATTAGTCACTGGTTTTAGATGTTATTCAGACCTCTGAACTAAACAGTCAAGCCTTAAATGTTTTAGAAATTCTGTAGCCACTTTTCACATTTTAAGAGACATATTTCTACATTATCTAAATATTTGACTTCATTCAAAAGTGATGAAATAAATGATTGTTTTCAAAAACAGATTTTTTAAAAAAATGCAGTTTACTATCACCTCACCCTGAACACAAATCAGTTATAGGGTCACTTCGATCCATCTTTTATACCTGAGTTTAAAACATAGGACCCTTTGACTGAAACCTTTCTTGCTTTAGAAGTGTTTGTTGAGAAAAGACTGACGGCAAACTGAAAATCTTCCTGACCACATAATTAACATCCACCAAGACTTTTTGATATTATGGATTATGACAGCATTTAATTTATCTTTTGGATAAATAAATTGTATTTTAAATGAACAACATTAACACTGACCCTTTTTTCCCCATGAGTAAAACAACATTAAACTGTATCTTCGTTTTTGTGATGAAACAAAATATGTAAGGTATTCAAACAATAGTATTACTTAGTTGATTTATCTGCAAATTACTTTTGCAGGTAAATCAACAAGGAGTTTGGGGGTACTTCAAGAGTTTCTCTCATAGTGGAGGAGATCAGAGACGGAAAAGTATCTTGTGAAAAAAAAAGTTTGTTTTATTTTTTTGTTTCTGCAAGTTCACACTCTTAGATAAATGGGTCTGGCAGCAAGCATTTGCATGGTGCGGCAGAGAGGGCCCATTTATCTTAATCTGGACTAATATCACCATCAGAGAGATGGAAGGGCTGAGCTATCTATCACACTCCTCCCTGGTTTGCATGGGGTAAAAAAAATTACTTTCAATCTATCTCAACAGGAAGATAAGTCTACCTTCGAGACCCAGAGCTTCATCACTTTAAAGGAGGGCATTTTCAGAGGGGTAGCTGCCAGGTCAAACTCCATCTGGGAGGAACTATTAGCCATCAGAGACCACACAGTCAGTGCTGAATAAAAATGACTGCTGGTGGAAACCTTTCCCGAAATACCTGCTTTGCTCCCCCCCCCTCCTCCTTCTTTGCTCTCTTAAGCTCCCATCATTGATTTCAGATACAAAACAATGGATTCGACTAAACTTAAATTGATGGGGAATCATGAACTGTCAGCGGTTACTGCTGTGTTCCGGGGTTGGTAGTTAGCATAGTTTCTAGGTCTGGGAAAGTATGAAGAAAGCAGGAGTAGGAAATTTTTTCTGGCCATCCATCGATCTATGTACTTAATATTATACTTAAGAAAGTCTAAGCTTAGAATGTATCCATGTTTTTATCTATAATTTTACTCTCCCTTCAATCATAGGCCCTAATTTAACTAACAGCATATTAAATCTCGTAGTAGTTAATCTGGGAGGGATGTGAAACTCCTATCATCTCATTACTGCGCTTCATTATTTAGAAGCTAATTTGTTTTCAGGCAATTTAAAACTCCCCTTGTTGCAAGTGACAATCTTCCCTAGAGCACCTCTCCCCAAAAATAAAAATAAAAAAAAGACTTTCATTACCCAGGATGTGACCATGCTGTCACACGTGAGTGCAGTGCTTCATAGAATGTGATAGATAGGTCCTTTTTATGGTCCTGTACACATATATTTTTCCCAGAAGCGGTATTCTCCAACCAGCCAGCACATTTCCTCATCAGTCAGCTGGGGAAATGCAGCTGAGCAAAAACTGACATCTGTCAACACGGTAATGCTTTGCTGTCCGGAGAGAGTGGAGAGGAGGTCGGCGAAACTCGACGCGGCAGATCGGCCATGTGCTTGACACTGCAGAGCGAGCTCTGTGGCAAAACCCTCTAGCGACCGAGCTCTCTGGAGCCTTTCATCCCTGGTCACAATCAATCCACCACAGACCGGCCGTAATCCCATTTGTTCAAATAAATAATGAAAATGCGGCAGCCACACATGGAGGCACACAAGGGGGAGGTAATTGCTGCGTTTCAGACTGAATCAGATGGGCTCTGTGGGAGGCTGGCTCGGCTCCATCATGACCTTGTGTGTGTTTGTAATTTTCCACAAGCTTAGAGGATGTGCGGCAAGCAGGAGCCCTCAGTGGGTGCAGATGAATCCTAGCCACCCATGGGGGGTGCAGAAGCTATCTAATCACACAGGGGTAATCTGGAATGATAAAACACAAAAATGTTGGGGACAATTAGATGACATAAAGGCTGAAGCTAATGGATAAGCAGTGTGTCATTAGTTATTCTCATGAACTGTAATGTCTTGATAAAATATCCATATTTCTTTAATTGTATCAAATAGGGTTCACAAGCTGTTCAGGAACTTGTACAAGTTGTGACATACAAAGAAAATGTTACATAATTTTTTTATGTTTTCCACAAACACAGATCTGAAACGTATGATTTGAATTTATTTTCAATTATTTTAGTCCAGCAATCTCTAACTTTTGTGGTGCATATTTCTTCCAGCTTCTCACATTTTTTTAAGTAGATAATTCAGTCACATTGGATGAAACCACAAGTTTCAAATGTTTTGCAACCACCAAATATTTGTAACTTACTATCTTTTCCACTAACAAGCTGAACCAAGTATGCCATCTATCTTTAAACCCCCATGTTTCAACACAGAAAACATGTTTTTAGGAATCAGTTTTGTTCTACTTTCGATTATTTACATTATGATTGAGCTTTTGCTTTAGCTCAGAGTGTTAAAAATAAACACACTCATGAAACCATGCTAGGTTCAGTGGGTACTGCTGGAGGTGTAGACGACTCTATGAAAACCATTTATCCCTATCTTTTGTAATCAAATAACAATAGATTTGGATTGTTGTGATTGAATGAGAAGTTGCCCAAGGTTATGAATGTTTTTATAGGTCTCCATATGTTTAATTTGTTCACATGCATGCTTTAAAAGAAGGACTTGTGTGACACAAATAAGAAGGCAGGAACTGAAGGCTGTACTTTACCTATCAGCAGATTAACCGTCATACAACATCTGCTGTATTTACATGTATTGTTTATCCTACCCTGCCAGCCTGTGTTTCTCATCATAATCCCATTATCCCCATAAAATATTCTAGTATCTTCAATATTTTGTACTTACCGGTTAAGCCTTAGGTTACACTTTGCTGAGTGTAGAAGCAATCAGTGATGTTTCACATCAACACCAAAGTCCATTTTCTAAGGCTAAATTATACTAAAGTTAGCTTTTCCCTGCCGGTCCAAATGGCGGGTCATTCGATGAAATTATCACCCATTGTTGTCAGTAAGGTGCGATTGCAGTGACTCTTATGGCCCATCTCTCTATATTGCTTTGACATTAAGCAGAGTCAGCAAAGGGTCAAGCTACAGAATGTTGCAGGGAAACAAGTATGACTGATTTAGTACCCTTTACCTACTTCAGTCAGCACCTCAGCCTTGCAGCCTTTTGAAATGAGCTGTCTGTAGCTGTACTAAAGAACTATAATGTAATACTAGCAGCTACAATTATTGCCATATCTTGAAATAAATCCTTCTTTTACTGTGGTGGCAAAATCTCATATTGATTTTTCTTTGTTGGTATAATCTTTAATTTTGATGTTTTTTTTGTGTAAAAAATATTTGTGATACGTTTTTCAATAAATCATTTGTATCTCATTCATTAGCAGTGCAGCTGCAAATACTAGTCTTAATCAAATTGACTGTAGCTACACTTCTCTGTAACATTGTATACGATTAGAGAGTAGGTTCTATTATTCCTTCTTGTGCATGCAAAACATGGCTGTCCTGTGCATTGTTTATTTGACAACAAGCAGTAGGAACCGGACATTCACACAAGTCAGATCACATTTAATTTTTTTCCTCTGTCTAAAATGAAAGTGGATCAAGCATTTTTGATTTGGTCAAGTAAAATTACCCAAATTGTGTTTATTTTAAAAATACCACAACAATGAGAGAAAAAAATATGACAGAGATTTAAAATCAGAGGTTTTTATGCATAATGATGCCAAGATGAGGATATCAGGGCTTTGAAAATGTCTAATGGGTTAACTGATACACTTAATTTAACTGGAGGCTAACCTGTGGATGTACTTTAATGCCACACATCTAACAAATTGCTCTAACATGATGAAAAGGTTTAAAAAAATCAACTTTGGTATAAGGGGGAGAATAATGGAGCCTGTGTTTAGCCTTCTAAATGATTATCGTGGTTATATATGTGTATATATGTTATATATGGGCTTTCCATCCCAATAAAACAAAAACTCATGTATTAGAAATGAAAAGTTACTCAAGAACGTTAAAAACGTAATGAAACTGTTTAGTTCTGCATATTTCCTTTAGGAATAGTTTGATATTTAAAAACTAAAGTACCAGTAATCCTTTGAAAAAACTATTCTAAATAAATATATTTCAATTACCTGTTAAGTTTGTTGTTGTTTTTTTTAGATATTTTCATCATAATTTTATTCAAATGCACCTCTAATACTACATAAATTAATGTTAAGGCATTTTCACTGCCTTCAACAGAGGTCCCAATATTTATGGATGGTGGTGTGTACATTATAAATGTACATTGTATAATTATACAGCTTCCTTATAGCTAGTGCGATTAAGCAGCATTAAAATAAATGTGTACTTTAGCGGAACCGCCCCATACTTACAATGAGACAAGAAAATCAACATGACTCTCAAGTCTGTCTGAAGCCATGGCTGGCGGCCAATTGGTTGTGGCTACAGTAAATAATCAACATTTTGCTTTAAAAAAAGTGACTGGCCTGCTCAACTCCAAATCCGACTTAAGATCTGTCTCTCCTCCTTATTAAATCTATACAAAAACTTTTATTTTACTTTTAAACTTTTTTTCAGTTTATTGTGTTCTCATTTTCTAATCATCTTTAGAGCTAATATCGATTTGAGGCACATTAACATTTCAAAAACGATGCCAGACAGTGAGGTAATTATCTAAAGATTTTTGGCAGTTATCCAGACTTTTTACATACGGGTCCATTGTTCTGTACAAATTCTCCACAGTCAAAGTGACAATCTGCACACTATCAGATTTATATAATAAACACCAGTAGTTGTTTCTAAATGAAAATTAGTTTTCATAGTTCTACAAATGTAGCTAAATTGATAGTTCTAATAAAAATAAAATCTGTTCAAGACAATGTTTATGTAAAAATAAGCAATTTTTACAATTACAAAGGAGCTAAGCAATTTGTTGAAATTGCCTGTTGCAACGTTTTTGCCAAAGGCACCTTGCTCCTGTGAGGACATGGGAATTATTCTGCATCTTCTGCTTTTATCAGAACTCTAATTTTATCATTTAGGCAAGAAAGTGCCCTGCAATCTTGGAAAGTACAACTTTGTTAGGTGTTCACTTAAAAAATCAATGGTACAATCTGCAGCTTAGGCTTCTCTTGTCTCAAAGTACAGATCAGGCTCTGAAATCCAAGATAAGAGATCCGTTTTCTCAGTGGGTCATCTTTGATTCCTCCTTGTTCCATGTCAAAGACAGGCTTTACACTAAACACCAATCTTTCATCACTCTGCCAGATATTCCATGAGCGACACCAACAGACAAACGCAAAACACAGGCAGACAAATAATACACACATATATTGCTTACAACCTGTTTTAAACAACATTTTACCTGCAAGCTACAAATCATTGTCTCAGATTAAGCCAAGGTAGAACTGAAGGGGGGGGGGGGGGGGGGGGG
>JAVLVB010000491.1:4087887-4099844 GCA_032876305.1 Orestias chungarensis | reverse complement strand
ATATATATATATATATATATATATATATATATATATATATATATATATATATATAATTATTTATTTTTTTGTTGGTGTCTTTTCTTAAGACCATAAAATGTATTTATACTGTTCTTGTTTGACTTAATGGACTTGTGTTTGAGGTTACTGCTGGCAGGGCTAGGGTTGAGCATTGTGAGCTAGTGTGTGTTTGTTCGGAATGCTGTGTTTGACTGGTAAATACATATATATATATATATATATATATATATATATATATATATATATATATATATATATATATATATATATATATATATATATATATATATATATATATATTGTTGAAGTCCTCCCAGACTTCCCCGGATTCAGATCTCAGAGACAGAAGATTTATATATTAGGCGGTCTGCAATCGTTAAACAAGCATCAATAATCAATGTCCATTCTTTAGTTCTTTTCACCACACCTTTTGCAAAAGGGAGAGCCGAGCACCGCTCCTCACGGGTCCCCAACTCGACTCTGGGCTCTCCCCAGCAACAGGCTGTTTTTATTCAACAGTAGGGCGTATACAGAGTCACACAAGCATTCATATTTGATTCCACAATGCAGACAGAAAAGGCTGGGTGGAGGGGGTTGACTTGTTCAAGATGGCGGCCACGCGTCTCGTTCAGCGCCGGCAAATGATGCATCTGCTCTTTAAAATCCCTTCCGGGTTGCTACATTCCGTTTACTGTAGGTTTTGTCATTTGTAAATTTGTTTCCGGGCTTGTAAATTTGTTTTCCGAAATGTACATTTGTTTTGCGCAATGTTAATGTGTTTTCTTGAATGTAAATTTGTTTTCTTAAATGTAAATTTGTTTTTTGAAAATGTAAATTTGTCTCAGCCTTTGTAAAAGTGTTTTAGATTTTGTAAGTGCATTGCCCCCCTCGGCCACCGTATAAAACACCTCTGAAAGCACAAAAGCAAATATACAGTAAATAACTATTCATTCAATTAAAATACTTTATTTCAGGTAGAAAATAGTCTAGCTTTATTTTTGAAGACAGTATCACACTAAGTAAACTAAAGCACAACTTAACAAAGGGAATAGACCGTATATAAAAAAACATGAATCAGAAAAAGAGGAAACCAGAGAAAAAAATAATATGCTAAATCTCTTTAGAAATTGAGTCATCTATAAAAATAAAAATAAATTGAGCAGGAAGTCGGGGGTGGGTAGTTATGGGGGTTATACAGCTGCAAGCATCTAACTTTAATCTTAGGATTATTCAGATATACAAATTTAACTGTTATGTTGTGAAATGAATTGGATTACTTCGGTATTATCCGCCTTTCCCTATCTCACATCAATTTCATAAGGGTTTTTATAGTACATCTAATCTATCACGTTGTTAAAGGGATAACCGTCATAACGAAAACCCTGATGTGGTTTTAAACTGATTTAACAAGTGTTTTCCATGGTTTGTCCTAGATTAATGCAATGTAGATGCGTGCTGGAGGTTCCAACTTTATCTTGTTTTGACATAGGATTCTGGATCATATTCTTTGTGCAAGACTCTAGTGCTACATGCCTATTTAGTATGAGGGATTGCTTAAGTGCTGTAACAGAACATGAATTTACATTAACATTTTTTCAGTAGCTGGTTTCTTTAAATGGTAAAATTAAATATGTTTTTTTAAAATAACCTTAATAACATTCGTATAACTCTAGCCCAAAATGTATACTATAATACTAAGGTAAGACATAACATTATTGATTACACTGGTTCTTGGTCATCGGGCCAGAGATGGTGGTTTACCATGGACAGTTTGCAATTTAGTTCAGTTTATTAATCTAGCGCCACTTCACAACCGATCATATTAAGGACACTTTAAACAAGAATGAATTGCATACATTCCAGTTCATTATAGTTACCAAACAATTAACTAGATCAGTTTATTAAGATTATACAAAAATCTTTTCTATCTAAGTAAAATGAGTAGTCTTTGTCTAGCAGCAATTACTCCTCCTAGATGAGCATAAAGAAGCTTGCAAAGCTTGCATTTTGTCATTCACTTAAACTACGACTAACCAACCTACATATTGACTGCACAGGCCAATGGAAAACATGCCCCCCCCATGATGAAGGGACACCCTCGACGATGAGCCAATGTTACTTGACTAAACTAATTTAAATACAGATTTCTTTAGATTTATGGGTTTAATCCTTTGTTTGTAACTTTTTAAATCCACCACAAACTTACATTATGTATAAATCATTTGTATAAATCATCTTCAAAAAAAAACGTTTACAAGCAAAATTTAAAAAAAAATAAATACATTTTCACAATAACAGCTTTTTGAAGTAAGTTTAAAGCCAGTAAATCAGGCTTAAAGGAAGGGTAAAGTAGCCCCAACATCTAGAGTCTTTGTTGAACTAAATAAACCCCAGAAAACACGAAGACTAGATCCTGGAGTGATGTTGAGTATGTCCTTACATAGTTTTTAATCTGATTCAACGGAGCACTGCCTTTGACTAATCGGCCCCTAATTATTTTGTCTTTGAATTTAAAATAAGAATGCCCATGAGACTTTGGGGGAGGTCGAAGAGAGCGGCAACTGAAACTAATTTTCTCATCTCCCTGTCCTATTTGAGCCCACTACCTGAAACATAATGGAGCAGCGAGATTGATCGTACATTTGATCATGCATTTAGATTTTTAGAACATGGAAAGGCCCAGTGTCACCGTAGGGTTTTAAAATATTTCTGCATTTACTAGGCAATTGTTTGTACTTCTTGAAAATTGCTGTCTCCCTGAACATGAATGAAAGTTATGGCTATACACTTTCCTCTGAAGGAAAACAAGATGGAAGTCTTCCATCTCAATGCAGATTTTTTACAATCTTTGCCATCATCAGGACAGATGGTCCAAAGAAGATATTTTCTCAAGAGACAGACTTCGGATTTTTGTATACCCATCTTTAGGATTTGAGGTTCACCTTGACATTTCCAGCTAATAACACCAGCTGGTGGTTTTATGGTTTTCAGGGTTTTACACATGTGCAAAATTAACCCGTGACTGTGGCGCTCCTGATATAATTCAGACAGTTCAGTTCAGGATTTCTGTCCATACGCATCTCGAATGCTTTTCTCAGGGAGGATTTCTGTTTGTTCATGCAACAGTAATCACTTTTCTTAGACAAAAATTTGATTATTACATCTCAATGGATTTATGTCCTGTATTTAAATTTATAGCTAATACAGAGCGTGATTACAAACTATCTACAGAACAAAAACAAAGCTTACAGCTACTGTATGTAGTTTTCATTTTTAAGTACTTGATAAAAATGACCACATTCCTAAGGTTTTTTTAATTTCCTCAGTTATATGATAGAAACAAATACGTTTTTTTTTGTTTTGTTTTTTCTGTGAGCAACTCCTGACCTATTCACTTGCTTATCTGTACCCATGCATTACAACTTTATCACATTGACACATCAACTGCATTGCAATAAACAACTTACTTTGAAAAAGCCATAAAAGATAGTTGATGGTTAAGTTGGTTGGCAGCTATTTAAATATGTTATGACGGTGAAAATAAATATAACTAAATGTCTTTTTATATTATTCTGACTATTTTATAGTAAGCCCCGGTTTGGGCCAATTGCTTCTACTCAAACTTGGATGGATAAATCTGTGCACTGTGCATCTTAAACAATGGTTGAAGGGATAGGCATCATTTCTCCTATTAGGATGTAATAAAGGTAGAATGGAAGACTTTAAATGTATTAATATTTTGGAAAAAATATTTTAGACATATATTTTACTTTTAAATGTCTAACCAAGTTTTGTTTGTTTTGCTTGCATTCACCAGTGGTGTTACAGGAAGTGTCAAGAGTCCTTTGCAATCTCTCTCTGGGTAACTCCCTCCTGTATATACTCTCTGAATCCTATAAAAAGCAGCAGGAGATAACCCCAGTGCATTCTCTATTTTGGAGCATGTGAAGCCTACCTTTTGATTTTCCTCCACTCTCAGTTTTGCATTGATACCATCTGGCATGAACAGAAAGCTAGTGTTATGAGAGGAATAGAAGGAGGGGAGGAGATTTTAGGCAGTGCACTGCTGTCTGATTAATCATGCTAATCAGTGATGAGAGGTTAGAAGTCCATTTACCCACTCCGAAACACCACAGTCTGCCATACTTCTGAAGGCTTGGGCCCAGTGGAGCAGGAGCCACAGATGGGGAGAGCTAAAACTGGAGTCTCGCAGAGGCAAATTGGAGAGTAAACACCTGTGCTGATGATAAGGTGAAGAGTGTTGAAGAAGTGCATCCCAAACTTGCATCTCTGGAGGGATAGCTACTTCAAATCAACAGAGACGGGGACAGGCGAAAAAGGGATAATGCCACGCTAGGTGAACATGTGGGCTAACGTTGCAGAGACTGCAGCAGTGGTGGTCCCTTTCTTCCTATTTAAAACCATAATGAGCTGTGAGATTACCAAAGCAGCCACTTTAACAGGGGCTACGCTTTCCTTGCTGTCACAGTCTCCATTTCTCAGCTTTAGCCAGAGCAACTCAGACAGATATACTTCCATATCCTCTGTGAAGGAAAATATAGACCACCCAAACAATTGCTTCATTCTGATCCAGAAATTATCATAGGTGAAAAGAATTTTAGCTGAAATGTCATTTGTTCATAAAAATGACTGAAAACACTAAAGAGCCGAGGTGTCATTGTAGATCTTTGCAAGGCAGAAAATATCACAGCTCTCAGGAGGGTGCAACAATTGTTCATGTATTTCCGTTTGACTCTTTTGAACAAGCAAGAGTGCTGCGTTCATGACCGCTGCCATTTGTCAATGCTACAGACTGAAAAGAGCATGAGATAATTTTCTCTCTTTTCTTCCTCTCCACAAAAGAAACCTAAAAGTGTACTTTTGGGCTGTTTGGCTGTAATACCTCTTCAATACAAAAGCGTGTAATGGGTATGTTGTTGCAGGAATGAAATCCATATCCTTCAGTTGTCTCCAAAATGTTTTTTGGAAGAAAGAAAATAAGACTACACCTTTAATGTGTTTGCAGTTTTGTTGTACGAAAAAAATCTAAAATAAATAATAAAATAATATTAATTGACAGTATTTAGTGCCTTTGTTTTTGCTATTTTTTATTCAATATCTCTGTATATGACGAGAGAATTCAGACTGGAAAGATGTACTGTGCGGATGATTGATTTTTAGCTACTGTACATCTGCTTCCAGATGTACAATAGCTACAGATCACATAATGTTGCCAGTTGGATCTGAAGAAATACATCTGCAGGATATTTCCTGCAGGACAGAAAAGCCCCCGCATCAGCAGCACTGAAGTAGTTTTTTTTCCACTGTATCTATCCAAAAATAATCACCAGTTCCCTTGAAGACTAGTCAGTGGAAGGCAGTCATGGCATCTGGTCCTTTTTGAGAGATATACATTCTAGTAGGCATAAGACTAGCACAGGGTCTTTGGCACCTGTTAGTGGGTGGAATGCGTTAATCCTAAATTAAAACATTTTTCCTTCAAGATACTTTTAAACAAATGCTTAAATCTCACAAATGATACTGCTAAGTGTGAAAGGTGCATGACCGAATCAGCATAACACAAAAAAATGACTCTTATGGGGAGGTCTTGTAGTGTACCCTAATATTAACCATACTGGTTGAGGATAAATTATATTAGGGCTCTTCTATACTAAACCTATGTTATTTAATCAAAGGTAGGGAGCTGCATTTTTTTAAATTAGTGCTTTAAATATTGGGAGGATAAGTAGGAAATCAATTGGTGGGGGGGGGGCTGATTGCAAACAGGGTGCAACTGTGACAAGAGAGCAGGTAGACAGGCTGAGGGAGAGAGAGAATGACACACCAAGCTAGATGGGGGAGAACACCACAGGGAAATGACAACACAAATCTTAATAATAGGAGAAAAACTAAATATTAGGAAAAAACAATAAGCAAGATCCAACCAGAATTAACTGAGAAACCAAAGTAATAACAGAACCAAGACTCATCTGATCAAAACAAGTAGTAACTAAGACTTATCCCTATTAAATAAAAAAATACAAGAAAACCCAGACCATGACATCAGAATGTTTGAAATATCTTTGTTGTCCACTGGAGATGTTTTGTGTTGTTTGTGAATGTGTCAATCCGAAAGGTGCTCCAAAACTCACTTTTAATAAGAAACCTACAAACAAATATATAAAAGCTCCCAACATTCCTTGCTCAGTATGGGGGAGAATATGCAATACTAGTTTTTATTTATGTTTAGTTCTCCACATTTATAATGATTTAGAAATTTATTAATATCCATTGATACACCAAAAGAAAGAAGGTATTTTAACCCTAATGCTATGTTTGCACTATGTTTTTGGAATTTAAGACCCATGTTCACCTAGAACCACTATCAGAGAAAGAGTGTTACCAAAACCATGCTACTGGAATACTCTTCTGCAGAAAGCACAGGAAATCTGGTCAGAATTTATGGAAAAATGGATGAGAGCAATTCTGGAAGAATAATTAAAGCTGCACTAAAGGCCTGAGACTGGGAGAAAAGAAGGACACCACAGGGTACAAAATCCACTGGGGTTGGTTGAAGATGATTTCTATCAGGAACTGAACATTTTTGCAAGGCACAATGAGTTTTGAACAAATGTTTCATAATACTTGTCTCAGTTACACGAAAAACAACCAGGTAAAATTGGTTATCGAAAATCTATTGTTATCAATTCCAATAAAAGCTTTATAGTTCTGAAAATATGACACTAAAAATAAATGTTCTTGTATATATTAATTTGATTTGTGAACTGAGCACTCCAATTCGTAAAATTGTCCCTTTCCATAACTACTGCTCTGGTAGGCCCTCTTGTTTAGGTCATTACACAGCAATGTTTCTCTTATGAGTCATGCCCCACTACTAGAAAACTGTGAGTGCCATCTCCCCAATTGACATCTTCTGTTACAAGCAACAGGAAACGTCCTTTGGGCAGATCCGACAAAGTAAAGTATAGTAAGCCATTATTATATTTTAGATAATCACATAAAATCTCAATCAAATACAATGAACTTTGTGTGTGACTAAACTTCATTATTTTGGTAAATCATTATACATCTGTGGTTGCGTTAGTCCATCAAACAAAATCCCAATATAACAAACTGAGGTTTACATTTGTAACAAAATCGGAAAATATCTAAGATGGGATGATTATTTGTGAAAAAAAATTTCTACTTCTGACCGGCTTATGTGTTTCCAGCACAAATAACACACAACACGGCAACACAAACAAGCTACTTAAAGGTAAACAAAACAGAACTAACAGGAGAAAACCTGTCACAAGCCCAGCATGGTCAATATTTCACTCAAAGTGCAGGCCAGGAAATCCAGGCTTGGACGAAGAGGACGGAACACTGAATCTGTTATTTATCACCATAAACATTAAACATTGATGGCAGACCAGGAAGTGGGGGAAGGGAGGAAGAGCTGCAGTGGTCATGTTCAGAGGAAGCCCACATTTTCAGTCGGAGTGATTGATGGGGATGAGGAATGGGCCCTGTCATGATGCAATTACACCAGTGTGACAGTGTGTGTTTGAAGGACAGAGCTGCAAGTACAGCACTGGGAGGATGAAGTGATTCATGCTAAAGGAAAAGATGGCAAAACAAATGATGTTATGGTCTTGACCTTGTAGGCGCGACAAGATATCATCTCTCTTGTTAATTTTAAATGATTCTCTGGCCGGGAGCCTTTTTTATACAGCAGACATTCAGTAATGGTCGTGACCATGTGAGTTATTGTTGGAGGGGGTACAGCTTTTTTCCCCTCCGACATGCTACCAAATTGTGTTTAGCTTGAATTTATATGAAGTACAGTTTTAATATTGTTGACAATGGGGGCTCAGTGGGAAAAGTAGTCCTCTTGCAATACACAAGTTGTGGGTTCGATACGCCGCCTGTCAAAAGACACTCAATTGTTTACCAGCTGCAGATTGAATTGGTCTTTGTAGTTTTAATATGATTAGACAAATGATTTTCTTTACCGACAAAAGTGCTTTGAATGGTTTGAAATAAAACAATAAACAATTGTTAAGTATAGAGATATACTTGCAATGCTAAATTGTGATCTGCCTAAACCTAAAGCATGTCTTGTTCTCAGATCATTCCCAATTTTAATTGTGTGTCTATGGTTGCTATTTTAGATATTTTAAGACATTTTATTTCTTAGTTTTAACCCAGAAAAAATAAAAAAATAAAAAAATAAAAAAAATTCCGTGAAATGGCAATTCCAACATGATACACTGAGGAGAAACTGCATCATGGCCGCTGAGTGGACAGGTAGCCCAAATATACTCATTCCCAAGGCAAGTTCAGATTTAAAGTACTATTTAAATACCTCTTTTTGATTGGATGCAAGATAAATGTTTTGGAATAGCTTAGTCAGACTTCCAACTAAATACAAAGTGATGGCAGTCTGCCTGACAAAGACTTGGATCTTATCATGAAAGATAAATGATAAACAATTCGTTTAAAAACATCTAAAAAGTTTTTCAGCAATTAAAAGAACAGTGTGATGAAACACAACAGGTTTTACTGTAATTATGTAGATGGATTTGAATACTTTCAGACATGAAATTTAAAATAAAGTTTAAACCCACACCTGATAAATAATTTCGTTTTTTTCCTTTTACATGGTTAATTTTATTTATTTATTTATTTATTTTAGATGCGCCAGCTGCTCTTGTCAAAACCAAACTTCTTAGTTGGACTAAAATAATCAGAAACCTACATCTGTAAGGGGTATGAATTACTATGTCCCACCCAAGGGACACAAGAAATCTAATGATTTAAGACCATCAAATGCAAATTGTTAGGACTTATGGAGAAAGTCAAATGTGACATGTTACTCAGTTTATGCCTAACTAACATGTCAGAATCTCATAATCCGTAGTAATCCTATTAGAAGTATTACGTGATCAGTTTCGAATACTTTGTAATCTTGCTACCAACATTATGATGAACGTCTGCCAAAGAGACAGCTGGCCCTGCTGACTTGAAGAGCCCACTCAGCAGTTCTGCATGGATAACATAGCTACTAGTGACCTCTAAAGGAGCTCAGTTCCCTGACTACCGGGAGTTTTCGGTAGATATATCAATTTCTCTAACTTAAATCTTCTCAACACTTGCCTTCTTTTTATTTCTCCAGTTGTATTTATTCTATTTTATGGGACACCTAGACACAATCAACTCCCTCTGCTTCATTTCTCTTTATTTTCACCATTATGTCTCAGAATTTTTGTCTCAATAAGCAGCATTCATCTTAGCATCCGCACCTCTCTGCTGCCTCGGAGTCAAACCGATCTTTGTCAGGAAACAAATGATGAAAGATAAATGGATATTGAGTGTGATAAAGATCCACAACCCAGCTTTAATTAACTTTGAAAGTGCTGTAATATTTCACCGCATATTAACACCCTTCACTGGCGTCGGATCAGTGACACTGAAGATTATCTAAATTGGCTAACACATGAGGGAAACAGGAATCTGATCAAGCATTGGATTTAAGTCTGCGTACTTTTGTATTCTGTGAAAAGCACAATATAAAAGAAGATATATAAAACACAATATAAAAGCATGATTGCCATCAAACTTAGGGAAATGACATAATAAAGCTCCCTAATAGCCGATATATCTCAACAGTTATATTTATGTTTTTTATCTATTATTTTATTAGTGTAACTATGGTTGAAGGCTTTTTCTTTTGTTACTAAAATAAAGAACTAAAAACCTTTCTGTCATTATGGTAAATGGATAATAAAAAAATATTATACTCAAACCTCCTATGAATATGGGTTCTTGAGGGTGGGCCACAATGCAGGCAATAACTTAGGCTTATCATTGCACAATTACAGGAGTAAACAACAATTATGGATGAGGGTTTGAGGAACATAATGAGCAACTAAAACAAACGGTAGAAATAACAGAGGAACCAACAAGGAGTAATACAATCTGAGGAGCTTAAATACTGCGAAACAGATGGAACTGATAAAGGGACAAGAAGACCTGATCACAGGTGAGAAGTAGTCATTTGGATAGGGTGTTTTCATCCCAAGACGGTTTCGGAATCAATACATTCTTCAATTTAAAACCTTTGTTTAGATCTAAAAACTGTGATAAAAACCTAAAGCTATTGCCAAGTCCCGCCACACTGTCACAAGTTGTTGACATATAAAGGGAGTTATGCAAAATATTTGTTTCATAACTTGTACAGTATGTGTGTACCTTTTCTTGCACTGTTGTTCTAAAAAGATTGAGATCAATAGCACAATGTTCAACTACATGGAGACTGTGATATGTTTTTTCTATTTATTTGATATTCCTTTCTATTTCAGTTACATTATACTGAATGAGATTCTTGTGCTCCATTAGTGTCCCAATTTTTTTGGCAGAGAACAAGCTGAATTATTGGGGAGTATATCATACCATTAGTTTTTAGATTTTATAGATTCAAGCATTTTGATGTGGGTGAAGCACATGGACAACATTTTTTTGGTTACTTTCACCAATATAGAGTTGCCGCTGCTTTGCTTCCGGAGATGCACTTGTCTTAATTTTATTCATTTTTTTTCAATGGCATCGCTTTCTTCATTTACATGTTAACTAAAAGGATTTATTGATCTTTACAGGTCTGACAATAAAATCAGACTTAAGCATCGGTAGTGAAAATAAACTAAAAATGAGATTAAAGAAAAGCAAAAAGGATTCATTTTAGGTTGTGCATACCTGCATTTGATTGATTGAAAAAAAGTAAAATCAGAGTACAAAACCTTTGTGGTTCATAAATCATAGAAAAAGATGTGCCTGAACCGAAATCCCTGCCCTGTGTAAGACAGGCCATCAAGAAGTCCATATTATTTTAAGACAGCAGTCTTTTATTCAAAGACAGTTATTGCTCCCCTGTATGGCTCAATAGATGTGGCCATTAATATGCAACACTCTTAACTTTCATTATTAACCTCGGGTGCCAGAGCTTTGTGTGGACACACACATAAGAAAAGAAAGCTCATCACCCGTGTTAAGCTTGAGTGAGAAAACTCAATAGTTACCCTCCGATATGAAAAGCAGTTTGATAAGGAAAATGACGGGGAATGATTTTTTTTTTTCTTCCTTCCACCATCCTTTTGTTGTGAATCGTCTCCATGAAAAGCCTGTGAGGGTTAGGAGTGATTCTGTTTTCATAGAGTGGTCTAATCCAGACTCTCCATGCTGTCAGGTCCACTGCCTCTCATTGTCCTCACTCCCTATCTGATTATCTACAGCATTACAAGTGGCCAGCAGCACAGCACCTCATTGTTAGTAGTGAAACACATTCTGGCCAGATAGGAGCTTTGCTGCACCACCACTATGAACTTCTTTGAATGAGAAAACCAAAAAGTCCACAGAGGACTGTAATGACATTCATAACCTTTATATGTCCCCTGTAACAGCCACTGATCATTTATTTCCCTTTGGGCAGTCTGTATTTAGCAGCTTTATTTGAAGCCATACGTTTATTCTTCATGCTAATATTTACCCAACTGAAAATGCAGCCCATTGCTTGATGGTGTTGTGGCTCACCGTCTTTCTGTAAGACTGGTTGCAGATGTTTGTTTGTTGAAATAAAGCACCAAATATAAATGGATCCCAGCAAATTCTAACAACAATACAAGTTATTATTTTTCATGTATTTAAATTCAAAAAGTGAAAGTAATTAATACATAGATTCTTTACAAGGAATCTATTATAAGTGTATATTTCTGTACATTCTAATGATTATGTAGCTAATGAAAGCTAAAGAAAGTCAATTGGGCGTATAAATCTCGGTCTAAGTCGTCTAGTCGCTGAATGCCGTATATATATATATATATATATATATATATATATATATATATATATATATATATATATATATATATATATATATA